>JBBDGP010000232.1:1240000-1366983 GCA_037952835.1 Lithobates septentrionalis | reverse complement strand
CACTGTGTAGGAGAGAGGGTCTTTCCTCCAGTGTACTTGTCACCGCCAGAAAGAAGAATTTTCACCATACAGGAGACCAGGTAGAGTAGTATTTGGTCCCATTCAAATTCATCCAGTGGTTGCCAAGTGGCATGGTCAGACAGTTTGCCCAGCACTGCCTGTGACGCTGTATGATCTGTCTATGGCTGCTTCTAAAAAATACACAGCCTTGGCAAATGGATCACACAGCCCTACAGCACTGAATGACCTGTCACTTTTAAGAATGCATGATCAGCACTGCAAGGCTATGTGAATACACGGTACTGACTACGACCGTAATGATTGTTCATTCATAACCGCAAAAGATCTCTCAGTGCTGTGGCGCTGTGTGATCCATCATTTGCGGCTGTATATGTAAAATGTCATTCAGTACTGCAGGGCTGTGTGATATATCTGGAGGTGCCCTGGATAGATCCCACAGCCCCTCAATACTGAATGAACTGGAACTGTTATGAATGAACAGGCAGCACTGCCTCTTCATTCACAAATGTAAAAGATCATTCAGTGCTGCGGGGCTGCGTGCCCTATTAGAAGCTGCTTGTAAACATCCAGGGCACCTGCAGATATATCACACAGCCCTGTAGTGCTTAATGATCTTTTACTATTACAGTGCTGTCAGGGCAGTGCTAATTATTCATTCATAATGGTAAAAACAGCTTAGAGAGGGGGTGCGGACTCAGTGCTGGCTCTACCCCCCCCCCCCCCCCCCCACACACACACACACACACACTGGAACGCCTATCAATTCAGACAGGTGTGGAGCTACATTTAGCATTAACGTAAATTTTAAAAAAGCTTTTGCAACTGAGCCGCCAACCAGATCAGCACCGAGTGCTTTATGTATTTAGTCCCCTGGGGATCAAATAAAACTAGAAAAAAAATTGAGTTCTTCACATTAATGCCTGGAGATAGGTTTATCCTTCTTTTACTTGGAAAGTTAGCATAAACCTGAGTATGGAGGTGACGGCATATGCCATATATTTTGCTTTTGATATCCTGTTTGACAATCTACAACACTGATGCCTTATGTATGAAATAAATTGGATTCATTTTTGGTAAAATGTGACTGGATAGAGCACTATGAAAAATCCTATTCAAATGGATTTGAATAAATGAAAGTGTTCAGTTCATTAGATGGTATGTTCCATAGTTTCTTTTGGTATCAGTTCTGTTTAATTTGTTTCTAAATGATGCAGGGTTTGGGATTAAAAGTACAGTAAAACCTTCGATTGCGAGCATAATTTGTTCCGGAAACATGTTTGGAATCCAAAGCATTTGTATATCAAAGCGAATTTCCCCATAAGAAATAATGGAAACGCAGATGATTCATTCCGTAACCATTTATTCATAGGTTCTTCAGTTTATAGTCCATATAAAAAGATTATGGCAATGTGACCAGGTTGTGTAACCATAAAATGTCCATCCACAAATGGAAGCCTCCACAAGGGGATTAGAAGCAAAATCCAGCAGGAGCTACAGAGTATAAAAGAGAAGAGAGGCGCCTCTAAAACTTTTTTTTTTTTTTAGCAGAAGGGAGTTTAACAAGACTCGTGGCCACTCATTAAAATTAGAAGAAAAGAGGTTTAACCTTAAACTACGTAGAGGGTTCTTTAGTGTAAGAGCTGCAAGGATGTGGAATTCCCTTCCACAGGCGGTGGTCTCAGCGGGGAGCATCGATAGTTTCAAAAAACTATTACATAAGCACCTGAACGACGGCAACATACAGGGATATACAATGTAATACTGACATATAATCACACACATAGGTTGGAATTGATCGACTTGTGTCTTTTTTCAACCTCACCTACTATGTAACTAAGTGTAGCAATAGGGTTGCTAAATGTTGTACCTTCATTAAATGTAACCATATTGCTACACTTAGAGGCGCCTCTCTTCTCTTTTATACTCAGTTGTGACATGACGCTAGTCTTTTATATCAAGACATCGCTTGTATATCAAGTCAAAAAGTATTAAATGTTGCTTGTCTTGCAAAACTCTCTCAAACCAAGGTTTTACTGTACAATTTCAATGTTTGCAGATGACACAAGACTATGTAGTGTAATAGAAACCATGCAAGATGTGTCAAGCCTGTAAGCAGACCTAGACACATTTGGGGGTTGTGCAATTGCATAGCTAATTAACCACTTGACAACTGGGCACTTAAACCCCCTTCCTAACCAGACCAATTTTCAGCTTTCGGTGCTCTCACACTTTGAATGACAATTACTCAGTCATGCAACACTGTACCCATATGAAATTTATGTCCTTTTTTTCCCACAAATAGAGCTTTCTTTTGGTGGTATTTAATCACTGCTGGGTTTTTTATTTTTTGCGCTATAAATCAAAAAAGACTGAAAATTCGATAAAAAAAAAAAAAAAAATTCCTTGTTTCTGTTAAAATTTATTGCAGAGTATTGGCAGAGTATTGGCAGAGTATTGGCAGAGTATTGGCAGAGTATTGGCAGAGTATTGGCAGAGTATTGGCAGAGTATTGGCAGAGTATTGGCGAGTGTTGGCAGAGTATTGCACAGTGTTGCAGAGTATAGCACAGTGTTGCAGAGTATAGCACAGTGTTGCAGAGTATAGCACAGTGTTGCAGAGTATAGCACAGTGTTGCAGAGTATAGCACAGTGTTGCAGAGTATAGCACAGTGTTGCAGAGTATAGCACAGTGTTGCAGAGTATAGCACAGTGTTGCAGAGTATAGCACAGTGTTGCCATTATGTATATTGAACAGCGCTGTGGGCACTAAACATCCAGCCCACAGCGCTGCCATCTCTTCCCCTCTCCCTCCGCACTGTACCGATCGGTACAGAGAGGGGAGGGAGGAACCAGCGTCATGGCGTGACGCTGGTCTGTTTACATGTGATCGCTCCGTCATTTGACGGAACGATCACGTGGTAAACGGCCGCGATCAGCGGCTATTTACCGTAATCCGTGATGCGCCGGGTCCTCTGGACCCGGCGGTCACGGATGTTCCCGAGTGCGCGCCCCAGGGGCGCGCGGGAGCATCATTCTGGAATCGCGTCCATGGACGTCCACCCAGAACTAGCCGACCGCGCTGTTGCCGTCTTTCGGCAATGGCCCGGTCGGCAAGTGGTTAAAGTAGCTTTAGTTTTTTAGCTTTGGACAAAGTAGTCAAAGCTAGACCCTCTGTTAGATTTTCATTGCTGTCTTTTTTTAAAGTCTAATTCCACCTTTTATATACCATGTTTTATGTTAAACCCATGCTTGGGCTGCAACACAGAACATGGTGCCATTTCACACCATTTTGTGGAGGATGGGGAATTTGCTCAAACTGGTTTTAGACAGCAATGAATACATTCTGAAAAGCATGTTTTCTGTGGGCCTGTAGAAAAAAGACTGAAGTTGGGGTAAAAGGTCTGCTTTATTTTTATAGAAGAGGAGTCAACATGTTTCAGGGGCACAAACAATAGCCCCAAACCATCGAACTAATGTAGGCACCATTAAATAGGGGGTCAATCCGCCATAGCTCAAGGAACCCCTAGCAACCTCTTGAGGAACTTTAGTGTTCCATGGTTATTATTGCAGCTTACCAGACCTTACCTTAGATGTGGTGGCTGCATTCGTTTTTTTTAAGGTTTTTTTTCCTTATTTTGACCTGGTGATCTGGCCAGTAAGTCTGTTTTTCAACTTCCTTTAACAAACCAAGCTTTCCAGCAGAGGTTGAAATTGGAGTGTTGAGACAAGCATTTACCACTGACAGGACTGACCTTCAGCTTTTATTCCCTCTATGTAAATGCTTTATTCGAGCACTGTAAAAGTGATCTGGTGGCCGCTAGAGCTGCTCGGACCACTTTTACCAGAAAGCCCCCGGCCAGCTGTAAATATCGATACAGCTGCAGCTATGATCTTGGTATAGCCACTTTCTCTTAAAGTGGTGTTCCGGCCGAAATTATACTTTTTAAATAAAAATACCCCTATAATACACAAATAGTCTGTAAACTAAAGTCTGTTTTGTTAGTTTATAGCAGTAGTTTGTTATTTTATAAACCTACAGCAGGCCGTGGCCATCTTAAGTGTGGGCATCTGAAGCCAGACTGTATTTCTTCCTGGATCTCATCCTTGCAGATCTCGCACATGCTCAGTGCAGCACAAGCAGTGTAATAGGTTTCAGGTCAGGTTTCCATAGCAACGGCAGTGTCAGAGGAAGTTGCCGCCCCTTCCCAGAAGGCATTGCAAACAGGAAATGATTCGATGGGCCACGGCCAGGGAGGAGGAAGTGAAAAATGAATACAGCAGATATACAGTAGGTACTGAGAAAAAAAAAAATATATATATCCCATTCGTTTACAGCGCACAGTTTAGTGAGGGATGCTGAAGAGTTGTAAAAGTGGGTGGAACTCCACTTTAAGGATGTACAGGTACATCCTAAGGCTTGAAAGGGGTTATTAAACAAAAAACAGCTGATACTGGGTTGTACAAAAGTGAACAGTTTTTAGGCCCCTTTCAAACTGCAACTGCCGGAGTCCGCTGGCGTATCCGCCTGCTCAGCGGGGGATCTCTCCACTGATCCCTTCTGAGAAGGCGGATGAGAGGTCCGTCTCTGCTCCGCTGATGCAGAGCAGTGAAAAACCGACAGGTGGATCTGATCGGTCTGCCCGTATGAAATGGGCCTGAGCTGGCCATACACAGATTGAAATTTGGCCGCTTCGGCAGGGACCATCCGAACTTTGATCCATGTATGGGCAAGAGCGGTTGTACAGAAGTCAATCTACATGCCTGCTTTAGGTGTACTAGAGGTAGATTTGGCCAATTTTATAAAAGTTTTTCTTAGAAAATGTCCTTCATAAAGTTATGTCAGAACCCTTTTCTGTTTCTGGTAGAGGTTTTGTCCAGTGTTGATTCCCGGTGCTTACGTTCTGTGATCCTGCCTCTTGTATAATGTAACGTTTTGTTTTAGTTATGGGCATGTTGAAAACTACTTGGCAGTTCTGGAATTGTAAAAATTATACAGATTAATGTTTTTTTAGGCCCCCTTCACATATGCTGTCAGTTTGTCCGTTTTTCAACCATCCGTTGATGGATGAAAAATGGACATCAATGCATCTCTATAGAAAAATGGATGTAAATGGATGATCATCAGTTCACATCCACATCCATTTTTTTTTTTTTTTTTAACTGATCATAGCTCTATTTTTCCTCGAGGTTCTGCTCCTATTGTGCCATCCTGGATTGATATCCTGTGCATGTGCAGACGTTCCATTCCCTGCCAGGTCCTATAGAGCCCAGGGCAAGCCTGTGTATGCGTGAAATCACACTAAACCTTTGCACTAATGCAGACACGCCACAGGTCTGTACCAGTCTATGGGACCTAACAGATGCAGTATGTGTTTGTGCATGCCCAGGGGTTTAGTGCAATTTCAGGCCGGCACAGACATGCCGTAAGACTCTTCCAGGTTCTATAGACCCGTGACACATATGCAAATATTTGAGATAAGTGCAGATATTGTACAGCGTACGCCATCCTCGCCTAGATGAGGATGACGGAAGGGGGTCAGTCAGACTCCCTGGTTACTTCAAAAATGAAAACCGTAGCAACACACTTGCAACAGTAAGACTGGGTTCACACATGCGAGTTTCCCTGCATCCAATTCGCATGACAGGGGAGTGTGCCCGGCTCTCAACGGAGCCTGTTCACACAGCTCTGGGGCGGCCGTGGTCCGCATTTGTGCGTCTTTGGTTCCAAATCGGGTGCAAATTCAGGCAAAAATTTGGACCTGATTCGCACCTAAATCGGTGCACAGGGACACTTCGGACCACTGCTGTAAGCCGCAGCATGTGTGAACCCAGCCTCAAGCACAACTAATGTGCAGCACTACTAAGCAGGGAGCCAGGCCAGCATATGAAGTCAGTAAATACCGTATGTCTGACCTACATGTATCAAAAGGCATTAAAGTTAAGATTCCCTTTTAACGCTGTATTTGACCATAGCTATCTATGCATGAATGCATTTACCCAAAAGTCTGAATTTAATGAAAGAGAGACCAATATTTTTTACAAATGCCCCTGAAAACACCAGCTTTCCTCTTTTTAAAACTTATGCAGAAATGCTTAGCAAGCACCCTGCACAGTGATGTACATGGTGAACTAACTGATGGCACCCAATCAGATGAAACTTTTCAATGTTTTCACTTCAGTAACTTGAAATCAGATTGGATGATTCTTGTGATTAGCAAACTGATCTGCAAAACTAGTCCTTTCCAGATTTCTGTTCTGAATAATATAGCTGTGAGGGCTCTGCAGTCAACATTGATTGATTTTAGTTTGCACTTCAGCAATTTGTAATTCAGTGCCCCAATAGTGCCCCATCCTTGGTGTCAGTGGAAGGAATAGTGCCCCAACGGTAGTGTCAGCTGGAGGAATACTGGTCCATCATTGGTTTCAGTTGGAGGAGCAATGCCATGTTACTGATGTCATTGGAAGGAATAGTGTTCCACTGATGGTGTCATTGGAAGGAATAGTGTTCCACTGATGGTGTCATTGGAAGGAATAATGTTCCATTGATGGTGTCATTGGAAGAAATGGTGCCCCATCAATGGTGTCAGTGGAAGAAATGGTGCCCCATTGATCGATGGTGTCATTGGGAAGAATAGTGCCCCATGATTGGTCTCATTGGAAGTGATAGTGCCCCATCAATGGTGTCAGTGGAAGAAATGGTGCCCCATTGATCAATGGTGTCATTGGGAAGAATAGTGCCCCATGATTGGTCTCATTGGAAGTAATAGTGCCCCATCATTGGTGTCAGTGGGAAAAATGGTGCCCCATCAATTGGTCGGTAGGAGAAATCGTGCCCCAAGGGTCAGTTAAAAACCAGTAAAGGACCCCTGTCTTCCAGCCCACAGCTTGGGAACCACTGGTCTAAAGAACATCTCCACCCTTGTGACAAATTTATACATTTTTGCTCTCTTAACTGCAAGTTCCATATTATTGGTTATACTTCAGGCAGCAACCTAACGTCAATGCAAAAAAAAGTTACGGAAGGGCTGCTAGTAACATTCGCAAACCATTTCTAGGTGTTGTTGACCTGCACCGTAATGTATACTTTGCTTGACTGTAGTTCATCATTACCCCCAATAGATAGTATTTTGTCTATTTTTACCCAAAAAAAAAAATTCTCGTTGGTTGTGTACATTGTGAAGATATGTTTTTTTTTTTTTTTTTTTTTTTGTGGTTTTTTTTTTTTTAAGCAGACTTCATTTGCGGCTATTTGTACTGAAGCTTACACAATTCCACTTACTTTCCTCTTCCTGCACTCCTCTTTGTATCTTCCTGTGTATTGAGGGAGATGGTCTTCCTGCTGTAGTGACAATATCAGTCATAGAACTGCTGGGAACAGTGCTGAGCCAATTACATGAGCAGGAAATGACTTTTCTGGGTCAGTTCTATTTACGGACAGAGAACAGAACCCCTCTACAACCAAGTTTACATTTCAGAAAGTAATAGCTGTCTGCAGATTGATCTAGAAAGGTTCAGTATTTCTTATTAAATCACAAAAAACGCTCATACAACAATAATAATTTTAACAAAAGTGGAGTTACCCCTTAAACTACAAAAACCAACCTTGTACCATAGGCATCTCTAGGTAAAGCCCAGGCACCTGCATTATGCACATTTTGGCTTTTGCTGACATACCCCCAGCATATCCAACAATGCAGTGCGGGGCTTCTTGGCCTATTGTAAAGTGTGCCACAGGGAACTAGGAAGCTGGGTACTCGGCTCTCCTAGATTTTGGGGCTCGTGGGATGTTCTGCTACAGACATTGCCTTCAGTAAGCAACTGAAGGGGCCTAATTTGCTTTTGCACAATTGGTTTTGTAGCTTAAAGCAGAACTCCAGACTTTCCTTCAGTCTCATACAGTCGTGCATGCTCCTCTCTAATATTAAAATTTCTTACTCTGATTTCTTTGCACACTGTGAGGTTCTCATTGTGCATTAGAAGCTGTGGCAAATCAGAGCCCACCTCATTTTATGGCTAGAGGACATCTAGCATCGTCTATTTCTTTCCTCCCCTGGCATGACGGTTCCTGGCCCACCTTTTTCATGTGTTGGTTTTTAATCATGAAGGCTTAGCAATACGTGTGAGTATTAGATAGGATGATGTGCATACACATGCAGCCTGCCTAGTAGTGCCCACTTCTGCAGATCAACACCCACCTCTCAAGGCATTTTTATATTTGCATATCTCCTCCCTTGAGCCAGCCCACTGCTTGCATTAGGCTTGAGGCCTGTTGGGAGGAGCGCTGAGTCGAGGTGCTGTAATGTTTTCAGGAAACTACAACATATGTACCGCACCCCACCAGCCCCTCCCACAGCCATGATCAGTTTATATTCTATACAGAAACACAGAGACCCAGTAAAACTGCTGGTAAGTTGAATCACTTTTTGGCCAAGTTAAAAGTAGAGAGGTGTCTACATAATCACTAGTTTTGCAACCAACCGCAGGGCCCATTACAACATTGGTTCATAATGGTGTGCTTCCACAATGGATTCTCTATGATAATATAACAAAATAGAGAAAGACAGCTGTAAAAAGTCAACATCTGCATCGTAGTCATGAGAAAGGGAATTGGGGCATAAGCTACTGCCAGGAAATTTCACCACTGGATAGATAAGTGGGCATATGATTTGATGCACTAAAGCTCACCCAAAGTAAAATGTCAACTTTGGCTTAGATTTAAATTTATTGTGTACTGACATATGTCCACGAAGAGATAACAACATGATGTTTTATGGCCACAGTATGTCTTGGTGCTCCAGGGCCTCCAAAAATGTGGTAGGCAGTCAGAAAAGTAGATGCATAATTTATGCCCCCTGGAACGCCGGAAGGTGCTCCTTGGATTTTAGACCCCCTCTATGCATCTAGCTTGTGAAAAAGTCTCACATGTGGTATTCCCAATACTTGGAAGGCATAGCAGAGTGTGTTTTTGGGTGTATTTGTAAATAGGGGTGTGCCGAATGTTTTTTTTTTTTTTTGGTGCCGATACCAAAAATGAAAAATACACTAGGCCGAAAACCGATACCGAAAATAAATAATTTTTAAAAAATATTTATATTTGTATATACAATTGTATTATATTCAACTTTTCAATTAATATCATCAATTTAAATTAACGTGAATTTATTGTTGGCCATTATTGGCACCTTTGGTGCAAGAAAAGCTCAAGAAAATTCAGTCTGCAGTCTCCAACCATCCCTTGTATCATGTCCCCAGTCTCTAACCATCTGATACAGGAGATGGTCAGAGAATGCAGACATGCTATAGGAGATGGTCATGTCCCCAGTCTCTAACCATGTCCCCAGTCTCTAACCATCTAATACAGGAGATGGTCAGAGAATGCAGACATGCTATAGGAGATGGTCAGAGACTGCAGACATGCTGCAGGAGATGGTCAGAGACTGCAGACATGCTGCAGGAGATGGTCAGAGACTGCAGACATGCTGCAGCAGATGGTCAGAGACTGCAGACATGCTGCAGCAGATGGTCAGAGACTGCAGACATGCTGCAGCAGATGGTCAGAGACTGCAGACATGCTGCAGCAGATGGTCAGAGACTGCAGACATGCTGCAGCAGATGGTCAGAGACTGCAGATATGCTGCAGCAGATGGTCAGAGACTGCAGACATGCTGCAGCAGATGGTCAGAGACTGCAGACATGCTGCAGCAGATGGTCAGAGACTGCAGACATGCTGCAGCAGATGGTCAGAGACTGCAGACATGCTGCAGCAGATGGTCAGAGACTGCAGACATGCTGCAGCAGATGGTCAGAGACTGCAGACATGCTGCAGCAGATGGTCAGAGACTGCAGACATGCTGCAGCAGATGGTCAGAGACTGCAGACATGCTGCAGCAGATGGTCAGAGACTGCAGACATGATACAAGAGATCGATGCAGCCTCACCATTTCCCCTCAGATGCAGCTTGCCATCTCCGTGTGGCCTAGAGCTGTGAATTGAATTGCCCTGGCGGCTGCAGTAACAATGTCCCGCCTCCTGTAATCACGTCATGCTGATTCAATGTCCCGCCATTGGATCAGTGTGCCGTCTGTCACAGGAGGCGGGACATTGTTACTGCAGCTGCCCGGGCAATTTGTCTCTGTGACACAGGGAGATTGCCGCTCTGTGGGGAGGAAGGAGAGGGGGAGGGAGGACTGGGGCGAGCCAGGAATACACCCCCTCAATGGGCGGCACTAGGCCCGTCCCCATTTTCGGCCCTATTATCGACAAGAATTTACTTTCGGAAATTCGCCGAAAACACCATTTTCAGCCTATATGTTTCGGTGGCCGAAATTTCGGTGCATCCCTAATTGTAAATATGCCTATATTGTGTGTGAGATTTGACTTGTTAAAATGTTTTTCCACAAAGTTGTAATTTTATTTACTTTAATCAAATTCCAAAGAATTTTGTCAAAAAATTACAAATTCAAAAAACTGACCGCGCCTCTTACTAAATGCCTCGGACAGTCTACTTTCCAAAAAGGGGTCATTTGGGGGATATTTGTACCCTGTTTCCCCGAAAATAAGACCTAGCGTGATTGTCGGTGATGGCTGCAATATAAGCCCTACCCCCCAAATAAGCCTGTTTCCCTGAAAATAAGCCCTACCCTGAAAATAAGACCTACAAGGACTTTAACTAGGGCTTATTTGGGGGGTAGGGCTTATATTGCAGCCATCACCGACCATCACGCTAGGTCTTATTTTCGGGGAAACGGGGTACTGTCCTGGCATTTTAGGGTCTCAAGAAATGAGACCATCAGTACATCAGGGCTGATCAGTTTTCAAATACATATACCATAGTCTATGAACTCTCTAATTTTCACACAAACTAAATAATATACACTGTTTTGGGTTATGTTTACCAAAAAATGTAGCAGAATACATTTTGGTCTAAATTTATGAAGAAAGATTATTTATTTGCAACATTTTATACCCGAAACTAGGAATTTTTTTTTTTCCTTCAAAATTGTTGGTCTTTTTATCATTTTATATAGCAAAAAAATTAAAAAAAAACTCAGCGGTGATTAAATACCATCTAAAAGAAGATGATAAAAGCTTCATTTGGGTGCAGTGTTGCATGGCTGAGTAATTGTCATTAAAAGTGTGACATTACTGAAAGCTGAAAATTGGCCTGGACTGGAAAGGGGTCAAAGTGTCCAGACTTGACGTGGTTTATAGATGAAATGTATGTTAATATAGCAGCATTATCAACTGTAAACATCCTTAACTGCGTTTTATTGGGTATTTTATAGATGCAGTTTCTCAATATAGTCCTCTTCCTTCTACTTCCATTTTTTTCCCCCCCTTAAAAAAAAAAAAAAAAAAAAGAACAATTCAAACCAACAACAAATGTTGTTATTTAAATATTAATATTAATTAATATTAATATCTCTGCTTCTAAAGTAATTTTTTTAATTTTTACCAAAAAAACAAAAACAAGGGGAAGAAGGGAAAAGAATAGAAATAAGGATGATCTCAGGCGTGTTCGCAATCCACACGTGCAGAGCCCTCCAGGAAGTCGGCACTGCACAGCTCTAATCACAGGCAGTGAGACATTTCTCGATCTGTGCAACCACGGATCGGGGAAAAATGTCTTTAATAATCCACCGTTGCCTGGCAACTCGTAAGTTGTTAGCTTTTAAATAAATGTATAGCAAGAGTCTGACTTTCTTTCCCAGTGTAGCCATATTATATCATATGGCATGTATATATCTGTTTTTTACACAAGCACTGAAAGTAAACCATGCCAAGGTGTGACACATGAAAAAAATTATACATTTTCACAATGCCATTGAACCTTTCACTATAAGAAAATGCTGACCTATATGTACTGTGGATATTTTAAATGATAATCTGCATAGTCCTCTTTTGAGTTTACTTTTAGTGGTTTCTTTTATCTCTTGAGAATTTTGCTTTTACTACCCTGTTGGATTTTAATGCATTCTGTATTATGTGGAATAAAACAGGAGAGGGGATGGGAGGGAAGCCACCACAGCTCCAAGGTGAGGGGGACCCTCCTACAGCTCCAAGGTGGGCAGACACCCTTACAGCTCCAAGGTGGGCAGACACCCTTACAGCTCCAAGGTGGGCAGACACCCTTACAGCTCCAAGGTGGGCAGACACCCTTACAGCTCCAAGGTGGGCAGACACCCTTACAGCTCCAAGGTGGGCAGACACCCTTACAGCTCCAAGGTGGGCAGACACCCTTACAGCTCCAAGGTGGGCAGACACCCTTACAGCTCCAAGGTGGGCAGACACCCTTACAGCTCCAAGGTGGGCAGACACCCTTACAGCTCCAAGGTGGGCAGACACCCTTACAGCTCCAAGGTGGGCAGACACCCTTACAGCTCCAAGGTGGGCAGACACCCTTACAGCTCCAAGGTGGGCAGACACCCTTACAGCTCCAAGGTGGGCAGACACCCTTACAGCTCCAAGGTGGGCAGACACCCTTACAGCTCCAAGGCGGGCAGACACCCTTACAGCTCCAAGGCGGGCAGACACCCTTACAGCTCCAAGGCGGGCAGACACCCTTACAGCTCCAAGGCGGGCAGACACCCTTACAGCTCCAAGGCGGGCAGACACCCTTACAGCTCCAAGGCGGGCAGACACCCTTACAGCTCCAAGGCGGGCAGACACCCTTACAGCTCCAAGGCGGGCAGACACCCTTACAGCTCCAAGGCGGGCGAAAGCTCTACAATTCTAACGTGGGCGAAAACCTCTATGGCTCCCTGGTGGGTGGGCTTCCCTACAGCTCCAAGGTGGGTAGACACCCCTATGACTAGAAGGTGGGAGGACACCACTGTGGCTCCAAGATCGACAGGATAAAATTCTAGTTTCAAGATGGGCGGCACACCTAAAGCATCAAATTGGGTGGGAACACCCACAGCTACAGGAGGGCAGAACTATGGGAGCATATATCATTTCCGGAGTCGCCAATGCAAACAAGCCATTAGATGGCTCACCCCTCCAGATATCAATTCAAAGATCATTTTGGGTGGATTTATGCTAGCTATACACCAGTTGAAAAATCGTTAACGCGAGGGCAAACGATATTGCCATCATGTAATGACCGAATTTCGAACGATAAATCGTTCAATGGACATAAATTAATCAGTTTCTCGCTTGTTTTTTGCTTCTGGGTCACATATGCGCAGTACCAACAGTTCCATTTTTAATCGGGAAGAAACACATTCATCTTTAAATTTATTGTCCGTTCGGCAGTCATGTCTGCGAGTGTCAGAGTTTTACAATGCCTCATGGGACATGTAGTTCTGCAACAGCTGGAGGGCTGTAGTTTGAAGATCCCTGGTCTAGTGTATGGGCGCCATTACCCTTTGAGGAACCAAATTCTAAAATTTTAACTAAAGTTCTTTGTGAATAATAGCTACATTTTAGTCAAATGTAGAAATACATGATAGTCTGGTGTGGTCATCGACCACATTTACTCCCTATACTAATTTACGTCTCATTTGGAACAGATATTTTTGATCTAGTCACTAAAATATACCACCTTAGACTAGACAAAGTATACTATCGGGTGCTACCCATGGCAATTGTACAAACCATAGAGCTAATTGTGGATGATTTGGACCAATCTGCAACTCTAATGCCCTGTACACACGGTCGGACATTGATCGGACATTCCCACAACAAAATCCAAGGATTTTTTCCGACGGGTGTTGGCTCAAACTTGTCTTGCATACACACGGTCACACAAAGTTGTCGGAAAATCCGATCGTTCTAAACGCGGTGACGTAAAACACGTACGTCGGGACTATAAACAGGGCAGTAGCCAATAGCTTTCGTCTCTTAATTTATTCTGAGCATGCGTGGCACCTTGTGCGTCGGATTTGTGTACACACGATCGGAATTTCCGACAACGGATTTTGTTATCGGAAAATTTTATAGCCTGCTCTCAAACTTTGTGTGTCGGAAATTCCGATGGAAAATGTGTGATGGAGCCTACACACGGTCGGAATTTCCGACAACAAGGTCCTATCGCACATTTTCCGTCGGAAAATCAGACCGTGTGTACGGGGCATTAGTGTAATTTCTAGTCAGAACTGTGTGATTTTGTTGAATAAAAAACAAATACCTTGTATAAGGACCTGCTGTATCATGCAACCCTTGGTTGATTGTGCACCTCCCTGAGCAGAGATCTGTAGCTTGCATCACTCAGTATTGTTGCCTCATCTCCATGATACATAATACAGCTAGAGGTTGTTAAATGACATCTGTATTGCTTGCACAGCGATGAGAGCAGGAGATACCAATCACAGGAGGCAAAGGCTCTGAGAACACCTGTCTATTTAGGTACCCGCTCTATTTTTGTAGAAGTAGAGTCTGTTTCCATGACATAATCCCTATGCCTTCAGGGCTGGTATCAAACACAAGATGAACTCTGCATATGTCTAATACTGGATATCAACAGGAGCAACATTTTTTGTAACTAACCATTTTTATGCAATCTTTAACTATTATCTGTATAGTGGATGCTTCAATAAAAAATGATTTCACATTAAACATGTATTGACACACTTTCGATAGCCTGGTATTCGGTTGGGAAGCTCAAATACAGCGGGTAAAATAATATTGAACACCTCACCATTTTTCTAGGTGAATATATTTCTAAAGGTGCTATTGACATAAAATTTTCACCACGTCGGTAACAACCCATGCAATCCATACATACAAAGAAACCAAAACAAATAAGTTCAGAAATTAAAGGAGAAGTCCAGCCAAAGCTTGTTTGGCTGGGCTTCTCCTATGGATCAAAGGAGTCGTTTTGCACTCCTTTGACCCATTTTCAGCAGAGAGCAGGTTGAAGTCTGTTCTCTGCTGACATCACCAATGTCAGTCCAGGCACCGCGTCATCCCGACCACAGGGTCTGGATCTACCAGGTGACTGGACTGACACCCGGCTCAGCCTTTCAGCGAGCAGCTGAGAGCCTGAGGTGGCCGCTCTTCCCCCTCCACAGCCTAGCGCTCCAGTAAATGAGGAGAGAGAAGAACAGAGAGCTGTGACTGACAGTCTACTCTACAGCTCTCTGCTCATGGAGCTCTGAAAACCGAGTGATCAGCCATGTTCAATCGCTCGGTTCTTAGTGTGGAGGCGCAGGGGGACAGGTACGTATGAGTGGGGGAAAAAAATCCTTTACTTCTCTTTTTAAGTTATGTGTAATAAAATGGAATGAATTAGGGAAAAAGTATTGAACACGCTAACTAATCCAAATTTATTTAATACGTCTTACAAAATCCTTTGTATGGAGAAACTAGTCACATGCATTGCTCAGGTGTGATTTTGGCGCATTCTTCCTCACAAACAGTCTTCAAATCTTGATGGTTCCATGGGCCTCTTCTATGAACTCTGATCTTTAGTTCTTTCCATAGATTTTCTATTGGATTCAAATCAGGTGATTGGCTGGGACATTCTGGCAGCTTTATTTTCTTTTTTTCTTTCTTTGAAACCAATTGAGAGTTTCCTTGGCTTTGTGTTTGGGATCATTGTCTTGCTGATATGTTCACCCTCATTTCATCTTCATCATCCTGGTAGATGGCAGCATTTTTTATCAAGAATGTCTTGGTACATTTTTCCATTTATTCTTCCTTCAATGATATGAATGTTTGCCAGTACCGTATGCTGAATAACGGCCACACACCATGATGTTCCCACCTCCAAACCTCACTGTTGGTATGGGGGTGTTTTTGGGGTGATGTGCAGTGCCATTTGACCTCCAAACATGGTGTGTATTATGGCATCCAAAGAGTTCAGTTTTGGTCTCATCTGACCAGACTATATTCTCCCGGTATTTCACAGGTTTGTCTAAATGTTTTGCAGCAAACTTTAAATGAGCCTTAACATGCTCTTTAGCAAGGGAGTCATGGTGTCCATGCATATAGGCCATGGTGGTTGAGTGCATAACTTATTGTTTTCTTTGAAACAACTGTACCTGTTAGCAAGAAATGCCAGCAACTTAACCACTTAAGCCCCGCTCACTGTATATATACGTCATTTTTTTGGAGATGGATATCTCGGTAACGGCAGCAGCTGCTGCCACAACCGAGATATCCGTCTTTACAGTGAGCGATTCTGTACACGATAACGGTGGTCTCTGCGGCGGGTTCGCCGCGAGATCACCGTTATCGGCGGCGGGAGAGGTGCCACCCCCCCTCCCGCCGCTCTCCCGCGCCTTCCGCCGCTTACCGGAGCCGTCGGTAACGGCGGAGGCGATCGGGTCCTTTCCCTGCTGAGGTATGGAGACAAGTGAGGCCAAGATGGCCCCCACCCGTCTCCATACCATGTGACGGCCGGAGCGACGTCATTCGACGGCTCCGCCCACTCTCTTAAAGGCACAAATTTTTTTAGTGTCATTTTTTTAAACGACTTTTTTATTTTTTTATTTTTTTTTTTGCATTTTAGTCTAAATATGAGATCTGAGGACTTTTTGACCCCAGATCTCATATTTAAGAGGACCTGTCATGCTTTTTTCTATTACAAGGGATGTTTACATTCCTTGTAATAGGAATAAAAGTGATCCAATTTTTTTTTTTTTTTAAAAACAGTGAAAAAATAAATAAAATAAAATAAAATAAATAATAAAAAAAAAAATAAATAAAATTTTTTTAAAGCGCCCTGTCCCGACGAGCTCGCACGCAGAAGCGAACGCATACGTGAGTAGCGCCCGCATATGAAAACGGTGGTCAAACCACACATGTGAGGTATCGCCGCGACCGGTAGAGTGAGAGCAATAATTCTAGCCCTAGACCTCCTCTGTAACGCAAAACATGCAATCTGTAGAATTTTTTAAACGTCGCCTATGGAGATTTTTAAGGGTAAAAGTTTGACGCTATTCCACGAGCGGGCGCAATTTTGAAGCGTGACATGTTGGGTATCAATTTACTTGGCGTAACATTATATTTCACAATATAAAAAAAAATTGGGCTAACTTTACTGTTGTCTTATTTTTTTTTTCAAAAAAGTGAATTTTTTCCAAAAAAAGTGCGCTTAGAAGACCGCTGCGCAAATACGGTGCAAAAAAAAGTATTGCAATGACCGCTATTGTATTCTCTAGGATGTTAGAAAAAAAACAATATATAATGTTTGGGGGTTCTAAGTAATTTTCTAGCAAAAAAACCTGTTTTAAACTTGTAAACACCTAAAATCCAAAACGAGGCTGGTCTTTAAGTGGTTAAAT
This sequence comes from Lithobates septentrionalis, assembly GCA_037952835.1. Taxonomy (NCBI): domain Eukaryota; kingdom Metazoa; phylum Chordata; class Amphibia; order Anura; family Ranidae; genus Lithobates; species Lithobates septentrionalis. The sequence continues at coordinate 1,349,735 of JBBDGP010000232.1, read as the reverse complement.
GCTTCTTCTAAATCTTTATTGAGCACCAACAGCAGTGCAACATCTATATTTTACCTGCTAATTCCAGGTCTTTCTGGAAATCTCCACAAGTGGTCCTTGGTTCTTGGACAACTCTTCTGATAATTCTTTTCACTTCTCTGTCAGAAATCTTGTGAGGAACACGTGATCGTGGTCGGTTTATGGTGAAATTATGTTCTTTCTGTTTCTGGAGTATGGCCCCAACAGTGCTCACTGGACCATTCAGAAGTTTAGTAATCCTTCTATAACCAATGCCATCAGTATGTTTTGCAACAATAAGGTTGTGAAGGTTTTGAGAGAGCTCTTTGCTTTTACCCATCATGAGATATTTCTTGTGTGACACCTTGGTAATGAGACCCCTTTTTATAGGCCTTCTTTTGAGACTGAACCAGCTGATATTAATTTGCACTGACAAGGGGCAGGATTGCTTTCTAATTGCTGATAGATATCAGCTGGTGTCTTGACTTTTCATGCCTTTATGCACCTCCCTTTCTTCATGTGTTCAATACTTTTTCCCTGTGTCCATTCCATTTAAGTACACACAACTTAATTTCTGAATTTATTTGTTTTGGTTTCTTTGTATGTATGGATTGCACGGGTTGTTACTGACATGTGGTGAAAATTTAATGTCAATAGCACCTTTAAAAAAATGGTGATGTGTTCAATACTTATTTTACCTGTTGTATATCTTGAAAAAAGACATTTTATAGCATGTTGATCACAAATCCTATAAACGATAGTTAACAAGATGTATGGAGGCTGCCATTGCAATATGTTTAGGTCCCAGGCCTGGAACAACCCATGCAGAGCTACTTAGCTCTATACTTGTTCTGGGTCAGCATGTCAGATAGCATTGAAGTCAAAGCATCAGAATGACAGTCAGGGAACTAGTAGAGTTTAGTAATGGCAGCCTCCATTAATCTCTCATGTCAGTGTGCTTTTAACAAAAGGGATGCACAAATTGGCATTTTTAGTATTCTTCCAGTACTGTGGGGGTTAACACAGCCGCTGGACCTGTCATAAGCAATCGTGAAGAGTGCCAACTGCTCACCCTTTCTGCTATCCTGTTTCATTCATAGAAGCTGTACTATAGCTTCCAGCAATGAAAAGTACTCTGTGATCGGAGGAGGAATGAATGGATGAATGAAAGAGTCGCCACCTCCATTCATGGATCGCTTTTCATTGATGGGAAGCTATAGTGAAGCTATGAGTGGAGTAAGGGGACAGAGGGTGGGTAGAGCTGCACGATTAAACATACATAGAATCGCAATTTCGATTCACACACACCCCCCCTGATCTACAGCCTGGATTACCTCGATTTTCTTGGGATGTAGCCTGGACCGGAGGAGAAGTCGTCGGAAACCAGCGTGGAACGCATATGGCACTGATGGTGCCGATATCGGAAGTGACGTCAGTTGTCAGTAGAGCAGAGAGTGATGCGCCACGGTGGATGCCTGTGCGTGGGTGGAACCACGCTGTCACTTAGTCGGAGAGCCTGCGCAGTATGCACACTCTCCAATTCCATCACACTTCACAGAAGCAGGCTTTAGGTAATATGAAGCGATGCATATAGATATATTTATGATCCACCAGTAAATGTTGGTCTGATCTCTGTCCTCTACATTGGCTCTCATATAATCTGTGAGGATATATCACGTAAGCCTCAGCATTTTGTTTGCACAGCTGTTTGTGTTACTTTTTAAAGGGCTCTTGAGCTTGTCATTGGTGTGTCTGACAGGGACAGTGAACAGCAACTTACAAGTCACAGCAACATACAGATTCCCGCTGAATAGGTAATACGAAGCAATGCATATAGGAATACCCGGACGTCCCCCACTATTCTTGCGAAGCAATGACATGTTTGCTTTTATTTGCTTTGCCTCATTATCATTTTTTTTTAGAATCGTGAGAGAATCGTGATCTTTATTCCAAGCAAAAGAATCGTGATCCTCATTTTTCCCAGAATCGTGCAGCTCTAAGGTGGGCATAGTTCGCTATCTTGAGAAGAGCCTATGACAAATCCAGCAGTTGTATTAACCCCCGCAGCATTAGAAGGTTACCGCTGTTTGGGTGGGACAGAGGATGGAATATTTCAATACCGATAGCCGGCACCCACACGCGGGATACTTCTCATTAAATGTGCCGTTCCTTGTGCTGAAAAAAAAAAAACCACAAATCAAGTGTACTGGACTCGTACCTCGCAACTTTTTTGATGGCAAAGAGGGACACCTTTTAATAAAAAGGATACACCCCTGCCATGCCCCCAGTTAATGGTTCATGAAGATGTTCTATGCAAAAGAATGATTTGTAAACCTAGAGGTGATTTTTTAAATTTTTTTTTTTACTACTTTTACTCTTGCACACAAGCTTAAAATGCACTGCGATCAGAACGGTACGGTGTACAGTTTTTTTTGTTTTTTTTTCTGATAGCAGTATTGTATGCTCTGGGCCTATTCATGCAGCGTTTAGATTGTAGCATTTATCTGTATCAAACCAAATCCAGAAAAATCTGTATCTGTTTTTGTTTCATTGTTTTAGCAGCACGCACGTAAACGTTTTGTGCAAATGTTTACATGTGCATCACATAAACTGACATGTCCATATGCACCACCGCTGTTGCCTATGGAATTCAGGGCCAGGGAGAGGGGGGTGCTAACTGGGTTGCAGCGAGGAAAAAGGTAAGTATATCATCTTATACTAGGGATGCACCCAAAATTGGCAGGCGAAAATGGGGTTAGCAATTGTGACTCAAAAACGCAACACGGGTCTGTTTTTGATGCATTCTTGCTGAGTTTTCAATGCATTTTAATCGGGAGATGCGTTTTTGGTTCAGGTTTTTTTTAACTGACCAAATATGCACCAAAAAATGCAGCAAGCAGGATTTTTAACACCACGGAAGCGCAGTGGACCACTGAAGACATGCATAACATTTTTAAAGGGATGCATTTCTTGAGCTTTTTTTGCGCTCTATATATATATATATATATATATATATATATATATATATATATATATATATATATATATATATATATATATATATATATATATATATATATATATACATATATACATATATACATACGAGACCGAAAGTATTCAGACCCCCTTAAATTTTTCACTCTTTGTTATATTGCAGCCATTTGCTAAAATTAGGGTAGTACCGATACTAGTATCGGCACCGATACCGAGCATTTGCCCAAGTACTTGTACTCGGGCAAATGCTCCCGATGCTTCCCCCGATACCTGGACTGTCAGCGGTGATCGGCGCGTGGGGGAGTTACAAGCTTCTCCCCCCGCGGCTTTCAGCTGCTTTAGTGACACAGCGGTGATCGGTGCTTGTAACTCCCCCACACACGATCACCGCTGACTGTCACCTCATCCCCCTTAGTCCCCCTCCGCTGTCCTACTCGGCTGCATTGTCCCCCTCCATTCCAATGTCCCCCTCCGCTGTCCTGCTCCGCTGCATTGTCCCCCTCCGCTGTCCTGCTCTGCTGCATTGTCCCCCTCCGTTCCAATGTCCCCCTCCGCTGCATTGTCCCCCTCCGCTGTCCTGCTCTGCTGCATTGTCCCCCTCCGTTCCAATGTCCCCCTCCGTTCCAATGTCCTCCTCCGCTGTATTGTCCCCCTCCGCTGTCCTCCTCCGCTGTATTGTCCCCCTCCGCTGTCCTGCTCCGCTGCATTGTCCCCCTCCGTTCCAATGTCCCCCTCCACTGTATTGTCCTCCTCCGCTGTATTGTCCCCCTCCGCTGTCCTCCTCCGCTGTATTGTCCTCCTCCGCTGTATTGTCCCCCTCCGCTGTCCTCCTCCGCTGTATTGTCCCCCTCCGCTGTCCTCCTCCGCTGTATTGTCCCCCTCCGTTCCAATGTCCCCCTCCGCTGCATTGTCCCCCTCCGCTGTCCTCCTCCGCTGCATTGTCCCCCTCCGCTGTCCTTCTTTGCTGTGTCCCCCTCCGCTGTCCTCCGTTGCATTGTCCCCCTCCGCTGTCCTTCTTCTTTGCTGTGTCCCCCTCCGCTGTCCCCATCCGTTCCGGCTTTCCGCTGTCCCCCTCTCTCTTCCTCTGTCCCCTCCGTTCTGCTGTCCCTCTCCGCTGTGTGTATGGATAGAGTCAGCTGACTCTGTCCATTCACATAACTGAAACATTGTAATCTCCTGTGATTACGATGTCTCAGTTTATGAATGGAGAGGAGCCGCTATCTTCTCTCCATTCATTGTCAGTGCAGCTGAGGCTGCAGAGAAAGAGACTGGGGAATCTCTATCCTCGGTCTCTTTCTCTGTCTCAAGGGGGAGATATCAGAGGTCTGTTAAGACCCCTGATATCTCACCAAAGCCCCCCAACAGGGCTAATTAAAAAAAAAAAAAACACACACACCTAGTGCAATAAAGAATAAAAAAAAAAAAAATTGTAAAAAATAATAAATGTAAATGAAAAAAATAAAATAAAAAAAAAAAACACACACACAGGCACCGTTCACTCCCCCCCCCCCCCCCCCCCAAAAAAAAAACAAAAAAAAAAACACTGTCACGTGACATTAAAAAAAAGTATCGGTAATTGGTATCGGCGAGTACTTGAAAAAAAGTATCGGTACTTGTACTCTGTCCTAAAAAAAAGTGGTATCGGGACAACCCTAGCTAAAATCATTAATTATTAAGTTCATTTTTTTTCCTCATTAATGTACACACAGCACCCCATATTGACAGAAAAACACAGAATTGTTGACATTTTTGCAGATTTATTTAAAAAAAATCCTGAAATATCACATGGTCCTAATTTTTCAGACCCTTTTCTGTGACACTCATATATTTAACTTAGGTGCTGTCCATTTCTTCTGATCATCCTTGAGATGGTTCTACACCTTCATTTGAGTCCAGCTGTGTTTGATTATACTGATTGTACTTGATTAGGAAAGCCACACACCTGTCTATATAAGACCTTACAGCTCACAGTGCATGTCAGAGCAAATGAGAATCATGAGGTCAAAGGAACTGCCTGAAGAGCTCAGAGACAGAATTGTGGCAAGGCACAGATCTGGCAAAGGTTTCAAAAAAATTTCTGCTGCACTTAAGGTTCCTAAGAGCACAGTGGCCTCCATAATCCTTAAATGGAAGACGTTTGGGAAGACAGAACCCTTCCTAGAGCTGGCCGTCCGGCCAAACTGAGCTATTGGGGGTGAAGAGCCTTGGTGAGAGAGGTAAAGAAGAACCCAAAGATCACTGTGGCTGAGCTCCAGAGATGCAGTCAGGAGATGGGAGAGAGTTGTAGAAAGTCAACCATCACTGCAGCCCTCCACCAGTCGGGGCTTTATGGCAGAGTGGCCCGACGGAAGCCTCTTCTCAGTGCAAGACACATGAAAGCCCGCATGGAGTTTGCTAAAAAACACCTGAAGGACTCCAAGATGGTGAGAAATAAGATTCTCTGGTCTGATGAGACAAAGATAGAACTTTTTGGCCTTAATTCTAAGTGGTATGTGTGGAGAAAACCAGGTACTGCTCATCACCTGTCCAATACAGTCCCAACTGTGAAGCATGGTGGTGGCAGCATCATGCTGTGGGGGTGTTCTTCAGCTGCAGGGACAGGACGACTGGTTGCAATCGAGGGAAAGATGAATGCGGCCAAGTACAGGGATCTCCTGGACGAAGACCTTCTCCAGAGTGCTCAGGACTTCAGACTGGGCCGAAGGTTTACCTTCCAACAAGACAATGACCCTAAGCACACAGCTAAAATAATGAAGGAGTGGCTTGACAACAACTCCGTGACTGTTCTTGAATGGCCCAGCCAGAGCCCTGATTTAAACCCAATTGAGCATCTCTGGAGAGACCAAAAATGGCTGTCCACCAATGTTTACCATCCAACCTGACAGAACTGGAGAGGATCTGCAAGGAGGAAAGGCAGAGGATCCCCAAATCCAGGTGTGAAAAACTTGTCGCATCTTTCCCCAAAAGACTCATGGCTGTATTAGATCAAAAGGGTGCTTCTACTAAATACTGAACAAAGGGTCTGAATACTTAGGACCATGTGATGTTTCAGTTTTTTCTTTTTTAATAAATCTGCAAAAATGTCAACAATTCTGTGTTTTTCTGTCAATATGGGGTGCTGTGTGTACATTGAGGAAAAAAAAATGAACTTAAATGATTTTAGCAAATGGCTGCAATATAACAAAGAGTGAAAAATTTAAGGGGGTCTGAATACTTACCGTCCCCACTGAATGTATGGGTGTGTGTGTGTGTGTGTGTGTGTGTGTGTGTGTGTGTGTATATATATATATAATTTTATTTATTTTTTATGTCAATTTCAGTTTCAGCCAAGTGCATCCTGAATTTCCGGTTTCTGCACCAGAATTTTCATTTTGGTGAACCACTACCTTATACAAAATGAGCTGTTAACCTTAAGTATGGAGGGAGGGGTCCCTTTTTACTCCCTAGAATTGAACTTTTACATCCTTTTATAAACTGCTGTAAAGAGTGAATTATGCTGCATTACTACCTACTGTTATCTCCAAGGCTCAGCTGAATTTCCTATTCTTGGCCACCAGACCATAAACGCCCATTTGTGGTGTTAACCTTATGTTTTGGTACAGAAGCATTGTATTTATAACATAACTAATTGCTACTTTGTCATAACCTGGGATTGTGTCATGCAGCTTTCACAAACTCTTGTCCTATTCTTTGACATATTCATATTAGTGTTGTAGCTTTTCAGAAAGTCTCACAGGTAACCTTGTGTGTTCAGAACAGGAAAGAGTTAGTCGGGGCGCTTGTGTTTTCACAAACCCAGGAAGTGCGGTGAGCTATGACTGTTAGAAACCACTGACTGTGACTGTTGTAAAGTGCTTGGCCTGATGTCTTGGTTATTACCTCATAATCCTGGGCACAGAAAAGCCATTGTTCTGCCCTTTCTATAAGTGTTAGAAATGGATCCTTACAGTCTATGCTATAATAACAGACTATTATGTTTACCTCATGGATGGACGTGTTTATGTAGCATGGTCTGTCAGTAAAAAAACAAAACCTGCATGGGCTAAAAAACTGTGCAATTTCAGCATTTTACTAAAAACACTTGTGTGTTCTGATTGTCCTACACAATGCTAAATGCAATGTGCTGTTAGGAGTTGAAAATGAAAGAAAAAAACATTTAAATGCGAAAAAAAGCTTTTGCCTTCAAATGTGAATAATGTGTTTTTGGATGAAACACTTTGTCTGGCCCTTGGGGCACTATTTCTAACACTGCCACCAACAATGGGGCAATAATTACTGCACTGCCACCAACGATGGGGCACTATTCGTGCCGCTGCCACCAACGCGATGGGGCACTATTCGTGCCGCTGCCACCAACGCGATGGGGCACTATTCGTGCCGCTGCCACCAACGCGATGGGGCACTATTCGTGCCGCTGCCACCAACGCGATGGGGCACTATTCGTGCCGCTGCCACCAACGCGGTGGGGCACTATTCGTGCCGCTGCCACCAACGCGGTGGGGCACTATTCGTGCCGCTGCCACCAACGCGGTGGGGCACTATTCGTGCCGCTGCCACCAACGCGGTGGGGCACTATTCGTGCCGCTGCCACCAACGCGGTGGGGCACTATTCGTGCCGCTGCCACCAACGCGGTGGGGCACTATTCGTGCCGCTGCCACCAACGCGGTGGGGCACTATTCGTGCCGCTGCCACCAACGCGGTGGGGCACTATTCGTGCCGCTGCCACCAACGCGGTGGGGCACTATTCGTGCCGCTGCCACCAACGCGGTGGGGCACTATTCGTGCCGCTGCCACCAACGCGGTGGGGCACTATTCGTGCCGCTGCCACCAACGCGGTGGGGCACTATTCGTGCCGCTGCCACCAACGCGGTGGGGCACTATTCCTCTCCTAATACCAAAGATGGGACGTTGTTTACTCCCACTGATGCCTGGGCATTTTTTACTTCCACTGGCCACACTCCGGCCCCCCTAAAGTCTGAAGCTCAGTAAACTGGCCCTTTGTTTAGAAAGTTTGGAGACCCCTGGACTAAAGGGACCATCTTTTAAAGTGGCTGTATGTCCTTACAATGGCCATACCACAAGTTTAAAAACGTATAAAGCACAGTGATGTTCTTTAGAAATATATGTTTAGTACTAGGCTTGATTCACACACATGCAGGTTGGGAAGCGGTGTGATTATGCCCAGCAGACTGTGCATTTTCAGGTGCAGGAAACCGCGTGGTGCCACAATGTGCAGCTGCCCTGTGGGTGCATTCTATAAAGAAGGGTTGGTTAGGAGAGCCAGGGAAAGAAGCGATCAAGGACCCTGTGTCCCTGATCTGAGTTTAGGGGATGTCATTTAAAAGTGCTAGAATTTAGGAGCTTTAGCCCCCTTGTGAAAGCATTAAGATAAAATAAAATTCACTTTTGTTTTAAAGTTAGGTTCACATCTAAGATGGATGTGGCTGACAGCAGGGGGTCTGGTGCGTCCCTGTTCTCCATTTCAGGGACAAATCAGGCCCAAATTTCTGCCTGAATTCGGACCTGATACGGAGCCAAAGACTCACAGGACTCCTGCGCAATGCGTTCCGCAGACACCCTGGTGATGTGTGAGCCGGCTCCATTGAGAGCCAGGCACAATCTCCTGTCATGTGAATTGGATGTGGTGAACTCCGCATCCAATTCGCACTAGTGTGAACCCAGCCTAAAAAATAAGTGCACATGTTTTTGCAAGTAAAGTTTATCCTTTAAGTGACAAAAAAATTTGAAATTTTTTTTTATTCTTATACTATATTTTTTTAAATTTCACATGAGCACATACAAAGCCACATGCTGCGTAATCCTTACACTCCAAAATGAGGAAATAATTTTAGAGCCGTTATTTATGGTTAACCCTAGCGTGATAAGTTGATGACGACATGTGAAGGTTTCTAAAGCATTGCCTATGGACAGTTTCGAGTGTCGAAGTTTGTCGCCATGTTGCAGGGCGCCTGTGGTTTTGAATTTTGACATATTTGGTATCTATTTCATTGACGTTGCCTCATCTTTTCTGTTTTACAGAAAAGTTGGACAATTTAGTGTGTGTGTGTGTGTGTTGTGTTAATATCCTGGGGCATAAAAAATTCCAACTACCATGCTTTTATTCTATGGGTCCTCTGCCTTTAGAAAATATATGATGTTTGAGAAAATCTTCCAATGGGGACACTAGTTCTGGTGACCTGGGGGTCCCCAAGAAATTCCCTTAATTTGCAGGGATTTCTTCCCACTTCCTGTTTGGCTATGGGACAGGAAGTGAAGGGAATTCTCTGCAATGGGACACAGATGCTGAAAAAAAAAATCTGACGGGTTATAACCCTCCCTTGCTCTATCCAAAATGAAGGGAAAAAAAATTGCCTATAGCTCTACTTTAAGAGTAAGGAATTACCTGTCCAAATATGAGAACATTTCTGCTCAAAGTTCAGTTTTTAGTATATCTGACAGTAAAACTATTTTTTTTTTAGTTTAGGAATGGATTAGAACCTCTGTCAGGTTTTTATTGCGGTCTGTGCCTCCGTTACGGAGATTTACCCTTTCTATTTGTCCTGTCTACCAGTATTCTGGAAGGTGAACGTAAATGAAAATAGGTTTCCTGGAGTTGGGCTTTAACCTCATGCCGACCAGTGCACCACGATGTACGTTGGCACGGTGGGGCAAATGGGCATACAGGTACAGCCCCTTTAAATTGCAGCATTGTGAGCGGGCGCCCGCCACATACTCCGTGACCGCGGGTCCTGCGGACTCTATGTCCGCCGGGGGCCCGCCATCCTGTCACGGAGTGGAAGAACGGGGAGATGCCTTTGTAAACAAGGCATTCCCCTGTTCTGCCTAGTGACATGACGGCGATCACTGCTCCCTGTCATCGGCAGCAGTGATCGCTGTCATGTCAGTGGTAGCCCATCCCCCCGCAGTTACCATCACTCCCTAGGACACACTTAACACCTTGATCGCCCCCCCCCCTAGTGTTTAACCTCTTCTCTGCCAATGTCATTTACACAGTAATCAGTACATTTTTTATAGGACTGATCGTTGTATAAATAATGGTCCCAAAATGGTGTCCGATGTGTCCGCCATAATGTCGCAGGCACAATAAAAATGTAAAATTTCCGGAAATTTTGAAGCTCAGAAAAAAACAGTTTTTTTGGGGGGGGGGGGGGGGGCTGGACGGAAATGTTCGGAAAAATAAAAAAAATGCTACATTAGCACTTTTTAAGATTGAAAGTCATTCTGTTACGAGAACATTGAGAAAAACTATGTGCATTGTCATCATTGTTGTCCTCTTCACTTCGATCCATGAAGGATTTTTTTAATATCTACAGGACACTTGTTACATACAAGAATGTGTTTTGTCATCCTGGTAGCATTTGGAAATGCATATTTCATCTGACAATATTTGCAAATCACATTTTTCTTTTCAGAAGAACTTGTAATGTGAAAACTCCTCCATATGCTAGATGTTGGTCTCACCATTTTTCTGAGGGGAGTAGGAAATAAAAACAAGAAAAAAATGACTACTTTGCAAGAAGACACTAATCTATGGTTGTGTGTGAGGGTGGGGGAAGAACCAGGTTATTGGTAATTAAATTATTATTTACACAAAAGTTTAGAAAAATAAACTAATGTAGCTAAATGAATAAATTCAGTATCAGATAAATGTAAACTCTTACCTTTTTTTAATTAAGTATATACTTTCAGGTCCTTTTTGTTGCTCTGTATTTTCTTCCAGTGCTTTTGAGGCCTAGTGAAGAGGACAGAACAAACCAAACACACCCACTAACATGCAAAAGCAAAACTGAAACCTTTTTCTTGTTACAATAGCAGCACAGCACCTCCTAAAGGAAGAAATGAATACTGTTCTTGCTTTGGAGGGTTCAGTTTGTTACCTAGGACTTGCTTGTCCTCACTCAGTGCACAGAAATTAGAATAATCTGATATCATACATTTTTTTTTTTTTTTTTTTTTTTTTAGAAATGATTCGGAAAATATTTGAACACCCTGTCTTAAAATATTTTATTCATCATGTTAAAATAAAATATTCCACAATTTTTTTTCTTTTTTCAATTTTTCCAATTTTTGGGGAAAAAAAAACAAATAAGCCTGCAGGAAAAAAAACGGAAAAAAAACGTTTTATGTTTCCGTTTTTTTTTTCGGGCCTTCACATCTCTGGCCATAAATCTATCCCCTATTTTGTAGATGTTATAACTTTTGCGCAAACCAATCAATATATGCTCATTGCGAGCATGAAAAAAATGTAGAAGAATACATATTGGCCTAAACGGAGAAAGAAATTAGTTTTTTTTAATATATTTTTGGGGGATGTTTATTATAGCAAAAAGTAGAACATATTTACTTTTTTTTTTAAATTGACGCTCTTTTTTTGTTTATAGCGCAAAAAATAAAAACCGCACAGGTGATCAAATACCACCAAAAGAAACTCCTATTTGTGGGAAAAAAAGGACGTCAATTTTGTTTGGGTGCAACGTTGCACGGCCACGCAATTGTCTATTAACCACTTGCTTACCGAGCACTTAAACCCCCCTCCTATCCAGACCAATTTTTAGCTTTCAGCACTAACGCATTTTGAATGACAATTGCGCGGTCATACAACGCTGTACCCAAATGAAATTTTTATCATTTTTTTCCCACAAATAGAGCTTTCTTTTAGTGGTATTTGATCACCTCTGCGGTTTTTACTTTTTGTTAAAAAAATTTAAAAACCTGAATTTTTTTTTTAAAAAAAAAATTTTTTTTTTTATATTTTGTTATAAAAAAATTTTAACGGGTAATTTTTCTCCTTCATTGATGTACGTTGATGAGGCGGCAGTGATGGGCACTGATAGGTGGCAGTGATGGGCACTGATGGGTGGCAGTGATGGGCACTGATGGGTGGCAGTGATGGGCAGCACTGACAGGTGGCACTGATTGGCACTACAGGTGGGCATTGGTAGGTGGCACTTGTGAGCATTGATAGGTGGCACTTGTTGGCATTGATAGGTGGCACTGTGGGCACTGTTAGGTGGCACTGTGGGCACTGTTAGGTGGCACTGTGGGCACTGTTAGGTGGCACTGTTAGGTGGCACTTTTGGGTGGCACTGATGAGAATGTTTTGTGCTCTTACTTTGGGACTAATGTCCCTGGCATCTGAGCCGGTGATCGGCTTTTTTCTCTACTCGCGCTGTCAGCGCGAGTAAAAAAAAAACCGATTACCGATCTTCCTGTTTACATCATGTGATCAGCTGTCATTGGCTGACAGCTGATCACATGGTAAGGGGCCGGGACCGGCCCCTTACTCAGATCGGTGATCAGCCGAGTCTCAGTGACTCGGTGATCACACCGCGCCCGGCGCGCGCCCTGCTGGGCGCGCGCAGGGAGCGTGCACAGGGGAGGCCGTCATATGACGGCCTCCCGGGAATGTAGGTCCGCGCTGTGGCCGTCATTCGGCCATAGCGCGGATGTCAAGTGGTTAAAGCGACGCGGTGCCGTATTGAAAAAAGTGCTCTGGTCAGGAAGGGGGTAAATCCTTCTGGGGCCAAAGTGGTTAAAGTGGAACACCAACCAAAAGTTTTTGTTTGGTTAGAGTTGGGAAGAGTTAAAGTGTAAGTTCACCTTTACAGAAAAATCTGTAAGGTAAACTGACACAGGTGCCCCTGACAGGGAATGTTTTGGACATTCACCTCAGAGGATTTCTAAGCCCCGGGCGGATATACCGGGTCTTAGAACCGGCGATTGTGGTGGTACAGGTCAGCGGGACCGGTTGGGGGCGAGGAGGGGGACCTGTGTAAGTTCACCTTACAGAGTTTTCTGTAAAGGTGAACTTACCCTTTAAAGTGATATTAAAGCTTTGGATATTGTTACAATAAAATAATAAACATGTCATACTTGTCTCCTCTGTGCAGTGGTTTTTCACAGAGCAGCCCCCGATTCTCCTCTTCTCAGGTCCCGTGCCGGCGCTCCTAGACCCTAACCATAGGCATGCACAGGGGGTGTGCCGGATGTGCCTGGGCACACCCTAATCCAGGGATCAGCAACCCTTGATCACAATCTACCTGTCGATCATGGTCAGGTGATGCTTAAATCATAATCCTACCTGAGCAGGAGGAGTAGCGTTAACTGGATCTGATCTGTATTTTACTCCTGCAGCCATTGAAAGTCTGCTTCTCCTCCTCTCCCTCCTGCCGGAATTCAGTGTCAGGAGAAGGAAAATACAGTGGATCAGAACCAGTATATGCCACCCTCACCACCCCTACTGTTCCCTGTACCTCTTCTTTTTTCAATGCCAATCACTCAACATGTTCATTTATAACTGAAGCATAGTAAACTGTGTTTTGCATGCTTCCGTTTGTGAATTAACAGGAAGCCGTTCAGCACAGAGAACTTGCCATTCATTCATTGTCCAGTGCAGCTGAGGCTGCAGAGAAGGACTGGGAAATCTGTCCTCAGTCCCTTTCGCTGTCTCAAAAGTGAGACATCGTTGGTCTGTTTAGACCTCTGATATTTCACCAAAGCCCCCAATGAGGCTCCTAAAAAAAGTTGTAAAAAATAGTTTTGTAAAAAAATAATTAAAAAAAATTGTAACAAATATTTTAAAGAATAATAAAAAAACTACTCACACCATCCTCTGCTCTGCTGACACCGTCCGCTGCTCTGCTGACACCGTCCGCTGCTCTGCTGACACCGTCCGCTGCTCTGCTGACACCGTCCGCTGCTCTGCTGACACCGTCCGCTGCTCTGCTGACACCGTCCGCTGCTCTGCTGACACCGTCCGCTGCTCTGCTGACACCGTCCGCTGCTCTGCTGACACCGTCCGCTGCTATGCTGACACCGTCCGCTGCTCTGCTGACACCGTCCGCTGCCCTGCTGACACCGTCCGCTGCCCTGCTGACACCGTCCGCTGCCCTGCTGACACCGCCCGCTGCCCTGCTGACACCGCCCGCTGCCCTGCTGACACCGCCCGCTGCCCTGCTGACACCGCCCGCTGCCCTGCTGACACCGCCCGCTGCCCTGCTGACACCGCCCGCTGCCCTGCTGACACCGCCCGCTGCCCTGCTGACACCGTCCGCTGCCCTGCTGACACCGTCCGCTGCCCTGCTGACACCGTCCGCTGCCCTGCTGACACCGTCCGCTGCCCTGCTGACACCGTCCGCTGCCCTGCTGACACCGTCCGCTGCCCTGCTGACACCGTCCGCTGCCCTGCTGACACCGTCCGCTGCCCTGCTGACACCGTCCGCTGCCCTGCTGACACCGTCCGCTGCCCTGCTGACACCGTCCTCTGCCCTGCTGACATGTCCATGTTTTAATGTATTTGAAAATGTTTGTTTACATTTATTTATAAGAGAGTGTGTTTTTTCATGCACAGGCACATGTGTTTGAGCTCTGGGGTGCACACCCAATGCAATAGGCTGCACATACTTATGACCCTCCCTCCTCCTGAGTGCCCACTGAGCAAACAGCTTGCTGTGGGGGCACCCAGGCAGGCTCTCTCCCAAGCCACTGCTCTGCGTCTCCATTCACACACACACACAGCCGCGGCTCGGCCCCGCTCTGGTCTCTCCTTATTGGCTCACTGGCTGTGAATGACAGCAGAGGGAGCCAATGGCTCCAGATGCTGTCTCAGCTAATGAGGAGGGAGAGTCCCTGCAGAGCTCAGGCCCTGGTTCACAGCACTGGAAGAAGATTGGGCTCATGTAAGTATTTGGGGGGGGGGGGGGGCTGCTACACAGAGAAGGTTTTTTTTACCTTTTATGTATATAATACATGAAGGTAAAAAACCTTGAGCCTTTATAACGGTGAAACCTTGGCACCCCAGATTTTTTAGAACTACATTTCCCATGATGCTCAAGTACACTGCAGAGTGCATAAGCATCATGGGAAATGTAGTTCTAAAACATCTGGGGGGGCCAAAGTTTGCCATCACTGCTTTAGAACCACTTTAAATGTAATTTCAATTGCTGTTGAGATTTCCTCTTACTGCCTAGTGCCGACCTCTTTGAAGTATAATGATCAACTATGTAACAGTATGTAAAAGCCATATTTCTTCCTTGACTGTGGGCTCTGCTTATAGCTGACAAAACCTATATACTGTATAACCTGCATGCTCACATTGTCTATGGCAGTTAGGAATTCTAACATTAGCTATTATAGGTCCATGGACTACCCTGGTGCTTGCATGTGTTCAAATTCATTGTTGGTTGATCTGACCTGTGTACGTTGAAATCTAACCAGTTGCTCTGAATTTACTGTAACTGCCTAATAGTAAAAAAACAAATAATAACAATTTCCTTATTCCTGAAACATTGGAGGAAATGTCTGTAATTTGGCATTTTTGTTTTACTCCCTTCTATATTTAGTGAGCTGGTGTAGCACACAAGTGTCGGGGTCCTTAAAGCTTCCCTCTACATACTGTGGTCACAGCATTTTTGCCTGTAGGAAAAAAAAGTAAATTTGTCCTTAAAGGCTGTACAATCATGTTGTTTTTTTACTCAGTCAGCACCAAAAAAGGCCTCTTCTGCAAAACGTGCAATGACACAGAGCAGAACAATCACGTACGACTCGAACCAGAAAGTGCCATGAGGCATAAACATTGTCCTGTAAAAAGATAGATGGAATCCAGACCAAGACTTGAATACAGCAAAGAAGATTAATGCTTTGATCAATAGCTGGCAACGGGATGCCATAATGACAAAGAACACAAGCAAACTGATGATGATTAATGATATGATGCAGAGGAATTGTAAAGTGATCAATGTTTTAGTGATCTGAACATAAACGATAGGGATAAAGGTGATAATTAGTTGGCTTGTTGTAATGCAATGGTGGAGCAATGTCAGGCCTGGATTAGCTGAGTTAATTTAATCTTAAAGAAGAACTCTGGTCTAAACAACCCTTTCTGTATCTTGTAATAGCTGGGTGGTTTTGATTTCTCAACAACCTGCTGAAACTTTTCCTTTCTTGCTGATCCTGGGTGGGCTGCAGATGGTTGATTTGAAGGAGCTCCTATTGATAAAGCCGTGTTTTTTTGTTTTTTGATTTTTTGCCTCATGCTGAGGAGTGGCCATACAAACCTCCTAATGTGTAAATACATGTATGTATTTTACATGTTTATGTTTGTAAGGGGATGCCATAAATTGTTCGCAATCCATAGCAAGCAGTCCCCATACACACCTGTATTGAAAGTGGCCTTCAGCACATGTGCGAGAGGTTTACACTTCCTGATACCCGGAGCACAACAGGTGTATTGTATATTCACTTCATGCATTTTCTAGCTTTTTCACTCATCTGTGCATACTACAAGAAATGACTGAAAACGAAAAATGGTAAAGAGCATGGATAAAAAACAACCTGTTGTTCTTTTACATGGAAGGCGCGTACTTGGCATGCATTTTCTGCCATTACCAAACAGTATGTGGTTTCGCCTTTTATTTCATGAATTATAGTTTGTTACTTTGTTATGCTTTTACACTTGTTTTCCTGCCATTGATCATTGAACTTCTTCTTTGCAGACCTTCACAGCCTGGTGTAACTCACATCTCCGGAAAGCTGGGACACAAATTGAGAACATAGATGAGGATTTCCGAGATGGCCTTAAACTCATGTTACTACTTGAAGTCATTTCAGGTGGGTTAGATCATGGTGACTAGCGAATAACCGTACTTAAAATCCAGTGTACATGAATTGTCCATCTGCAGTATGAGTGATGTGCCCAGCAATGCATAACTTACGGCACTACTAAAGAACTCGGACTAGTCTCTGGAAATCAGTATACTATACAAACTAGTACAAAATTAATTTTATAGTGACCACATCTATAGGACGTAGAATGCATTTTTCAGACCTGTGTTTTCAACCTTTTTCCAGTCCGGGTTCCCTTGAAAAGTATTTTCAGGCTCTAGGCACCCCAGTCTAAGGCTTGGTTCACATTACTGCTTGTCAGGGAAAGCTGCAGGCAAAGAAGTTGCGGTTTAGCAGACAGGCAGGGGTGGCTTTTTAATGCCGCTTCTCCACCTGTCAAATGCCTCTGAGAAGGAATCTAAGCATAGGTCGCTATTCAGAGGAGCAGCAGTCCTTGCCGCTATTATGAACAAGTGAAAACAGGAAGTCGCAGACTGATCACCCACCAAATAGTTGTAAATGAGGACCAGCTGTGGTGTGACCGGTTAGAATGATTTTATTAAAATACAAAAATTAGCCAAAAGGCTATAAGCCCTCCAAACACCAAGTTAAAAAATGACTGACAACATTGTCACCCTAAAAAAAAAAACACACAAGGACCCAGACGTCAAGCTCATGCATACCACCATGCAGACATACAACAATTGTAAGGTTAATAGCTTTGTTATGCTATAAACACCCAAGCCGGTGGATCTCTGCTATCCTGCCCCAACAGGGTTATGGAAACGCATCAGGCACTGATTTCAGTGTTAACCGGTTCCAATGAATCAACCGGAGAAGGGGTGTACAGCAAGGGGTTTACAAACCACTAGCTGAACTGCCTCCCCATAATACTATCAGTCGCTGTGCCCCTCCATGGGAGCAGAGGGAGAAGCGTTGGTCACTCTCATATGGTGATGAACTGTAACAGGAGCTGCCGGATGGGCGTTGCGGAGGGCCATAAAAGTGGTTGAGCATTATCTAGTATAGGAGAATAAGCACAGTTCATTCTGCTTGGCCTGCAGCATTGGGTGATATTGTTATTGGTATTAAAGCACTGTTCATGTGAATCTAAGAGTTAATCAATCATACGTGGTACCGCTTGAAAGCAGTTGGTGAAGAATAGCTATATGCTGAAGCCAATGGTCCAAAGAAATTATCACAGACAGCCGAGTCCATTAGCAACATGCAGTTATGCAGATAGAAAGAGAGGGGTTAAAGTGGCGACAAGCTGGGTAGCAACAATACAGTTCAAAAAGGGTTCAAATCCTGCGCTTATCCTACTCTCCTGGTGAAGGGAAGTGTGACTATTGAAATGGAGAAATCAAACACATAAATAAATGAAAATTATATAGATTTTAAAAAAAGAGCAACCCAAAAGGTCCGAACCCCTACAATAAGCATAGATAATTAAAAGAAACAGGTGCGCTAATCTATAAGAATATTCACAGTGAAAACATATACATGACAAAAATTTAAGGGCATAAAACAAGTGTATAAAAATTAAATTTAAAAAATTGGTTGAAATAACTGCATAAAGTGATAAATATTCGATTCAGTTCATAAAAGGTGCATAAAAAAAATGTGCATACAAAGATGTGCATAAGAAAATGTCCAACTGGCAAACCGTTATACAAAAGGGAACAAGGTGAACCAAGTATGTTCGTCTTACAATGGGCTCCACCGTCGTCTAAACGTTTGATCTAGCTGGTGCAAACCACCGCTCTGTTTGTTTATGTGCATTTATTTTTGCTGATGTTTGGTTGCCTTGATGTAAGTTTTTAGTGTGCTGTTTTAATAAACCCATCTGAAACATATTGCACTACGAGGCTTTTCCTCTTCTTCCTTTATGCGCTAGGATTTATCCTTGTGCTGCCAGATTGGATTTCAGCATTTTCAAAGATGCCGTGATTCCTGCGTCCACTGAAAAACCAGGTCCACTTTTACAGCTTAACCGCTGCAGCCCCGGAAGATTTTACCCCCTTTCTGAACAGAGCACTTTTTGCAATTCGGCACTGCGTCGCTTTAACTGACAATTGCGCGGTGTTGTACCCAAACAAAATTGACGTCCTTTTTTTCCCACAAATAGAGATTTATTTTGGTGGTATTTGATCATCTCTGTGGTTTTTATTTTACGCTATAAACAAACAAAAAAAGCAACAATTTTGAAAAAAAAACAATATTTTGTAATTTTTGCTATACTAAATATCCCCATTTTTTTTTTTTTTTTTTAAAAAGCTAATTTTTCTCAGTTTAGGCTGATATGTATTCTTCTACACATTTTTGGTAATAAAAATCGCAATAAGCGTATATTGATTGGTTTGCGCAAAAGTTATAACGTCTACAAAATAGGGGATAGATTTATAGCCTGTTTATTATTATTATTTATTTATTTTTTTACTAGTAATGGCGGCGATCTGCGTTTCTTTTTTTATCATCGTGACTGCGACATTATGGCGGACACATCGGACAATTTTGACACATTTTTGGGACCATTGGCATTAATACAGCGATCAATGCTATAAAAATGCATTGATTACTGTAAAAATGTCCTTGGCAGTGAAGGGATTAACACTAGGAGCCGATCGAGGGGTTAATTGTGTTCCCTAGTGTGTATTCTAACTGAAGGTGGGAGGGGACTGACTAGGGGAGATGACAGATCGCTGTTCATACTTTGTATGAACAGACAATCTGTCACTTCCCCTCTCAGAGAGCCGGGATCTCTGTGTTTACACACAGAGATCCCAGTTCTTGCTGTGTTACGAGCGATCGAGGGAGCTCTCGGCTCCGAGGGCGAGCTGCAGGCGCGCGTCCCCCCCTAGATGCCGCCTTAAGGAGCGACGTAACATGACAGCAATTCACCTGCCCGTGCCATTCTGCCGCAGTACAACTGCGGCGGCTGGTTGGCAAGCGTTTAAGGTGTTGGAGCCTGATGGGATCATTGTCCAGTGTCTGATACTGCTGTTATCTGCAATTTGGTTTGTTTTTACAGCCCAGTCTGTTGGAGCATGGTGGTATTATTATCCAATGCTTGAAACTACTGCTATCTGGTAAGAAGTGAATCTATGTGGTGATGGGATATTTAAAGTCTTTGTGTTTTGAAGAGCACTGAAGTTGCCTTATTTCTTTATTGTACATCATGGAACACGATAGTAATCACTATGTGGGTATATAGGCACCTTCAGGTGATGTACACTGGTATACCCAAAAAAGGAAGTTCACTCCCTATATAACCCCTCCTCCTACCAGGAGTACCTCAGTTTTTTCGCCAGTGTCTAAGGTGTTGGCCACGAGTGAAGTAGTGCTATGAAGAGCTTCACTGGAGGGATCCCTGCTGGATTTAAACAGCCTCCATAGACCGGATCCATCCAAAGTGCCACTGAGGCCAAAGTGTATGGTGCCCGGGCCTCGTATATGAAGCACAAGGTTTTGCCTGTAACGCCTCTTTTTGCAGGGCTGGACCCCGTGACCCAGGACTTTTTAGTCATGCTACATTACCTAAAGTTTTTCCTGGCGGCATGCTAATACAGGTCCAAGGGAGTGTAATAACTATATTAGGGACCTGGCCATTGAAGGTTTGCTAATGTAGCCCGCCGTTATGGGTGAAGTTTGGATCTGTCTGTTACAGCAGTATACTGCAGCGAGGAAAAGTTAAGGGAAGAAGCCTAGGAACTGTAAAAAGTCCACCTATGGTTTTTTTCTTCCATAGTAAAGTAAAATGTTGTCATGCCTAAAGTCTCCACTAGTGGGAGTAAATGCATACCTTAGTACTTTGCCTCTCAGTCAGCTCAGAGTCCCAGCTTAACAGCATGTGTGTGGTCTCAGCAAGCCAGGGGGGATTCTTCATCCAGAACATTTCCCCCCTGGGAGAAGGGAGGTACAACAAGTAGCTTGTACTATAGAAAAACTTATTTATGCTGAATGGGATCACCCAGATAAGCATATTCTCCCCCCAAATAGATTCACAGCACTCTATCCCATGGAGGAAAAAAATCACCAAAAGTTGGAAT
The DNA here is from genome assembly GCA_037952835.1 of Lithobates septentrionalis. Lineage (NCBI taxonomy): Eukaryota > Metazoa > Chordata > Amphibia > Anura > Ranidae > Lithobates > Lithobates septentrionalis. The sequence continues at coordinate 1,329,068 of JBBDGP010000232.1, read as the reverse complement.
GTACCAGCCGTTGATGCTGCGATTTCCAGTGTGAAGAATAGTCTAACTTGCCCAGTAGACAATGCACAAATGCTTAAGGATCCGACAGATAAAAGGTTGGAATTCCTGTTAAAATACTCTTTTTTCCTTGGCAGGAGCCATGACTCAGCCTGCAGTCGTTGCAATAGTCAGTCCCTAAAGGACCAGTTTAGACAGGCCCTTAAGGAGGTCCCTGCACAACAGGCCCACGATTTGGCCGAACTACCAAAGGCGCTATGTTTTGCCATAGATGCCAAGAAAGACTCTATTCACCAGACGTCCCGCCTTGCGCTAGTACACATGCGTAGGACCCTGTGGTTAAAAAATTGGTCAGCCGAAGCACCTTGCAAAAGGAAAAAATCAACTCCATAAGAGAGCTGGTAAAGATAGTCAGGTCGAAAGGAGATCCCTCCATTCGCCTTTGCATGAGGTTGTTAGGAAAGATGGTGGCTTCATTCAAAGCAGTTCCCTATGCCCAGTTCCATTCAAGACTGTTGCAAAACAGTATCCTGTCTGCTTGGAACAAAACGATTCAAGATTTAGACTTGCTAATGCGACTGTCCCCAAGGGTGTCCCAAAGCCTCAGTTGGTGGTTACTAACCCAGAATCTGCTGAAAGGAAAATCCTTCAGACCAGTTATCTGGAAAGTGGTAATGATAGATGCCAGCCTTTCATGCTTGGGGAGCGGTACTAGAAAAGACAACTGTTTATCGACGACTGTTCAGATCCGGAAGACTGATGTCTTATTTATACTGCCAGAAGGTCCTAAAAAAGGACGGGCAGCGTCGAAATCCACTGTCGCTAAGTGGAATCGGCAAGTTATAATTCAGACTTATGATTTAAGGGTTACGATTCCCCCTTTTCAAGTCAAAGCGCACTACCAGGGCGGTTAGTGCTTCTTGGGTAGTGCGTCACCAGGCCTCCATGGCTCAGATCTGTAAGGCCGCAACTTGGTCTTCAGTACATACATTCACCAGGCAGTACATACATTCACCAGGCAGCAGTATAGGTCCTCAAGTCTGGGGGTGCCTTACGGGTTGTGTCTCCCTCCCTTTAAATAGCATTGCTATGGAACGCCCCACATAGTGATTACTATGGTGCTCTGTGTCCCATGATGTACGATAAAGAAAATAGGATATTTAGAACAGCTTACTTGTAAAATCCTTTTCTTGGAGTACAACATGGAACACAGAGGTTCCTCCCCTCTTTCTGGGGTTTAAGTATATTGCTTTGCTACAAAAACTGAGGTACTCCTGGTGGGAGGAGTAGTTTTATAGGGAGTGAACTTCCTGTATTGGGTATACCAGTGTCCATCACCTGAAGGTGCCTATATACCCACATAGTGATTACTATGGTGCTCTGTGTCCCATGATGTACTCCAAAAAAATCATTTTACAGGTAAGCTGTTATAAAAAATCCTATTTGTTTCACCCAATTCCCTTGAAGAGCACAGAAGTTTTTCACATACTTGGTTCATTTAGTTCCCTTTTGTATAAGGGTTTGCCAGTTGGACATTTTGTTAGGCACATCTTGTATGCACATTTGTTTATGAACTGATTTGTATATTTTTCACTTTGTCATTTCATCCAATTTTTATATTTATTTTTATGCACTTGTATTTACAGGAGTAGACTTTGTCCCTAAATTTTTGTCACGTGTATGTTTGCACTGTGAATATTCTTATAGATTAGCACACCTGTTTCTTTTAACCACTTGACGACCGCCTCACGCCGATGTACGTCGGCAAAGTGGCACGGACAGGCAAAATCACGTACATGGTACGTGATTTGCCTTCCGCGGGTGGGGGGTCCGATCGGACCCCCCCCCCCCCGGTGCCCGAGGCGGTCGTCGTTTGTCCAGCGGCGATCGGTGGTGAGGGGGAGACCATCCGTTCGTGGCCCCCCCCTTGCGATCGCCGCCGGCCAATCGAATCATTCCTTTGCTGCTGTATGCTAAACAGCAGCAAAGGAAATGATGTCATCTCTCCTCGGCTCGGTAATTTCCGTTCCGGCCCGAGGAGAGAAGACATCAATGTGAGTGCACCAACACACACACACACAGTAGAACATGCCAGGCACACAAAACACCCCGATTTCCCCCCCCCCCCCCCGATCGCCCCCCGATCCCCCCCAATCACCCCCCCCCCCCTGTCACAAACTGACACCAGCAGTTTTTTTTTTTTTTTCTGATTACTGCATAGTGTCAGTTTGTGACAGTTACTGTGTTGGGACAGTTACTGTTACCCCCCTTTAGGTCTAGGGTACCCCCCTAACCCCCCCCAATAAAGTTTTAACCCCTTGATCACCCCCTGTCACCAGTGTCACTAAGCGATCATTTTTCTGATCGCTGTATTAGTGTCGCTGGTTCCGCTAGTTAGTGAGGTAAATATTTAGGTTCGCCGTCAGCGTTTTATAGCGTCAGGGACCCCCATATACTACCGAATAAATGTTTTAACCCCTTGATTGCCCCCTAGTTAACCCTTTCACCACTGATCACCGTATAACCGTTACGGTTGACGCTGGTTAGTTTGTTTATTTTTTATAGTGTCAGGGCACCCGCCGTTTATTACCGAATAAAGGTTTAGCCCCCTGATCGCCCGGCGGTGATATGCGTCGCCCCAGGCAGCGTCAGATTAGCGCCAGTACCGCTAACACCCACGCACGCAGCATACACCTCCCTTAGTGGTATAGTATCTGAACGCATCAATATCTGATCCGATCAGATCTATACTAGCGTCCCCAGCAGTTTAGGGTTCCCAAAAACGCAGTGTTAGCGGAATCAGCCCAGATACCTGCTAGCACCTGCGTTTTGCTCCTCCGCCCGGCCCAGCCCACCCAAGTGCAGTATCGATCGATCACTGTCACTTACAAAACACTAAACGCATAACTGCAGTGTTCGCAGAGTCAGGCCTGATCCCTGCGATCGCTAACAGTTTTTTTGGTAGTATTTTGGTGAACTGGCAAGCACCAGCCCCAGGCAGGGTCAGGTTAGCGCCAGTACCGCTAACACCCACGCACGCACTGTACACCACCCTTAGTGGTATAGTATCTGAACGGATCAATATCTGATCCGATCAGATCTATACTAGTGTCCCCAGCAGTTTAGGGTTCTCACAAACGCAGTGTTAGCGGGATCAGCCCAGATACCTGCTAGCACCTGCGTTTTGCCCCTCCGCCCGGCCCAGCCCAGCCCACCCAAGTGCAGTATCGATCGATCACTGTCACTTACAAAAGACTAAAACGCATAACTGCAGCGTTCGCAGAGTCAGGCCTGATCCCTGCGATCGCCAACAGATTTTTTGGTAGCGTTTTGGTGAACTGGCAAGCACCAGCGGCCTAGTACACCCCGGTCGTAGTCAAACCAGCACTGCAGTAACACTTGGTGACGTGGCGAGTCCCATAAGTGCAGTTCAAGCTGGTGAGGTGGCAAGCACAAGTAGTGTCCCGCTGCCACCAAAAAGACAAACACAGGCCCGTCGTGCCCATAGTGCCCTTCCTACTGCATTCGCCAATCCTAATTGGGAACCCACCGCTTCTGCAGCGCCCGTACTTCCCCCATTCACATCCCCAACCAAATGCAGTCGGCTGCATGAGAGGCATTTTCTTTATGTCCTCCCGAGTACCCCTACCCAGCGAACGCCCCCAAAAAAGATATTGTGTCTGCAGCTAGCGCGGATATAGGCGTGACACCCGCTATTATTGTCCCTCCTGTCCTGACAATCCTGGTCTTTGCATTGGTGAATGTTTTGAACGCTACCATTCACTAGTTGAGTATTAGCGTAGGGTACAGCATTGCACAGACTAGGCACACTTTCACAGGGTCTCCCAAGATGCCATCGCATTTTGAGAGACCCGAACCTGGAACCGGTTACAGTTATAAAAGTTAGTTACAAAAAAAGTGTAAAAAAAAAAAAAAAAAAAAATATATATATAAAATAAAAAAAAATAGTTGTCGTTTTATTGTTCTCTCTCTCTCTCTATTCTCTCTATTGTTCTGCTCTTTTTTACTGTATTCTATTCTGCAATGTTTTATTGTTATTATGTTTTATCATGTTTGCTTTTCAGGTATGCAATTTTTTATACTTTACCGTTTACTGTGCTTTATTGTTAACCATTTTTTTGTCTTCAGGTACGCCATTCACAACTTTGAGTGGTTATACCAGAATGATGCCTGCAGGTTTAGGTATCATCTTGGTATCATTCTTTTCAGCCAGCGGTCGGCTTTCATGTAAAAGCAATCCTAGCGGCTAATTAGCCTCTAGACTGCTTTTACAAGCCGTGGGAGGGAATGCCCCCCCCCCCACCGTCTTCCGTGTTTTTCTCTGGCTCTCCTGTCTCAACAGGGAACCTGAAAATGCAGCCGGTGATTCAGCCAGCTGACCATAGAGCTGATCAGAGACCAGAGTGGCTCCAAACATCTCTATGGCCTAAGAAACCGGAAGCTACGAGCATTTTATGACTTAGATTTTGCTGGATGTAAATAGCGCCATTGGGAAATTGGGGAAGCATTTTATCACACCGATCTTGGTGTGGTCAGATGCTTTGAGGGCAGAGGAGAGATCTAGGGTCTAATAGACCCCAATTTTTTCAAAAAAGAGTACCTGTCACTACCTATTGCTATCATAGGGGATATTTACATTCCCCGAGATAACAATAAAAATGATTAAAAAAAAATAAAAATGAAAGGAACAGTTTAAAAATAAGATAAAAAAGCAAAAAAATAATAAAGAAAAAAAAAAAAAAAAAAAAAAAGCACCCCTGTCGCCCCCTGCTCTCGCACTAAGGCGAACGCAAGCGGCGGTCTATCGTCAAACGTAAACAGCAATTGCACCATGCATGTGAGGTATCACCGCGAAGGTCAGATCGAGGGCAGTAATTTTTGCAGTAGACCTCCTCTGTAAATCTAAAGTGGTAACCTGTAAAGGCTTTTAAAGGCTTTTAAAAATGTATTTATTTTGTTGCCACTGCACGTTTGTGCGCAATTGTAAAGCATGTCATGTTTGGTATCCATGTACTCGGCCTAAGATCATCTTTTTTATTTCATCAAACATTTGGGCAATATAGTGTGTTTTAGTGCATTAAAATTTAAAAAAGTGTGTTTTTTCCCCAAAAAATGCGTTTGAAAAATCGCTGCGCAAATACTGTGTGAAAAAAAAAAATGAAACGCCCACCATTTTAATCTGTAGGGCATTTGCTTTAAAAAAATATATAATGTTTGGGGGTTCAAAGTAATTTTCTTGCAAAAAAAAAAAACTTTTTCATGTAAACAAGTGTCAGAAAGGGCTTTGTCTTCAAGTGGTTAGAAGAGTGGGTGATGTGTGACATAAGCTTCTAAATGTTGTGCATAAAATGCCAGGACAGTTCAAAACCCCCCCAAATGACCCCATTTTGGAAAGTAGACACCCCAAGCTATTTGCTGAGAGGCATGTCGAGTCCATGGAATATTTTATATTGCGACACAAGTTGCGGGAAAGAGACAATTTTTTTTTTTTTTGCACAAAATTGTCACTAAATGATATATTGCTCAAACATGCTATGGGAATATGTGAAATTACACCCCAAAATACATTCTGCTGCTTCTCCTGAGTACGGGGATACCACATGTGTGAGACTTTTTGGGAGCCTAGCCGCGTACGGGACCCCGAAAACCAAGCACCGCCTTCAGGCTTTCTAAGGGCGTGAATTTTTGATTTCTCTCTTGACTGCTTATCACAGTTTCGGAGACCATGGAATGCCCAGGTGGCACAAACCCCCCCCCCCCCCAAATTACCCCATTTTGGAAAGTAGACACCCCAAGCTATTTGATGAGAGGTATAGTGAGTATTTTGCAGACCTCACTTTTTGTCACAAAGTTTTGAAAATTGAAAAAAGAAAAAAAAAAAAAGTTTTTTCTTGTCTTTCTTCATTTTCAAAAACAAATGAGAGCTGCAAAATACTCACCATGCCTCTCAGCAAATAGCTTGGGGTGTCTACTTTCCAAAATGGGGTCATTTGGGGGGGTTTTGTGCCACCTGGGCATTCCATGGCCTCCGAAACTGTGATAGGCAGTGAAGAGTGAAATCAAAAATTTTCACCCTTAGAAATCCTGAAGGCGGTGATTGGTTTTCGGGGTCCCGTACACGGCTAGGCTCCCAAAAAGTCCCACACATGTGGTATCCCCGTACTCAGGAGAAGTAGCTAAATGTATTTTGGGGTGCAATTCCACATATGCCCATGGCCTGTGTGAGCAATATATCATTTAGTGACAACTTTGTGCAAAAAAAAAAAAAAAATATGTGTCACTTTCCCGCAACTTGTGTCAAAATATAAAATATTCCATGGACTCAATATGCCTCTCTGGAAATAGCTTGGGGTGTCTACTTTCCAAAATGGGGTCATTTGGGGGGGTTTTGTGCCACCTGGGCATTCCATGGCCTCCGAAACTGTGATAGGCAGTAAAGAGTGAAATCATAAATTTACGCCCTTAGAAATCCTGAAGGCGGTGATTGGATTTCGGGGCCCCGTACGCGGCTAGGCTCCCAAAAAGTCCCACACATGTGGTATCCCCATATTCAGGAGAAGCAGCAGAATGTATTTTGGGGTGCAATTCCACATAGGCCCATGGCCTGTGTGAGCAATATATCATTTAGTGACAACTTTTTGTAAATATTTTTTTTTTTTTTTTTTTGTCATTATTCAATCACTTGGGACAAAAAAAATAAATATTCAATGGGTTCAACATGCCTCTCAGCAATTTCCTTGGGGTGTCTACTTTCCAAAATGGGGTCATTTGGGGGGGTTTTGTACTGCCCTGCCATTTTAGCACCTCAAGAAATGACATAGGCAGTCATAAACTAAAAGCTGTGTAAATTACAGAAAATGTACCCTAGTTTGTAGACGCTATAACTTTTGCGCAAACCAATAAATATACGCTTATTGACATTTTTTTTACCAAAAACATGTGGCCGAATACATTTTGGCCTAAATGTATGACTAAAATTGAGTTTATTGGATTTTTTTTATAACAAAAAGTAGAAAATATCATTTTTTTTCAAAATTTTCGGTCTTTTTCCATTTATAGCGCAAAAAATAAAAACCGCAGAGGTGATCAAATACCATCAAAAGAAAGCTCTATTTGTGGGAAGAAAAGGACGCAAATTTCGTTTGGGTACAGCATTGCATGACCGCGCAATTAGCAGTTAAAGCGACGCAGTGCCAAATTGGAAAAAGACCTCTGGTCCTTAGGCAGCATAATGGTCCGGGGCTCAAGTGGTTAATTCACAATACAGTTCAAGCAGCAGTGAAGCTTGGCCATCCACAACGCCAATCTGGCAGCTCCAGTCACAGTTCATCACCATATAGAGTGACCAATGCTACTCCCCCTGCTCCCATGGAGGGGCACAGTGACTGATTAGCTTAGTCCCCCTCTCCATAGGGAGGCAGTTCAGCTAGCGGTTTGTCAACCCTCTGCTGTACACCCCTTCTCCGGTGGATTTATTTGAACCGGTCAACACTGAAATCAGTGCCCGATGTGCTTCCTTAGCCTTCTTGGGACAGGATAGCAGAGATTCACTGGCTTGGGTGTTTGTAGCCAGGGCTGGACTGGGACAAAAATGTGGCCCTGGACTTCATCCAGACCGGCCCAGGGCACAACACAGGGTACAGTGCACATCAGGGCACAGCCCATCAGGCCACATCAGGGTACAGGGCACAGCACATCAGGGTACAGAGCCCAGCACATCAGGGCACAACACATCAAGGTGCAGGGCACAGCACATCAGGGCACAGCACATCAGGACACAGCACATCAGGGCACTGGTCACAGTACATCAGGGTACAGAGACCAGCACAACAGTGTACAGGGCACATCAGGGCACGGGGCTTATCAGGGCATGGGGCACATGGCACATCAGGGCTCGGGGCACATCAGGGTACATTATGGCACATGGGGCACATGGCACATCAGGGCACATGGCACATTATGGGGAACATCATGGCACATCGGGGCACATCAGGCCACACGGCACATCAGGGCACAGGGGACATCCGGGCTCGGACATATCAGGGCACATTATGGCACAGGTCACATGATGGGGCACATGGCACATCGGGGCACATGATGGGGCACATGGCACAGTATGGGGCACATCAGGGCACATTATGGGGCACATGGCACATTGGGGCACATTAGGGAGCACATTATGGGGCACATCATGGGGCACATCAGGGCACATGATGGGGCACATGGCACATGATGGGGCACATCGGGGCACATTATGGGGCACATCATATGGCACATTATGGGATTGTTTACTAGCCAGCATGCAGAGTAGCAGGAAGTGTAAGTTCTCTCTCATGTCATGCTGCTCCCCGGTGGCCCCTCCTCTCTTCTCGTTCATCCCAGATGATGTCACAAGCCAATGGGGATGGACGAGAAGAGAGGAGGGGCCGCCGGGGAGCAGCGTGACAGAGAGAACTTACTACAGACGTTTCCTGCGGTACCTCGCATGCTGGCTAAATCTCGATCTACCTGTCAGGCGCCAGCTGTCGGCGATTGACGGGTAGATCGCCGCTCACCGCAGATGCAATAGGCAGATTAGGCGGCCACTGAAACCAGCCTACCGGGAAACTCCCGGTAGTCCTGATGGCCAGTACATCCCTGTTTATAGCATAACAAAGTTATTACCTTAGAATGTGTGTGTGTGTGTGTGTATAGTGGTATGCATGCGCTTGACGTCTGGGCCCTTGTGTGTTTTTTTTAGGGCGACAACGTTGTTGATCCTTTTTTAACGTGTTTGGAGGGTTAATGGCCTTTTGGCAGATATTTCAGTAAAGTCATTCTAACCGGTTACACCGCAGCTGGTCCTCATTTACAACTATTTGATGGGTGGTCGGTCTGCGACTTCCTGTTTTTCAGTTATTTATTGCGAGTTGTTGTGGTACCCCACCTTAGGGTGAGTCGGTGACCGGACTGCTATAGACTGACTTGTGTGAATTTACCCTGTTGATTGTTGGCCTCTTGGTTTTAAATATAATTTGGAATATGGTAAAATCAACTTGCGCTAATGAGCAATACGTGATGGAAAAGTGTATATATACAAAAAAGTGCAGCTGCAAAAAAAAAAACTCCAAATATCTATGAAGTGACAAACATGTAAATAAACTAAATTGCGCTAGCAAAAAAAACTTTTTCCTTAGTAAAAAAATTAATTAGAAGTGCTTAGAGAACACAATAGGTGTATAAACAATAAGTGCATAAAATACTTATACAAAAGTGGAGAAAATATGTTAAAAGTCAGTGATCATAGGCAAAAAGCCACTCATACTCCGTCCATAATAATATGAATCGTTTTAACCAAAAAGCAAAAAAGTCCACTTCATGTGTTTCATCACCACACACTAAGGATTGGTACGCCAAAATACTTCTGATCAGATGTGCATTGATAGCGGTGAAGGAAGTAATAGATGTGCGCTTACCCCAAAAGATGGACCTCCCCTGTGGCAAGGTCTTATAAGCTTGCAGATTTCGCCCTCTGCAGGGACCAGCTGTTAGTCTCCTGGTCTTGGCAGCGTGTACCGCCGACTTCCGTATGGCCGGGATGGTCCAACTATTCCAATCTCAAAGGGGGGACTCAGAAATGGAAAAGTCCACATACAGGAAAAAACGGCATAAGGAGAAAAAAAACTCCAATAGTGTGATAACGTTTAGGGTATTTATTGGTTAAAGCAAACCACAAGTGAACATTAAAAAATCCAGATATAAAATTCTATTAAAAAGAGGCCACGCAGTGCTAGCCATCACATGTTCTGAAGAGTTCATTTGCACGGGCGTTCTGCCTTTGATTATGCCGGCTTTTTAATAGAATTTTATATCTGGATTTTTTAATGTTCACTTGTGGTTTGCTTTAACCAATAAATACCCTAAACGTTATCACACTATTGGAGTTTTTTTTCTCCTTATGCCGTTTTTTCCTGTATGTGGACTTTTCCATTTCTGAGTCCCCCCTTTGAGATTGGAATAGTTGGACCATCCCGGCCATACGGAAGTCGGCGGTACACGCTGCCAAGACCAGGAGACTAACAGCTGGTCCCTGCAGAGGGCGAAATCTGCAAGCTTATAAGACCTTGCCACAGGGGAGGTCCATCTTTTGGGGTAAGCGCACATCTATTACTTCCTTCACCGCTATCAATGCACATCTGATCAGAAGTATTTTGGCGTACCAATCCTTAGTGTGTGGTGATGAAACACATGAAGTGGACTTTTTTGCTTTTTGGTTAAAACGATTCATATTATTATGGACGGAGTATGAGTGGCTTTTTGCCTATGATCACTGACTTTTAACATATTTTCTCCACTTTTGTATAAGTATTTTATGCACTTATTGTTTATACACCTATTGTGTTCTCTAAGCACTTCTAATTAATTTTTTTACTAAGGAAAAAGTTTTTTTTGCTGGCGCAATTTAGTTTATTTACATTTAAATATAATTTACCTATTACAAACAAGCTCTTAGCCCCCGTTCACATTGACTGACTGTGGCTTTGAAATTGTGCAACTTCACCTGAAATCACACGATTTCAAAGCTGCATGTCAGTGCAACTTGATAAACATTTGTGTGGCTTCATGCACAGATGTCTATTCATGTCACACCCAAAATCACCAAAAGTAGTGCAAGAACTACTTTTTCAAAACTATGCGGCACCGCAAAGTTGGCGTTGCAACAATTTGAGCACGCCAATATCTATCTATCTATCTATCTATCTATCTATCTATCTATCTATCTATCTATCTATCTATCTATCTACCTCTCTCTCTCTAGGCCGCATTCATCTTTCCCTCGATTGCAACCAGTCGTCCTGTCCCTGCAGCTGAAAAACACCCCCACAGCATGATGCTGCCACCACCATGCTTCACTGTCGGGACTGTATTGGACAGGTGATGAGCAGTGCCTGGTTTTCTCCACACATACCGCTTAGAATTAAGGTCAAAAAGTTCTGTCTTGGTCTCATCAGACCAGAGAATCTTATTATCTTGGATCCTTCAGATGTTTTTTTTTTTAAGCAAACTCCATGTGGGTTTTCATGTGTCTTGCACTGAGGAGAGGCTTCCGTCGGGCCACTCTGCCATAAAGCCCCGACTGGTGAAGGGCTGCAGTGATGGTTGACTTTCTACAACTTTTTCCCATCTCCCGACTGCATCTCTGGAGCTCAGCCACAGTGATCTTTGGGTTCTTTTTTACCTCTCTCACCAAGGCTCTTCTCCCCCGATAGCTCAGTTTAGCCAGACGGCCAGCTCTAGGAAGGGTTCTGGTCGTCCCAAACGTCTTCCATTTAAGGATTATGGAGGCCACTGTGCTCTTAGGAACCTTAAGTGCAGCAGAATTTTTTTTGTAACTTTGGCCAGATCCGTACCTTGCCACAATTCTGTCTCTGAGCTCTTCAGGCAGTTCCTTTAACCTCATATTTCTCATTTGCTCTGACATGCACTGTGAGCTGTAAGGTCTTATATAGACAGGTGTGTGGCTTTCCTAATCAAGTCCAATCAGTATAATCAAACACAGCTGGACTCAAATGAAGGCGTAGAACCATCTCAAGGATGATCAGAAGAAATGGACAGCACCTGAGTTAAATATATGAGTGTCACAGCAAAGGGTCTGAATACTTAGGACCATGTGATATTTCAGTTTTTCTTTTTTAAGAAATCTGCAAAAATATCAACAATTCTGTGTTTTTCTGTCAATATGGGGTGCTGTGTGTACATTAATGAGGAAAAAAATGAACTTAAATGATTTTAGCAAATGGCTGCAATATAACAAAGAGTGAAAAATTTAAGGGGGTCAGAGAGAGATCACGACTCAGAAAGACACTTCACTGCCCTGATCGAGCTCCCCCTGTGTCAATGTATAGTTTGGTGGAGCAGTGGGAGCTCGGTAAAAATGGCTGTTCCAGACAAAAACACAAGTTTCTAAAATTCTATGTGCACACACCATTCCTGTTCAGTGCTGGAGTGCTGGTCCAGATAACACAGAAAGCACAATACTTACAACCATGTCATATCTTCAAGTGGCTGGAGTACTAACAAGTTTCTGTTCAGTGATGGCTAGAGTGCTTAGTTTGTTTTGGCAAGAGTATAATGAAGAAAGCATCTTTAGGCTCGGTTCACACTGCTGCGCTGTGAATTTGTTCCGTTTTTTTTCCTGTGTGAGGTGCGAATTTACAGCGATTTTACCGCAAATTTCAGGAGTTGGACATAGCTGCGATTGATGATCTAGCCAATGGAAGCCTAATGTAAAAAAAAAAGGTGTTAACTTCCTGTGTACTTCCTGGTTTTTGTGGAGAGTAGTGTGGTGGAATTCGCACATATGTGAACCATCAATGCGATTCAAGAACGATTTACATTGATGTCTATGGAGACTAAATTTGCAACGCAGTAAACTCGCACAAGACCCTTTTTTTTATTGCATCGCATTCGTAGAGGAATCGCAACGCATGTATGTGAACGACCGTCATTGAAAACAATTACTTTAGGGATGGCATGCGACTTTAAAGTGTTTTTGACGCATCACATTCGTTATGAACTTGCATCAGTGTGAACCGGGCCTTAGTTGATATTGTGTAGACATTTATTTTTCAGTAGTCATAATTTGCCAACCTTCATCCTTGCATCCACCTCCTTCAGAGCTAAGATAGATGTGAGTTTTGTAGAAATCCAGGGTTTCTGCCTACCATTGAAATGACAGCTGATATGTTGAAGACCTCTCTGGTGTCTTTGTGATGTATTTGCATGTATATGTGATAATTAGGAATGCACCGATACAGTTTTTTTTTTAGTACGAGTATACTTTACTTTTTTTTGTAGTACTCAACGATACCTACCGCAACTGTTTTGTTTTCACTTCAGCTGTCAGCAATGGTACAAAGCATTGAAAAGTTAGATTTTTGTTTTTTAATTTTGCGCTTTTTCAATGTGAAATGTGTAAATATATGTTTATATATATACATATATATAATGTACAAAAATTTTCACTAACAAAACAAATAAAACAAAAGTTTTAATTGTTTATCGTTTATAAAATAGACGTAAACAAAAAAACAGGAAAATAATTAAATGGAGGAGAATAGGGAGTTAATTAAGGCTGATTAGAGTAAATTAAGCATTAATAAGGGGTTAAACAGAGGAACATTTTGTTCATCCCTTTGATCTGCAGATGAAGAAACAGAAAGATACAAAAAAAAGAAACAATGTTTCAGCAGCTGAGCAATGTTGTTAATAAACATTGCCAGCTGTTTTTTTTTTTTTTTTTTTTTACAGCTCCAATTACCGGACTTCTTTAACACTTTAGCTGTCAACAGGGGAGACCCACTCACCGCTCAAAGAACCGAGCCGGAAAGTATTGATTTCAGGTATCGGTGCATTTGCATGAGTACTGATACTTGTGCATATACATGGTATCGGCACCAATACTAGTATCGGTGCTACCCTAGTGATAATGTTGATAAATGTAAAGTCATGCACTTGGGAACTAAGAAAATGCATGCATCATACGTCCTCACAGAGGACAAGGGGGCACTCTTTACGTCTGGAGGAAAAGATTTAATCTCCAGATATGGAAAGGCTTCTTCACAGTAAGAGCTGTGAAAATGTGGAATAGACTCCCTCAAGAGCTGATTCTGGCCAGCTCAGTAGGTTGCTTTAAAAAGGCCTGGATTCTTTCATAAATGTACTAAAATTTATAGGTAAAGTGGATCCAGAGAATATTCGATTGCCTCTTAGGGGATCGGGAAGGATTTTTTTCCCTCCCTGATGGAGTAAATTGGATCATGCTTTGCTGGGGTTTTATTGCCTTCATCTGGATCAGCTGTGGGTATAGGTTGGCTTATCTACTATTATCCATTAATTTTTTATTTTTTTCCCCCTTTTATTGGTTGAACTAGATTGACTTTTTTCAACCTGACTGACTATGTAACTATACAGTATGAAAGGATATAAAAAAGTTTTTGACTTTAGCAAAGAATCTGGTTGGAATATTTTGTTTCTGCCTTTGAGAAGTAATTTTTCCATAACTGTACAAAAAACTAGACATGACAACAGGTGTGTAATATACCGCCTGAGGAGGTTCAAGACAATGCAGCTTATTGACATCATAATGCACATAAAGAGTAATTAAAAGATCATTCCTTTTATATGTAACAATCCTGAATCGACCTCAAAGATTTTATTACATGCTGTAAATCCTGAATTAACCCCAAATATCTTATTACATGAGTAAAGCTTTTATCCCTGATGATTTCTTGCACTGGTTCCCCATGCTTGCCAGCACTTCGGTGTTGTACTACACTATCAGATTATCAAGAGATGCTTGTATTGGGCATATTGCGTGTATGCACTTAATGTTTAGGCACATATAAGCTTAATACATTTTTTTTCTTCCAACAGGCGAACGCTTGGCCAAACCTGAACGTGGAAAAATGCGGGTGCACAAAATCTCCAATGTCAACAAAGCTCTGAATTTTATTACCGGTAAAGGGGTAAAACTGGTCTCCATTGGTGCAGAAGGTGAGAAGACCTGTAAACTTGGATAACCTAAAACTATTACAGAAACACATCTCTGAGCGGGCCTGAGGATTGGCTGTCAAACCATCCAGTGGCTGATGTCATAACTGATCACATGTGCAGCATCATGGCAGTTGTAGATGGTAGTCGAGGACAAGATGGCAGCTTCCCTGGCTAAAAAAACGATAGGAGGGTTTACTTCCACTTTAGGAAATATGTGTTTTTATTTTTTTGTGTTTAGTCCCTAGATGGCTCTTATCTTACATGGAAGCTGTCATATTCTCTTCTGATAAGTTAAACTGCAAACACTAGTTTTAATCACTTTATTAAAGCAGAACTCCAGCCAAAAATAACAAGATAAAATTAATAGCCAATTAAAAGATAAAAAAACAATTCGATTTGCTGTTATTTTCATCTGCAATCCCAGAGATTTCCCGCTCAGCACTTTTTTCCTGCCCTCCATCTGATGCCTAACATTAGTCAGACCCAGCAGTCTCATACACATGGTAAATAAAAAGAAACCAACACCATAGTGTAATTCTGTATGGTCATTTATTTAAACGAGTTATCCACTTACATAGTGGTGCATTAGGGGTTCAGGAAATCCTGGATGTCCCGGACATCATGATTCTCTCATGCATACGTGTATGAGCCCTCTGGCTACATAGAAGGGGAAGTATCTGATACCCAAATCTGAGAGTCTAATCCTATCCACTGTGAGCTGTGGATGCTGTTTACCCCCCAGGGCTGGAAGAGCTTTCTAGGTGAGTGCAGTTAAGTGTGGGGGGGAGGGGGGGCAGGAGTGGAAACGCCTGCATACCGCATGTCTTTTCAGAAATGCACAGATTTGAAGCACTAACATTTATTATCGCCTTTTTAATCATTTCCTCATCACTATTAACTGGATGCTAGGGATTGTTAGATGCACTTGGCACTTTTATGTCATTTGTGCATTTTCATGAGAGTTTATTTAGTATACTGTCAGATTTGCGTATATGTGTGTATATATATATAAATGTGTGTGTGTGTGTGTGTGTGTGTGTGTGTGTGTATATATATATATATATATATATATATATATATATATATATATATATATGTATATATATATATATACACGAATGGCATTACAAATTCTGGATGGACCCTCTGCACACTGCTATACACCCTTTCCAGCAAACTTTGCAATGAAAAACAGATTATTAGTTTACACAACATATTGCAATACATTTTTAAGCTGGCCAACTGCCTCAGAGTAATCCCTCTTATGGCCAGTCCTACACTACACTGCCACTGCAAATGCTATGGTGGACACCATGCCAACATGGGGCATAAAGACACAAGGTGGGGGAGATCTTTTCTCTATACTAATTGCTTGGCATTAAATCTTATTGTGCACTTTTTTATGAATTAAGAATTTAGTTTATTTTTTGTATTGTCAAAACTGTACATATTTACTGTATTGTTTGACTTTTGAACGTTATCATTTCTGTAATGACTGGGTTGATATTATTAAGCTAGTCATCAAAGGGCTTCATTACCATTAACATCTTTTTTGAATGACTATATTTGTTCACTTTTGGCACTATCAGGCGGTGCATTGCAATTTAACCTGCTGAAGCAATACCACATCCACTCCCTATTTCCTTTTTAGTTTTTGATTCTACCTAAAGTAGAAGATTGAGTGGAGGCAGCAGCAGCATAATTATTTATATTGGCCATAGCGTGGAACTACCCTTCTATTTTTATTTCTTATTATAAATAACACATTCACATGTTGCTTTGCCTCCTGAAATTAGGACAGAAACAGTTTTTTTGTTTTATCCAGCTGTCTTTAGTGTAACTTATAACTTCCAAGTAAAAGATATAACTCCAACATGTCAGTAATATAAAAAATTTAACAGAATCACGGAGTTGGAAAAAGGATCACCCCCTTGTGCCAGTATTTTGTTAACCACTTCCGGACTGGCTCACACCCATATACGTTGGCACTTTGAAGTGGGATATTGTTGTTATGGCAGCAGCTAGCTGCCATAACCCTGGTATTCTCTTCTTCAGTGAGCGGTCCAGCTTCCGATAAAAGTGGTCTCTGCGGCGGATTCACTGCAAGATCACTATTATCGGTGGCAGGAGAGGCCCCCCACCGCTCTCTGGTGCCCTCCACCACTTAACGGAGCCATCGGTAGCGGCGGGGGCGATCGGATCTGCTCCCTGGCTTGGTATGGAGACGAGTGAGGGGCAGATGGCCCTCACCCGTCTCCATACCATTGCAGGGCGGAAGTGACGTTTTGACGCTCTTAAAGGGACTTTTTTTTTTTTATTGCATTTTGGTGTAAATATGAGATGTGAGGTCTTTTTGACCACAAATCTCATATTTAGGAGGTCCTGTCATGCTTTTTTTTCTATTACAAGGGATGTTTACATTCCTTGTAATAGGAATAAAAGTGACACAATTTTTTTTCTTTTTTTAAAAAAAGAACAGTGTAAAAAATAAAAGGTAAAATGAATAAGAAATTAAAGTGCCCCATCTCGCCGAGCTCGCGTGCAGAAGCAAACACATATGTGAGCAGTGCCCACATATGAAAACAGTGTTCAAACCACACATGTGCGGTATCGCAGAGATTGGTAGAGCGTGAGCAATAATTCTAGACCTAGACCTCCTCTGTAACTCAAAATATGTAACCAGTAAGATTTTTTTTAATGCGTCGTCTATGGGGATTTTTAAGTACCGAAGTTTGGCGCCATTCCATGAGCGTCTGCAATTTTTAAGAAGCGTGACATGTTGGGTATCTATTTACTCGGCGTAACTTCATCTTTCACATTATGCAAAAAATTGGGCTAACTTTACTGGTTTTTTTTTGTTTTGTTTTTTATTAAAGTACAAAACAGTTTTTTTTCCAAAAAAAAAAGGCGTTCAAAAAATTCCTGCACAAATACCGTGCGAGATAAAAAGTTGCAACGACCGCCATTCTATTCTCCAGGGTCTTTGCTGAAAAAAACATATATAATATTTGGGGGTTCCATGTAATTTTCTAGCAAAAAATTATGTTTTTTACATGTAGGAGAGAAATATCAGAATTGGCCTGGGTGCCAAGTGGTTAAAGTATATTTCCACCTTTTTGCAGTCAAAATTAAATTCCTATTTACACAACATATCTAAAAAAAACTAAGCATATAGTGATTGTAAACGATCACCTTGTAAAACAACCCATTCAGTTTAAAATAGAAATGAAGGGCAAAACATTTTTGTGTACATCTAAAAAAAAAAGCGAAAAAAGGTATTTGTTTTCTATATAAGTGATCACATGTCCTCTGATCTCAGCTGCATAAGAGCTGGGGGAAGGAGAAGCAGCACCACACTGAGCTTCCCATTGAATAGCTGTGCAGTGGGGCTGTGTCAGGACAAGTCTGATCATTGGAGGAGAGTACACTGCCTAGTGTGGTCAGCTTTTAATAGGAAAGCAAGGGGCTGGCAGGAACACCAGGGATTTCACACAAAGGAAGCAATACAAAGAGAACAGGATTCTTTCTCACACAAGTACATGGTACAGCAGGCACATGTCAGGAATATGAAGTGTTGGGGTAACAAACGCTTTAAATAAAAAAACAGAAAAATCAGCACACAGAACATAACTTACAGTTAGTAGAATGCGTCTCTTGTCCTGATTTCCTTTTCTGTTAGTAGAAAGTCTCAAAAGTTGCTGGTTATAATGAAGTTCTTCCCATGCTCAGTCGGACAAAGTGACCTATTTTTGTGTGTAAAAAGGCGTATGTAAGTTAACCGCTTGCCGACCGCTTCACGCAGATATACTGCGGCAGAAGGGCATGTACAGGCATACTAAGATACCGGTACGTTACCCTTTAAGAAGCAGCTTGCACGTGCGCCCGCCGTGAGCTCTCTGAGTGTGATTGCGGGTCCTGCGGACTCTATGTAAACAAGCATTATCCCGTTCTGCCTAATGACATTGATCACAGCTCCTCGGAATCGGGAGCGGTGATCAGTGTCGAGTCACACGTAGCCCCTCCCCCCAAAGTTAGAATCACTCCCTAGGACACACTTAACCCCTGCAGCGCCCCCTCCTGGTTAACCCCTTCACTGCCAGTCACATTTACACAGTAATCAATGCATTTTTAATCGCACTGATCGCTGTATAAATGTGAATGGTCCCAAAATAGCGCCAAAAATGTTCGTTGTGTCTGCCATAATGTCGCAGTCACGATAAAAATCGCTGATCGCCGCCATTACTAGTAAAAAAAAAATTATTAATAAAAATGCCATAAAACTATCCCCTATTTTGTAGACACTATAACTTTTGCGCAAACCAATCAAACGCTTATTGCGATTTATTTATTTTATTTTTTGCCAAAAATATGTAGAAGAATACGTACAGTGCCTTGCAAAAGTATTCGGCCCCCTTGAACTTTTCAACCTTTTGCCACATTTCAGGCTTCAAACATAAAGATAAAAAATTTTAATTTTTTGTGAAGAATCACCAACAAGTGGGACACAATTGTGAAGTGGAACGAAATCTATTGGATATTTTAAACTTTTTTAGCAAATAAAAAACTGAAAAGTGGTGCGTGCAAAATTATTCAGCCCCTTTACTTTCAGTGCAGAAAACTCACTCCAGAAGTTCAGCGAGGATCTCTGAATGATCCAATGTTGTCCTAAATGACTGATGGTGATAAATAGAATCCACCTGTGTGTAATCAAGGCTCTGTATAAATGCACCTGCTCTGTAATAGTCTCAGGGTTCTGTTGAAAGCGCAGAGAGCATCATGAAGACCAAGGAACACACCAGGCAGGTCCGTAATACTGTTGTGGAGAAGTTTAAAGCCGGATTTGGATACAAAAAGATTTCCCAAGCTTTAAACATCCCAAGGAGCACTGTGCAAGCGATCATTTTGAAATGGAAGGAGTATCAGACCACTGCAAATCTACCAAGACCTGGCTGTCCCTCTAAACTTTCAGCTCAGACAAGGAGAAGACTGATCAGAGATGCAGCCAAGAGGCCCATGATCACTCTGGATGAACTGCAGAGAACTACAGCTGAGGTGGGAGAGTCTGTCCATAGGACAACAATCAGTCGTACACTGCACAAATCTGGCCTTTATGGAAGAGTGGCAAGAAGAAAGCCATTTCTCAAAGATATCCATAAAAAGTCTCGTCTAAAGTTTGCCACAAGCCACCTGGGAGACGCACCAAACATGTGGAAGAAGGTGCTCTGGTCCGATGAAACCAAAATCCAACTTTATGGCCACAATGCAAAACGATATGTTTGGCATAAAAGCAACACAGCTCATCACCCTCAACACACCATCTCCACTGTCAAACATGGTGGTGGCAGCATCATGGTTTGGGCCTGCTTTTCTTCAGCAGGGACAGGGAAGATGGTTAAAATTGAGGGGGAGATGGATGCAGCCAAATACAGGACCATTCTGGATGAAAACCTGTTGGAGCCTGCAAAAGACCTGAAACTGGGACGGAGATTTATCTTCCAACAAGACAATGATCCCAAACATACAGCAAAATCTACAAAGGAATGGTTCACAAATAAACGTATCCAGGTGTTAGAATGGCCAAGTCAAAGTCCAGACCTGAATCCAATCGAGAATCTGTGGAAAGAGCTGAAAACTGCTGTTCACAAACGCTCTCCATCCAACCTCACTGAGCTCGAGCTGTTTTGCAAGGAAGAATGGGCAAGAATTTCAGTCTCTTGATGTGCAAAACTGATAGAGACATACCCCAAGCGACTTGCAGCTGTAATCGCAGCAAAAGGTGGCTCTACAAAGTATTAACGCAAGGGGGCCGAATAATTTTGCACGCCCCACTTTTCATTTTTTTATTAGTTAAAAAAGTTTCAACAATCCAATAGATTTCGTTCCACTTCACAATTGTGTCCCACTTGTTGGTGATTCTTCACTAAAAATAAAAATTTTATATCTTTATGTTTGAAGCCTGAAATGTGGCAAAAGGTTGAAAAGTTCAAGGGGGCCGAATACTTTCGCAAGGCACTGTATCTGCCTAAACTGAGGAAATTTTTATTTATTTATTTATTTTTTTTATATTGTTTGGGGATATTTATTATAGCAAAAAGTAAAAAATATTTATTTTTTTCAAAATTGTCGCTATTTTTTTGTTTATAGCGCAAAAAATAAAAACCACAGAGGTGATCAAATACCACCAAAAGAAAGCTCTATTTGTTAGAAAAAAGGACGTCAATTTTGTTTGGGAGCCACGTCGCACGACCGCGCAATTGTCCGTTAAAGCGACGCTGTGTCAAATCGCAAAAAGTGCTCTGGTCTTTGGCCAGCCAAATGGTCCGGGGCTTAAGTGGTTAAATTGTTTGGTTTTTTTTTTTGGTTTTTTTTTTTATGATATTTTGTCCTGAGGTTTACGTGTTAGTGAGCACAATAGTTAGGATTATTCTGTAGGTACAAAGATCGTGTGCAGTGTATACAGCAACTAGCTTCAGATTTTTTTTTTTTTTTAACCATCTCTCTTTACACTGGGTAGACATGGATTGAAATGCGTCTGGTTCAGCAGGGACCATCTGCAGCACTGATCCGTGTATTTTAACAGCGGAGGAGTCCCACTTTTATTTAATACAATAGCACAGCAGGGGTGATTCCTCCATTGTTTCTGTGGATGGGGGAATCTGTTTTTCGTTCAACGGGCGTGCGTGTATACCCAACTTAAGTCCCTCCCACTGTTGGACCCAACCTGACTATGACCACCATTTGCCTTGGCATACTATGCACTCTGCAGAACTTTTTTTTTTTTTTTTTCTTCTCTATCCCAAGGTTCCTAGGTTTTCCGTAATCCTAGTCGTGCTTGCATTTTGTCATGCTTTTTGACTTTTTTTTTAATTGTAAAGCCAGGCAGATTATACGAATATTGTTAATGTTTCCATATTGTTTAAATGTCAATTTTCGTTGTTTGTAATAGGCGTTTCTGTCATATTTCAGGTTGTTCGTAAAAATTTGTACCGTCAGTAAATTTTTGTTAGTAATAAAAAGTTGTGGGGGATGAGTGCGTGTAAAGTGCAGTAATCTGAGTTAACTTAATTTCTTGCCTCTCTTTTTTAATACATTTTGCATTTGATAATTACTACACTGCTATATTGAATATACTTGTTAGACAATTTTACTGCTTGGCAGACCTTCCTACTACAGCTATAAAATTTAAAGTGTATCTAAAAATGTGGTAGCTTACTCTCCGTTGCTGGCACTGTAGGAGTTGTTTTCTCTCCTTAGGCTCCTGCTAGTTGGGCATTTCCTATCCTAGGATGACAATAACAGGAGCCGCATTGTCCTCCATGAATGTGGAAACTGATGGTTGGTTTTGCACTGCATAGTCTCTAGCCCTGAGCTGCCTACCAGTATGATGATTTGCTCTCACAGCAAGTAAATAAAAAACCACTATACTCAAGTCAAGTTCATGTGCATTTATGATGTGTGTGTGTGTGTATACGGTATAGCATATCTTGTGTATATAGATAATGTATAAAATCTTTAACTATAAGATTTACTATTTTCTGTGACATATAACTGAATAAGGATATTGGCTTGAAAAAACAAAATGCCTTTATGTATGTTGTATCAAGAAGAAAAAAAATAGTGAAAGCTCAAACGTTTTTTATTTCCATTTTTGTTTTATTTTACTGTCCCCTTTTATGCCTGACTGAGATGATTCCCTTCCTCACTATGATTATATTTCTGTTTTATTCTCAGAAATTGTGGACGGCAACGCTAAAATGACCCTAGGAATGATCTGGACTATCATCCTTCGCTTTGCTATTCAAGACATTTCTGTTGAAGGTGATTTATTTTTTTTTTTTCTTTCTATCATATTCTGCATGGCCAATTTTTTTTGTAAATAGTAGTAATAGTATTCCTGGGGTTATTACTGCAGTCTGGAATGCGCCTTTTAGCGGTGGGAATTGGGCATGTGCAGACTGGTGAGCTTCAGGTCATCGTGATTGACATGGAATACCTCAGACAACTTTATGATGGATGATACATTTCTGGACGCTGTGATAAATGCTAGATTTACTTCTGGGGACATTGTAAACTTCACTTTAAAAAGTATTCTATATGTATATTTTTATTTTGGTGGTTTTTTTTTTTTTTTTTTTACGTTTCAGTGGAAATGAGTAAGAAGGGGTACCCCTGTACTTATTCCTCTTGTAGAAGGCAGTTATCTGGTCCCTCTTATTATAAAGTGTGCTTCCAGGTTTCATTATAATCCCTCCACCTCCAGATTACTATTACCCCCACCTTCTTTTTGACACACACGTTGGGAAGAGGCCCTTGTCCATGAGCATTAGAACAATGGTATTTTGCAAGGGGGTAAGGTTTTCAGGCTTCCCCCCCAGTGTAAAAAGGGATAAGGTCTGGTTTGGTACAGGAAGTGGGGCCACACACATAGGGAAGCATGTTCAAAGGCAAAAAAAGAAAATACAAATGAACCTAAGACCCCTTTCACACTGCAGCGTTTTTCAGGCTTTTTTTGGCGC
Organism: Lithobates septentrionalis; assembly: GCA_037952835.1. Taxonomy (NCBI): domain Eukaryota; kingdom Metazoa; phylum Chordata; class Amphibia; order Anura; family Ranidae; genus Lithobates; species Lithobates septentrionalis. The sequence goes on along the minus strand of JBBDGP010000232.1, from coordinate 1,305,999 downwards.
TTTAGCGTTAAAAAAAGCGCCTGAAAGAAGCCTCATCTGCAATCCCGATGTGAGAGCCTGCGTGTTTTCACACTGGGGCGCTGTGCTGGCAGGGTGTCAAAAAAAGTCCTGCAAGCAGCTTCTTTGCAGCGCTTTCGTGTTTTTGCCACTGGGCTGGGTGCGCCGATGGCCCGAGCCCTTTCACACTGCCAGCGCCCCAAAAACGCCCCAGTGTGAAAAGGGTCTTAAGCGGCGCTTTACCAGCATTTTTCGGGCTCTGGCAGTGTGAAAGGGCTCGTGCTTTCGCATTGGGATTGCAGATGAGGCTTCTTTCAGGTGCTTTACAGGTGCTTTTTTTAACGCTCAAGCGCCTGAAAAACGCCCCAGTGTGAAAGGGGTCTAAGGGAGGGATCGGATTATAAATCATCATACGCCAATAACAGACCAATGAGAAGCAAGACAATTTGTAGGATATAGCTACGTAAAGAAAAAACGTAAAGGGATAAAGCAATCAAAATGTAAGAGATTAGAATAATAACCCCAATTAAGGTAAAATAAAAGGAGTATAGGACACATGGCAAACCAGGAGTTCAAAACTCAGCAACCCCAATCAAGTCGGGGGCTAAAAAAAAAAAAAATACAAACAGGAATCTGCCACAGCAAGGCCAAAGTGTCAGGTAAAGAAGTCCTGTCATTTTCATTTTCAAACATTCTCTGGCTCAGGAAAATAAAGGGATCCCTAGGTGACACCAGTTATTATAAAATAATCTTTTATGGTCAGTGATGACATCACAGACATCATACAGGGATTCTTGCACCATTGACCTCAAAAGTATTTAGGATTTTTTCAGATTTTAGTAGTAGAGTCTGCCAAGTGCCCCAGTGGCCAACCGTTGCTTTGTGGCACAGGTATTTCCTAAATCCATAAGTCATTCACCCACCCAACATAACACGTCTGTTTCAAATTGTTTAGCTCTTGTTAGTGCAATGTTTTCTTAATCTAATAGGGAATACAAAGTGCCCTTTCTGTTGAATAAAGTTCCACATCTGTTTTGTAGTCTGCTGTTAAAAGCTTTTGTAAAACAAATGGATGATGTGTTGATGTTGCTTTTCAATCTTCCCAGTTTAGCAGAAACCTAATGAGGATTTATCTGAATACAATTTACAAATGAATATACTTTTACAGAACTTCTAGGATAAGTTATGACAAGGATGAGGGCTAAAAGAAGAACGAAGGACAATGTTTAGCATAGCGTTAGAGCAACATGTAATGAAACATATAATTGCAAAACCTCATGCATTACATTTTATTAGAATACCAGAGCTCTGAGGAAGAGGGTTTTGTCTCGAAACCCATCAGCTTGTTTTCTTGTCTCTCAAATGACACTCTATAGTTTTCTTCTTAGCGCCACCTTGGCAGCTTGAGAAAAGTGTCTGTATATAAGGAAGGGTGCAGGAGCTGGGCCAGCACAGATAGTAATTAGACAGTGCCAGAAATGGAGAGGGCTATGACATAAGGGTTTGGCTAGGGAATTGACTCTTGGAATATTCAAAATTTCTTGAGACTTCAAAGGCACATTGTAAGTGAATAAAATAATAATTTATGAAAAAGGCTGAACACTGTAAGTAATCATTTAAGATACTAGATTTGTATGTTCTTACTTGCAGTTTTTTGAGTTAGTGACAGGGAATCTTTGAGAATTAAAATATTGTGTTTCTGTTACAGAAACCTCTGCCAAAGAAGGGCTTCTGTTGTGGTGTCAAAGAAAGACAGCGCCATACAAGAATGTAAATATACAGAACTTCCACATCAGGTGAGTGGGTCTTAAAGCGATAATCCAGGAATGATATTTTTTGCAAGCATCCATTGGTCCAGTCTGGCTCGATTTAAGTAGATATCCATGGGGCTGCTGAAAATCACTGTAGTTGGCCATGCTACATATAGTGATGATAGCCCTGGTCTTCTGTGTGCTGCTCCGGCAGCTTCCCCTTTGCACACTAACCACAGAGAGTGGTCACTCAGCACCACCATTTTGAAAAACTGCTTGTGTTTTTTTATTTTTTTATATAAAAAGTGTTTTCTGATTTAAAAAGGTGAAGAGGAGGAGCAGATGATGATCTCCACCTTGTTCAATCAGAGAACCGATGGATCCCAAATTAAGGGTCAGAATTTGTATGTGTTGGAGACCGATCCTCTGCACGTTGCTCCCGTAATGCAAAGTGGCTTTTTGCATTGGCGTTAATGCACATTTTACTGTGCTAGTTTTTAGTAGAATTTCTCTGCCTCTATTCAAAATCAATGGTTCTATATGAGAGCCCATTGATTTGCATAGAAGTCACACCACAAGTCGGATCATGATGACCCAACTTGCGGTACAGCCTGTGCGCTGAGGATCTTGAAGGGGAACCCTCGCCAAAATTAAAGAAAACTGGCATGAGATTCCCCCCAAATCCATACCAGAACCTTATCTGAGCTCGCAGCCTGGCAGGTCAGGAAAGGGGGGGCAACCCCCGGACCATACTAGGCCACATGTCCTCAACGGGGGGGTTCTTTCTTAAAGAGGACAATGGGCTGCATACCGACAAACCTGGCCATTGGTTGTCAGGATCTGCGGGCAGGGGCTTATCGGAATCTGGAAGCCCCCTTTAACAAGAGGGGCCCACTGATCCCGACCCCCCCACCCTATGTGAATGAGTATGGGTACATTGTACCCCTACCAATTCACCCCAAAAAAGTGTCAAAAATAAAAATAGCACACAGGTTTTTGACCATCATTTATTAAAGCAGCGTCTCTTCTCCTTTCGATTTCTTCTCCCTCCGCTGATGTCTTCTTCCGCTGCCAATTCTCCTCTTCCCACTGTCTTCTCCCTCTGCCGGTTCTCCTCTCTCCGCTGACTTCTCCCGCTTCCAGATACCAATAAACCCCCGCCCGCAGACCCTGACAACCAACGGCCAGGGTTGTCAGGAAGAGGCCCTTGTCCTCATCAACGTGGGGACAAGGTGCTGTGGGGTTGGGGGACGCAGGGCCCCACCTGCCCAAAGCACCCACCACCTCATGTTGAGGCCATGTATGGTCCGGAGGTCTTGGCAGCACTCGCTTGTCCGTCCGCCTTTCCTGACCTGCCGGGCTGCGTACTCGGATAAGGGTCTGATATGGATTTTGGGGGGCACCCCACGCCAGTTTTTTTGGTGTGGGGGTTCCCCTTAAAATCGATACCAGACCTAAGGGTTTGGTATGCTCTTGGGGGTTACCCCACGGCAGTTTTTTTTTTTAAGTGAGGGTACCCCTTCAAGATTCTCAGCGCACAAGCCGCATCGTCATGATCTGACTTGTGGTGTAACTTCTATTCAAACCAATGGGCTCTCACAGGGAACCACTAGCTTTGACATGTCAAAAAAAAAACAAAAAACGCTTGACAAGGCTTAACGCGGCTGTAAAAAAGCCCTGTGTGCATGAGGCCTTAAAAAAAAAATTTTTTATTTAAATAATTTTTTTATTTCTTTTATATACAAACATCATAAACAACGATAACAACATACAACCCAGCAGGTTTAGAGAGGGAATAACGAAAGAAGAAAAAAACCCTCACCCCTGACCCCCATGCTCCCCCCCCTCTCTCCCCATCATTCCCACATTTATCCGGACCCCTCTCATCACCCAACCATCTTCTCCATATTTTTTCAAATTTCCCTAGACTGCCTCTATATAATAAGGTATATTTTTCCTTTAATTATGGTTTCCCTTACTTGCATTTTCCATTCTGCTACTGTAGGTGGATATGGTGACAACCATTTTTGTGCTATAAGCTTACGAGCCTGAAATAAACTTTTAATTATTGATACCATGTATTCCCCCGGAGTTCTTAGTTCATCCATGATACCCATGGGACATCCCCCCGGTTCTATAGAAATCTCAAATACATTATTAATCTCCATATCATATAAATACATCTCCATATCATGTGTATTAAGTTGGCTGCCCTCCCTTTACGTCTAGGGCATTGGTCTGTATCCCTCCATTTCCATTTAAATAATTTCTCTGGTGTATAATGTACCCTATGTAGGATGAATAGTTGTGTTAAATTTTGAGTTGGAGATAGAGAGGCCAGATGTATTGCCGACAGTGCCAATGCCCACGGTTCATCAGAAATTGGCCCTATATCGTCAGCCCAAGCTGATCTTGCAGGTATATCCACAGCACCTTTAGTTTTCTCATATAATATATCATATAATTGTGATATCAAACCCTTTTTTTTTTCCTTTTTATCGAGCAAGGCTATTACCACTGATTTATTAAACTTCAATTCATGCGATCGACCCTGTGCTTTTAATGCATGCCTGAGCTGTAAAAATTGAAAAAATCTTTGGTTTGGGATATTATATTCATTTCTTAATTCACTAAAGGTTTTCATCTCATCTTCCTGAAATAACTGTATCATGTACCTTAGTCCCTTCTGCCTCCAAATTTCAAGTCCTTCCAGGTTCAGCAGTTCCGTATATCTACTATTGTTCCATATTGGATTATATGATGTATATCCCTTTATTCCAGTGATTCTCCTCATTTCCTGCCATACCTTATCAAATGATATTCCCATAAAAAATCCTTTATCGGACAATTAATTTCTCGACTCCAGTAGAGAAATTAACAGGTAGTCTTCATAAACTGATAGTAACAGCCTCTGTATAGGAACAGAGTCTGATACTATTGTCCAACCATAAAAATGTTGTAATTGAGAGGCTAGAAAATAATTTTTGGGATGGGGGATCGCCAGCCCACCTTCTTCTTCTTTGGTTAGCATCAATGTTGTTAACTTTATACGTGGTTGCTTTTTCCTCCAAATCAGCTTTCTAAATAGAGATTCTATTTTTCTAAACCAAGGTACTGTAATCCATATAGGTGAATTATTAAACACATAAAGTAGTTGCGGGGTCCAAATCATTTTGATAAGATTTGCTCTACCTATCACCGTCAGGGGTAACTTACACCAGCTTCGCCATTTATCCTTACATTTTTTTAATAGAGGTTTCAAATTCAAGTTATTATAGTCGTTCCTCTCCAAACCCAGATGGATCCTGGATGGCACCTGGAAGGCTCCTAGTTAGTCCGCCGGCGATCCACTTGCACTTACACTAGTGCTTCTGCTCTGCCGACCGGATCAGGGAGGTTTAGAGCAGGCTAAGTTAGGTTAGGAAAGCAGAATTAGTGCTCCAATACTCCGGTGGCATTCATCCTCTCAGGATGGGAATGTCGGCACAGCACAGCATGGACTGTTGGAAACGCCCACTCACATTGCTTCCGTCTCAGACCTGGAAATTATTTTAGAACTGAAGTTTAACTTCCAAAACATTACATATTCATTTAAAGCAGACACTCTGGAGCATAACATAGTAGTAATTCCAATTTTGTATTGAACTTTTGTATGTCACACAGTTGTAGTGCAACTGTTTTAAGTGCAGAATTTTTGTAAAAAATAAAGTTATTTTAGGATACACTAATGCAATATATTACCCAATATTTTGGTAAAATCTAATAGATGAAATTGCACCGGGCAGATACCCAAAATGTCAAGCCTTAAAATTGTGTGTGCCCATGAGACAGCGAGCAACTTCAGGACCATAACTTTTCCATAGGTGAAACTTTAAAAGCCCCCTACAGGTCATGTTAGCGTTAACCATGAATAATGGACCTAGAATTATTGCTCCCATTCTCGCATAAGCAGCGATATGTAACATGTGTAGCACAATCAATGTTTTTGTACATTGGTGCCCCCAATGTTTGGGGGGGAGGGGGCTCAAGAATCTTTTGGAGGGGGGTGGAAAAATGTTTTTGGGGGGGCGGCAAACTGTATGACACCCCCCACCCCACCCCACCCCGGTCGGTAGCACTTACCCCATCACCGGCTACTTCCCCCTGGACGGCGGCGGCAGGCAGCCTCCCATCCTCCTACTCTGTCACCGGCGGCTTCCCGTTCTGCTCTCCTCGGCGCCGACGGCTTCCCCCTGCTCGGCAGCCTCCCGCTCTCAACCGCGGTAGCATCCGTTTCCCCCCTCCTCGCCAACGGCCAATCGGGAGTCTTCTCTTTTCGGCCAATCGAAAAATGGGTATTGCACCCACTTCTGATTGGCTGGATTGAGGATCAGTGTTACAACAGCGGATGAATATTCGCTGTTGTAACACACCTGGGTAGGCTCCAGGTCGCATGCTCTGCGACCCGAGCCCACCCTATTTTGAAGCCTATTAGAGCCTATGGCTCTAATCGGGTACTTCAAAAAAAAAATCCCCGCAGCTGCAAGTCTTGTGCCTGGTGACCCGAAAGGGGCCAGACGCATGAATAGGGGGCAGCAGTGGATTGATTCATGCTATACATGAATTTATTATTACCATATAGGGGGGTGGCGTGAGAGAGGGGGTGCAACCGGGCGCCCCCCATGGACGGGCCGCCACTGTTCTCTGGTTCTCTTTAACCACTAGACATCCGCGCTATGGCCGAATGACGGCCACAGCGCGGACCTGCATTCCCGGGAGGCCGTCATATGACGGCCTCCCCTGTGCACGCTCCCTGCGCACGCCCTACAGGGCGCGCGCTGTGATCACCGAGTCACTGAGACTCGGCTGATCACCAATCCGAGTAAGGGGCCGGTCCTGGCCCCTTACCATGTGATCAGCTGTCAGCCAATGACAGCTGATCACATGATGTGAACAAAAGATCGGTAAATCGTTTTTTGTTTTTTTTTTACTCACGCTGACAGCGCAAGTAGAAAAAAAAGCCGATCACCGGCTCACATGTCAGGGACATTGGTCCCGAAGTGGAAGAGGCACATCTGCCTCATCAGTGCCCACTAAAAGTGCCACCTAACAGTGCCCACTAAAAGTGCCACCTATCATTGCCCACAAGTGCCACCTATCATTGCCCACAAGTGCCACCTATCATTGCCCACAAGTGCCACCTATCATTGCCCACAAGTGCCACCTATCATTGCCCACAAGTGCCACCTATCATTGCCCACAAGTGCCACCTATCATTGCCCACAAGTGCCACCTATCATTGCCCACAAGTACCACCTATCAATGCCCACCTGTAGTGCCAATCAGTGCCACCTGCCAGTGCTGCCCATCACTGCCACCCATCAGTGCCCATCACTGCCGCCTATCAGTGCCCATCACTGCCACCTCATCAGCGTACATCAATGAAGGAGAAAAATTGCCCGTTTTTAAATTTTTTTTATAACAAAATATAAAAAAATAAAACATTTTTTTTTTTTTTAAAAATTCAGTTTTTTACATTTTTTTAACAAAAAGTAAAAACTGCAGAGGTGATCAAATACCACCAAAAGAAAGCTCTATTTGTGTTGAAAAAATGATAAAAATTTCATTTGGGTACAGTGTTGTATGACCGCGCAATTGTCATTCAAAGTCCGTCAGCGCTGAAAGCTGAAGTGCCCTGTAAGCAAGTGGTTAATGAGACATCAAGGGTCTTTTAGACCCCTGATGTCTTAACTGCCCTCTACTGACGCTGGTGGAGTGCAAATCATGCTTCAGTTCATTCACTTCTTCTTTGGACAGACCAGATGAGGGAAATGACAGCTAGACCCGGAAGTGTTGCTTCCGGGTTCTTAGTAGGAAGGGAATATCAGCAAATGTCCATTCGTTTAGATCCCTCCCCTCTGTCCATCTTATTCAAAGTTACTTAAAGGGAAACTGTAATGGTTTTGGTCAGTTCAATTTTTTTTGACTGTTTTTAAGCTTTCATATAGATGTTTTATACATTTTCCATTACTTATGTAAAATCTTTTTTTTTTAAATTAACATTTGATGCAGAGCACTTCCATAACACTTTAATTGCTTAGTATTATTGGACAGTCAGCAATGCTTGATTGTCTCATGACAGCTGATAATCCATGCAGGAGTGTATGAACTAAAGGCATAGGGATTCCTCCTCTGAAACTTTTTTGTGTGTGTTGTATATACAGCTGCACAGTAGGTCAGACTTACAAAAAGATATTTACAACATAGCAGTAAAATGACTCGGCATAAATGTATGAAATTCCTCAAACACAGCACCTGCTGATGAAAGTGATCAATCTGAAATAATAAGCAATATTTGTAATTAAAGGGGTGCATACTATATTCTAGGAGTGCAAATTGAGGAATGTTTTGGCATTATACTACACTAATGACAACAAATGGTCACTTGTCCTACTTTATTTACAGCTGGAAAGATGGTCTTGGATTCTGTGCCCTTATTCATAGACACCGCCCAGAGCTCATTGACTATGGCAAATTACGGAAGGTAGTTCAGTCTTTTTTGCTATTATAAATACTTTTCATTTGTTTCTGTAACAAACATTTAGACTTTTTATTAAAGTGGAATTCCAGCATACTGTATGCTATTTATTTAACACTGTGTTTTTGCATTGCATTTTGGTATTTGTAGGATGACCCCTACACAAATCTGAACACAGCCTTCGATGTTGCTGAGAGGTTCCTTGATATTCCCAAGATGTTGGATGCTGAAGGTAATTACTGATTTGGAAACTGGATTTTCTAGGAGAACTCTTTAATTCATTGCCTTAATACTACCATTTTTGTACCACTATTGTATTTATTTTTTTAATAGCTTCTCTAAGGGCTGTTGTTTTTATAGTGTAATATTTTCTGAGACTGCGCTTTGTTAAAAAAAAATATATTTTTCTTTATAACAAGGACTGACATTTCTATTAGGGTATGGAGTGATTACCCACAACCACCTATTGTATCTTACTAGCTGTGAATCATTTTTTTGGTCCCTTTTTTGAAAATGTCACGGTATATTCGTGTATAGCAGACTGCAAAGCAGAAGTACGATTTACCAAGCAATATCAAAAGCAAGCCTTCCTTCTGAGTGGCCAATCACCAGAGAGGGAAAGAATCGCCTACTCCCCCATACCAGGAAGTACTGAGAATTTCCTCGCATAGGAAATAACATTTCAGTTAAATTGTCATCTGGGCTCTTTCATTAAAGAGGTATTAAACCCACAACCAAAAATGTAATATATTGCAGCTTACCAATCATTAGATGTGGTGGCTGCATTTGTTTTATTTTTTAGGCTTTTTCCCTCTGTTTTCACCTGGTGATCTAGTCAGTAACATGCCTCCTCTGATGAAGAAGCACAAGGGGGCAGAGCAGACAGTAGCACCATCAGTGTTAAATGAAAAGAAGAAAAAGAGCGCACCAGCCTAGTGCATTATCCTTGACAGATTTATTAATTAAAAACAAGATAAAAACTTCTCACAAAGGTCGAAGAAAAAATCGCATAGTATATGGCACAGAGGCAAATATTCCAGTGGTAGCAGTTTTCCAGGTCCCAGGAAGGAGGCATACGGACTACTAACGCGTTTCGAAGGTTACCCTTCTTCATCAGAGCCTTGAAGGCTCTGATGAAGAAGGGTAACCTTCGAAACGCGTTAGCCAGCAGTAGTCCGTATGCCTCCTTCCTGGGACCTGGAAAACTTCTACCACTGGAATATTTGCCTCTGTGCCATATACTATGCGATTTTTTTCTTCGACCTTTGTGAGTAGTTTTTATCTTGTTTTTAATTAATAAATCTGTCAAGGATAATGCACTAGGCTGGTGCGCTCTTTTTCTTCTTTTCATTTAACACTAGGACAATCCCATCCTTGAGAGCAGCAAGGCCGAAATCCATAGTCCTTCTTGAACCCTTGGGACTTTCTAGCCAATACACCTGTGCGCATGAGTATTTTTTGCTTCTTTTTAGTAGCACCATCAGTCTGGGGGGAGGAGAATGTTAAATGTAGTAGCAGATTTAAATACACTAACAAATTGAAGCCAAACTTCTGGTCACACTTTATAATAAGTTACAGCAAATGGTTGTTTTTTCCCTTTAGGATAAAGATTTTACATGAATAAATAAAAGCTGATCATTGTAAGCACATCTGCTAGTGGTAAATGGTTAGCCACATCCCTGTAAATTGATACATCTGGAAGAGAGCCTGTTCTTTTAAAAAAACAACAGACTTACTGGCCAGATCACTAAGTGAAAATAAAGGAAATAAGGCCTAAAAAACAAACATTCATGCAGCCACCACATCTAACAATTGGTGAGCTGCAATATAATAAATGTTTGCTGTTGGGTTTATTACTGCTTTAAGTGTAGAGCTATATGGACAGCTATTCTTTTTTCTAAAAACGGTATAATCATATGACCACCATGTGATTGTGCATGATGACTTTCTGCAATTTTTATTCAGACAGTTGTTCTCCTATTTTAAGGATGGAGTATTCACCAGATAATTTTTCTGTGCTCAACATTGTGCAAATTCAGGGGAACAAATGATTATATGTGACCATTTGTGGTAAACTGTTCCAAATGTTGGAAAAAAAACCCTACCACTACCCCCAATGACACCAAATAAAAATAAATATTTTCCAAGGCAGGTGATCACAAGTGATTTTATATGCACAGTCACACAATCAAATATCATATTGACTGGGTAGCTCTTGCATACAACTGGTTGTACTTTTTAGGGATTCCTTTTCAAGCTTTCCATTTTTTTTTTCTTTATATGTATTGATGTGGTGTATTTAGAGTGAAGGTGCAGCTGAAGTTTTTTTTAGATGTGTAAAAAAACCATCCCAATTCATATGTCAGTTAAAATTAGCATTCCGATTAGATCCAGGGTGGCAGATGGTCCTATCATTGTATTCAGGGTGATATAGACTAGTGTTCCTCAACTTATTTTCAGTCACGGCACCATTTCAAAGTATTTTCAGCCCTGGGGTACCTCATCCAAAAAAAGTAGTCCCCCTAGCTTAGAAAAGCAGTTCCGATTTTAGAATGGTCAGGCGTAAGGCCCTATTCACATGGGCGTACTTAAGCGTACGCTCGTGTGAGGGTGCACGTCAGTTGGGACGCAGTAACTGCACGGTCAAAGCTGCTGCTGCTAATTTGATATCCAAGTGGGTACGGGTCCCTGAATGCACACTGTTTGCCTTTTGGGAACCCACACGGATGTCAAATTGGGAGCAGTGGCTGTGTCCTTGCAGCCCCTGTGTCTCAATTGGCGTGGATCAGGTTGTATGGAACACTTGTACATCCCTGTGCAAGAAAACATGGCCATTACATGGGTGTACCTTAACAGTAAAAGTACATACATACATCAAAATCAAACATGTAGCACTGTCAAAACATAACCTTAATAAAGTGCAAATGTCCATCTGTTATATTAAAATAAAGATGAAAAAAAAATGTAATAATCCAAATGTCCCAATTCAACATCCATAAAGTGAACATGAAAAGTGTGTTGATCCAGTATTCAATCTGTGAAGACACCCGGTGCTCCCCACAGGATAGATGGGGCATATATATCTGCTTACCAGATTTTAGGACCCTCCAGGGTCTATAAGCACATTAGTGAGCTTTCACCCCTCACTACGGGCTCAACCACATCAGCTATCCAGCCTGCTTAATTGGATTCCACAGGTGTATCCCCCACAGCTATCACCAGTCAAGGAAAGTTCAGAGTCTGGTCACACAATGATCATTTGGAAGAGGAAGATAAACTTATTGCGCAACATTCTTTGTACTTACAGCAAAAACAATAAAATAGTCTCAAAATGGAAACATTCGTTTTTCCAGCACCCTGTTACTGCCTCACAGAAGAAGTCCCATTTGACGAAACGTATGTCGGGCAAGGCACAGAGCAGCGGTGACGTCTGAGCACTCGTGGAAGGTGCTGGACAAACGTTTCCATTTTGAGCCTATTTTTATCGTTTTTGCTGTAAGTACAACTTTTAATAAACTCCTGTGTGCTTTTAAATAATTTTGCGCAATGAGTTTATCTTCCTCTTCCATATGATCATTATGTGACCAGACTCTGAAGTTTCCTTGACTGGTGATAGCTGTGGGGGATACACCTGTGGAATCCAATTAAGCAGGCTGGATAGCTGATGCGGTTGAGCCCGTAGTAAGGGGTGAAAGCTCACTAATGTGCATATTTGCCCCATCTCACCTGTGGAGAGCACCGGGTGTCTTCACAGATTGAATATTGGATCAACACACTTTTCAAGTTCACTTTATGGATGTTGAATTGGAACATTTGGACTATTTACGTTTTTGGGGTTTTTTTCTCCCCTTTTTTTTTCAATTTCATTTTTCATCTTTATTTTAATATAATAGATGGACTTTTGCACTTTATTAAGGTTATGTTTTGACAGCGCTGCACGTTAGATTTATTGTTATGAGGTGTACATTTTTGTGAGAGCTGCTGTCTGTCACAGATCATTTGTGTCACTTATTTAATTTATTCTATATGCACCTAGCGCATTATCGCTTGCATGCATACATACATACACACAGACATACACGCATACATATATTCCTATTTACACTTGCATACATATAGCCTATTGAAAAATCTCAGTTTACTGTTTTCTTTCCTGGCTGATGTGTTCACATTCTGCTCCTGCACCGCCAGTTAAAATTGATTATATAGTACTGCATGATAGGGGAAGGCGGGGCAGCTCAGGACTCTGGAAGCAGTCTGCCCCTGTCCATGGCTCTGCCTATTGCTACCATAATCCAGCTCTCACTCCACACTTCAGCTTCTTGGCCAATCAGCCTTTCTCTACCAGGATGCTGCGGCACCCCTGGCGAGCCCAGACAGAACCTTGATTGAGAAAGGCTGATATAAACCACAATTGTAAGGATCTAGGTTAACTTGTGGCACTAAGAGCATGCAAAAACAAACTTTTTCTTTCAAATGAGTAAAAGCCTGGTAGATGTTACATTGAATGCTGCTTGAATCAGTTGTTCTTTAAGGCCAGGACATTGGCAGCAGATTGCCTGTTTTGTAGCTGCTCTCTATGGTACTGTATTGCTACTTGTAAATGCTGCTGTCCCCTGTCCACAAAAGGGCTTCTTCAGGCAAAAGTGGGCTAGCAAGAAAACTTCTAGTTGGGCCATAACAACCAATCGGCTTCCACGTGTCATATTGGCAGTGCAGATTTGAAAGTTATACAGGGTTCTAATTGGTTGCTATGAACAAGAAGAAATGTTCTTATTAGCATTCTTTTCATACGTAAGCCCCATACTTTGATCTGTTGTAAAGCAAGCTGTGCTCACTGCAATAGTTTGCTGTCCCCTACCAAGTGGTTGAAATTAACAATTTTTTCCCACAAATGATTGTCATTGTTTTTAATTTGGAACCTTCACGCATTTCCACCTTGCCACTTTGCCATTTCACTGGGATGTTTGCCAAGTTTTTGAAGTGCTTACTTACCCTTATAAAAATGGATTGGAAACCTTTTGATGTTCTGTAATGTCTCCGCATGAATAAATGTGTTCAGCTTAGCTGAAGAGTCTGCTTGATGTTAAATGATGTAGGTTAAATGTTTGTTCATAATCGCTGTTTACATCACCTATTTCATACTGTGTTAAGTCAGTCTCCATTTCATTTATTATATCAACGTGCTTTAAACCTTTTCTTGACAGACATTGTTGGGACTGCGCGCCCCGATGAGAAGGCCATCATGACCTACGTTTCTAGCTTCTATCACGCCTTTTCAGGAGCCCAGAAGGTATCCCAGGGTTCCAAGATGTGTTCACTAAACACATTGTTCCTTTCACTAATGTGTGACTCTCTCTACCTTCTTTCTGGTTTTTAGCACGGGGATTTACATACTTTATTTTCACAGGTGTTCAAAATTATATGGGTGTCATTGATACTATTTTTCAGCAATCCTAAACTGCCTTATCCACACAACATCAAGCAGCAGAGACCCTTTAATTTCTAGGGACTGCAGATAGGCAAACATTTTGGCACAATATTTAATATAAATGTACTGGGTAAAGTCCACTTTTGTAAAAGTAATCCTCTTCAGTTCAATTATGTATTCCCCTTCAGTTTAATTATGTATACCATTTGTAAACTTCATTTGTTGTATTCTTACAACCCCTTAGCAAGCAGAATCCATCAGAATCTATCCTGTATTGGTCTGACGTTAAAATTCTATCTGATTGGTTGGTATAGGTTACTGCACCAAAAGTGAATCTGAAGTGACAATAAACTTGGCAGAGTGTCAATGTTGTAGAATAGCAGCCTTCACTTCCCTATAGTATTCCTGTTGAGCACCTAGAAGCCCTGAATCCAACGTCTTTTTATTGAGTGATTTGCTATACCATATATTGGGAACAGCTTCTTTTTTTTTTTGCCAAAAACTTCTGCAACATGGACACTTCTGATCAAATGGGTGTCAGGAAAGTTTGTTGCTTGTGTTCCTAGTCATGCTTTCTACCTTCTACACTTGGAAGACGGGGAGGAGTGCAGATTCTACATTCTTAGTATTCATAGCGGTAGGATGAGTGAGACAACAACATTGTAGCATACTGTTTGTGCGTACCTCTTGATGATGGTGATAGTCGTGCATTCCATGCTTGAGCACCAACCTTTGAGTAGATGTAAATCATCTTTAACAATTTTTATATGCTTTCCTTCAACATTCCTCTTCAGTGTTAAAAGTGCCTTCAGCCACTTCTCTTGCCTAGAGTGTACCAGTGGTTTATACAGGCATTTCTGTGTCGCCTTTATGTGCAGGCAGTCTGAAAACTACACTTTCTATGAGCATTGGTATTACATAGCTATGCAGAGGGTACTGAGACATTGTAGATACAGTTGGCATGTTGATGTCTTGTCCAACTGCAGACTTTACATGCAGGGCTGACCACATTGCTTACTTCAATGTAGCATTGTCATATCATGGAAGGAAGTTGGATACAGCCTATATTTCTAGTATGATAAATTAGTCTAATTGGGGACAATGTACATGTGTGAGCAATCTCTGCCTAATTTAGAATTTTGATTTTTGACAACACTTGCACTTTAAAAGGTTTTCCATGTTGAATTTTGATTTATATTTCCTATGCATATGTGTAGTTCTATCCTCCTATAAAGCTGTTAGTAACCCAGCCTGGAAAACATTTCATTGGGCATACTGTTTCCCTTCACCTTACTCCAAAACTTTGAAGTAACTCTATCTAGTGTGCTTTCTGACACTGTCATAAGTGTTTCTTAGGAGCTGTGTCGCCAGTGTAAAAGCTTCCTAAGGAAATGGGGAAGAGTGCTGAGAGCCAGACATCCAGTCCTAATCCTGAAAGCCCAACTCCAGCCATAGCTAATTTTTTGGTTTGGTCATAGTAGAGAAGGTTTTTTGTCTTTCAGGTTTGTTAGTGTCATCTGCGTCCTGTGGGGAGATTTCACTTCACTTCCTGTATAGGTGAAGAGATTTCCTTAGTGGTGGGACACAAGAAACAACATAAACTTCACTCTGCCCCATTCTACTTACCGTATATACTCGAGTATAAGTCAAATTTTTCAGCACTTTTTTTGTGCTGAAAGTGCCCCCCTCGACTTATACTCGAGTCAAGCACTTTTCTGCAGCAAAAAATTTCATTTTCCGAACCGACTTTGGGGCCCCGTATCTCAGGGCATTTTGGTGCTAGGAACCCCAAATTTGGTGTGCAAACCCAGTGGAACTGGTACCATAACATATATCCCATTTTTTTGTGGTAAAGTATAGGGCCTCGACTTATACTCGGAACGACTTATACTCGAGTATATACGGTAAATGAAAATTATTCTCCCCCCAAATTGAAGAGATTTTGCTCACTTCTGTCTCTGTAACAATGCAGGAAATGAGGGTAAGTCCACACCAATAAAGTTTTGGGTCAGAGTTGCTTTGTCCCTTTTATTTGCAGCAAGGTTGTAAAGGTATCCTTACCAGTTGAAGCTATGACTGTTTTTACATAGTCGCTGCATAATGGCTTTAGGTAGAAGCACAACCACCCTATTTTTGTTTCTTGTTTTGTTCAGCTAGTTTTGTTTAGAATTCACATTATTGCTTATTTTTTAGCTTTTACAGTTTGGTTGACAGTGATGGCGTTTATTTTGAAAAGGCTTATGCATGGACTTTCATAAAGAAAGTGTCCATCTAATTAATGTGTGGTTGGATGGGAGGGGAACAATAACTGGCATGATTCCCTATGGCAAATGAGGTATATGAAGAGGGAGTCCCCACATTCCCTTGTGAGGGGGAGTGTGAGAAAAGGGGATTTTTTTAGTGCCAAAAAACAATATCAACTATCACATTATACATTGTTAATGTGCTTATCTTATGTTTATGTTTATATCGTAATTGTACAGGACACAGGCCAGATATTCATAGACCCAGGGTTATAGGCAGGTACTTTCAGGTAATTGGACACTGGCAAAGCTTTGCTAGACACCTCCCTAAGCATATCACTATAACCCTGCCCCACTTCATGAGAGCTCAGTTTTTTGCTAGTGTCCTGAAGTGATGGATTTCTTCTCACTTACAGAGAAACACTTTGCTTAACTAGTTCATTATTTTACTTCCTGACTCTTCAACTAACTCTTTAGTCAACTCCTCACTGGCTTCTAAAAAAACATTGAAAGCAGTGCATTCAGATCAGTGCAACCTTTATAAAACTTTGGGAACCATATCTAAACCCCTCCCTGTGAGGACAGCCGGTAATATTGCTTTTGCCACTGGGTGCTTGGGCACTCACCTTGGCAGTTAGTGCATTGCATGTAGTTAACCGCAGGGTGCTATGCAGGTCCAGGACAGGTTTTTGCCTTTAGTAAACCAACACCTTGTCTAGGGTAACATTTCCAGCAAAGCTTTGCTGGTGTCCAATCACCTATTACCCAGGGTCCATGAACATCCAGCCTGTGTCCTGTACTGTACTCTAAATTATGGAATTTACAGACAAGTCCAAAACTCCTTGTTTTCAGTTGAATCATCCATCTATTAGTTTCCATTATGTGTACTAAAGCTTTGGGGCTTCTTTACAACAATAATAATCTGCCTGGATCTTCAATGAGCAATTGGTTATTAGAAAGCTGATTTGAAAATTATTTAATTTCTAGATTTATATTGGGTTCATCTGTCCTAGTGATGACCTCTGGGTTTCCCTATCCTATTTGGTGCTGTATCATTGCTGCAGGAAAATTGGCGACACAATAAAATCTATTGTCCATTTTATGAATAAGTAGGTATGGCAGCATGCGTATGCAGTGAATAAATATTGCTGGTCTGTGCATTTATATTAAAAGAAAAAAAACCATTGGTTTTAAAATGTATGGAGGCTTCAATAGCCGTCTGTCAGAGTTGGTTAGCCCCAGCCCAGGGGCAATAATCATCAACAAGGACAGATGGTCAGAGCAGCAGACAGTAGCAGTGTCCGCAAACTGGTAGGGTAGCAAGGTAAGGCCCAGACAAGTGCAGACCGCCAATAGCAGAGGTAATAGGATAATAACAAACATAAAAACCTGATAAGCTGAGTACAAAGGCAGCCCAAAAAGTTCACAGGGAAATCCTAAGCACTGAGAGTCAAAAGTTAGAGGCAGACAGACCTCTATCCAACACTTGAGCAAACAGACAAACTTGTTGAACAGGCAAAGGCTAAATATCCAGTATTCAATTTAACAGGTCTCCATTAGGATACAGGCGTGTGCAGTAAAAACTTGAGTTGCATTGCGTTCTGACCCTCAGATAGCAAAAGGTTTATTACACCGACCACCTTGAAAATGTGATCTGGCTGTCTCCAGCCTTAATAAATTCAGTAATTGACCGTGGTCAATCATGCAGATCAGGAAAGTTGGTAGAAAATCAGAATTTCAGAATTCCAGATTTCCAGATTTGTTTTAAATAATTGACTAACATAGTAGTGAAGCCTATGGATCAACATGGCAGTCAGAGAACTGGTATTTGCAGAAGCAGCCTCCTTATTTCTGTACAGGTTTCCTCTAAAAGCATTAATACCTATTTTTTTTTTTTTTTTGACAATTATTTGATAACTAGATATTTATTCATAAAAGCTAAAGGAGTTTCGTGAATACCTTTTTTTTTTAATGGTCATTCAGTAGTACAGAATACAGCTCCAGCTTCAAGCATCCTGGCCCTTTTTAAAGTTCAACAAAGGGCAGGGATACCTGAAACTGTTACTGTGTTCTACACGATTGAAGGAGCAATAAAATAGGCTCTCTGTGCTGCAATCCTTTTGCATTTAGTTTGATAGTAGTTATCAGGAATGCGCATCTGGCTGTGTGTATGGACTTATATTGTGATCTTTAGGTGCTGACCCCCACACATTGTGTTATACATTCATTTATACACCTATAGAAGACTTGTGGTTATGTTTGAATAAAAACTATAGTGTATTATTTTATTTTAATATGCATTATGATTATAAGATTTACCTTGGGCATTTTAGGGGGACTTTTGCTTGTCGTGCAAATTTTGACTATATAATTTGTAAATACTCCCTCAGCAGTCTTCTTTATATCATGGAGAGTGATTAGCTTTTCTAGCTTGGATTGTATATACTGTATAACCTAAACTTTTCTTTTTAGCATTGGATGGAGTAAGGAAGGATTAAAATCCCTATCTAGTTTTCATTGCTGTCCATGTCCTTTCTAGGTAGATTCACTGCTTCTATATGTTCAGGTGACCATTGGCAAGGAAAAGTGATGAGCAAACCCAACATTTTGAGTTCAGTTCAGAACAGAAATGGAGAGGAGAGGAAATCTTCCACTGGGTACCCCTGCTTTGATAACAGAATCTCTCTTTTCAAAGATTTCCTCTCAATTCCTGTTACATCTCTGGGAAGTTAATTGTCCCCAGCAAAACATAGGAATGCAAAAAAAAAAAAAAAAATACCTTACAAAGGCTAAATGCAAAACTATGAAAAATGTTTTGGCCATATATACACTTTTATGAGTGTTGCAATACACACTCAGTGTGAAGGGCCCATAAGCAGGTAGAAGAGTTTTATATTCTAAATAATTAGGGCTTTGAAAATTGATCCCTGTTTCATTACCAGACATGTGCTCATTAATTCAGTGATTATTAGTCCCTTTCATCACAAATTAATGGACACCCGGACTATCTGACCAAAGTACAACTTCTGTGTGGCTATTTGATTTAAACTTTTGTAGCAAGATAATGACTGCAGCAATTTGTATTTGTATTCTAAGAAAGGATGCCCAGAGCACCACTGGAAAGCTGAAGTCAGCACAACAGTTTGTCTGATTTTAAAGTATAACTACACCCAAGGACACTATTGTAATATATTTCAGCTTACCAGTTCTTAGCTTTGGTGTCTGCGCTAGTTTGAATCTTCGAGGCTAAGAATATTTTTAGCAAGTACAAAACTACTTGTTGATCCTGATGGAAATAAAGTGTCCTTTTCTGTAAGTAGAAATGGAAACAAAAAATAATCATATCTTTTTTTTTTAATGTAAACTACTAATTCCATCAGCTATCATGTAATTAACATGAACAAAGGCAGACCTGTTTGAAGTTCTGCCTGAGTGGCAGCCTTGGCTCTTTCCATAGATACACTGGAGGAATAAGCATAGCCACCGAGGGACAGGAAGCGTGATTTTTTTACAGGATTGCCAGATAAGAATAAAGCAAAAAATGCCAGGAAAAAAACAAATACAACAACCTATGGACTGGTAAGCCACAGTATATTAAATTTGTGGTTTTGAGTTTACACTTTAAATCTATCCTCGTAGAGCCGTCCAAAAAGAAATGAATCATTTCTTTTGCTCATACTGACTCGCAACTTTTTCACTTGTGTGTTAATTTTAATTTTAGCTACTGAGTTCTGTAAACAGACTCTTCAACAGCGATACTAAGAAATTCCTGAAAAATGCACAATACAAACTATTAATATGCAATATTTTAGCAGAAAAAATACTTTTTTAGCCATGATTATAATAAATCAAAAAGTCACTACACGGTCCCTTTTTACCCTTCAGCTCTTTTAAAAGCAAAGAATCTTTATGTGTGTCATTCATCATGTACTTTCATAATGAATTATTTCTCATACACATTTGAATGCACATTTAAGTTAATATGAATACTGGTCTCTGTTTTTCTTTTGGTATTATTTTTTGTGTTTTTACTTTATATGGTAAAAATAAAAAAAAATAAAAATTAAAAATTAAACAGCCAGCTGGCTGATCAAAAAAATGATCAGATTCTGACAGCATGGACTCCTTCGCTGTTAGAATACACTGATCAGCACTGTAGTCCATTGACTGCTTGCGCTGATCAAGTGACATTTTTCCAACATTTCCATTCAAGAGAAGCTGATCGCTGGTCCCTGCTGAACCGGCAGAATTTCAATCCATCTATTGTCAGCTTTAGTCATAATTTACCTATATACATGTATTTACATGTATACAGTGCATCCAGAAAGTATTCACAGCGCTTCACTTTTTCCACATTTTGTTATGTTACAGCCTTATTCCAAAATGGATTAAATTAATTATTTTCCTCAAAATTCTACAAACAATACGCCACTATGGGCTACGGGAAAACTCTGTGAATGTCCTTGAGTGGCCCAGCCAGAGCCCAGACTTGAACATCTCTAGAGAGACCTGAAAATGGCTGTGCAACAACACTCCCATCCAGCCTGATGGAGCTTGAGAGGTCCTGCAAAGAAGAATGGGAGAAACTGCCCAAAAATGTGTGCCAAGCTTGTAGCATCATATTCATCATATATGTCATTGATGCCAAAGGTGCTTCATCAACAAAGTATTGAGCAAAGACTGATTTTTTTTTTTTTTTTAATAAATTTGCAAAGATTTCAAACAAACTTCTTTCACATTGTCATTATGGGGTATTTGTTTGTAGAATTTTGAGGGAAAAAATTACTTTAATCGATTTTTGGAATAAGACTGTAACATAACAAAATGTGGAAAAAGTGAAGCGCTGTGAATACTTTCCAGATGCGCTGTAGATCCCTGAATAGATCCTTAGTTGTGGTTTAACCTTTTAATAGGAATACGTCTCTAGCAAGAACGGCCATAGATGGATCAAAACGAGCGTTTTTCCCATTGGAATAAACTCTGAAGGTTTCTCCGACGGAATTCCGCTCAAGCTGTCTTGCAATTGCATACACACGGTCACACCAAAGTCCGACCGTCCAGAACGCGGTGACATACAACACGTACGGCGGGACTAGAAAAAGGAAATTCAACAGCCAGTAGCCAATAGCTTCCGTCTTGTACTTGCTTCAGAGCATGCATCATTTTTGGTACGTCGGAACAGCATACAGACGAGCGGTTTTCCTGATAGGAATTGGTTCCGTCGGAAAAATTTAGAACATGTTCTCTTTCTAGGTCAGTCAGAATTTTTGACGTAAAAAGTCTGATGGGGCATACACACAATCTGAATATACGATGAAAAGCTCCCGTCTGGCTTTTTCTGTCGGAAATTCCGCTCATGTGTACACGGCATTACAGCTGCTTGATTCACTGAAACAGAACAAAGATATATATTAATGCAGACCTTTTCAGATTTCAGAGTTTATATAAGCTTTAAGTGGAGTTAAACTGAAACTGAGCACCACAAACTGAAAACACAATGTAATTCATTTTTAATGTTCACCGCAAACTCCCCCATCCATCCATCCATGCCTCCATCCTTTATTTTGTTAAGAAATCACTCCTTAGCATTTTTAGCTGTGGTCATCTTGAGTTAGAGCAGATGATTCTTGTAGCATTTACTTCTGGAATCCATCTGCCCTTAGCTCTGACATGCAGGTGGTATGGTGTGTTTGGCTGAGAAAACCCCTCCTCCCTTCCTCCAGATGAAAGGAAAAAATGTCCATGCAGACTGCTTGGATCTATGACATAATTTTAGCTTAGGCCAGAAACCAAGAGGTAACTGAAGAAATAAAAAAAAAAAGTTTTAAACTGAGTAAATATAATATAATTTCCTAACTATTTAAGTCTAGTAGCATAAGGATTTAAAATGGGTAATGTTGATTGGGAGTGTTTAGTTCCGCTTTAATTTCTAATAGACAAGTCTGGTATATGTAATGTGTTTCTGTTTCAGTTTTTATTTTCCAGTCTGTTCACTGATGGTAACAGAGTGAATTTCAATGCAGCTTCAACTGCCGCCTTCTGTTTAGAAATAAAGGTCATATCACTTTGCTTAGCTACAGATCAGCTAGCATATACTACTAGGCACGCAGACATAAAAGAGAAGAGGAAGGTTACATTACTTTTATTATAATTATTAATAAAGTCTTGTTCACCTGTGCTTTGATCTCTGAAGAATGATCCATGTTTGGATTGCTCTTCAGAAAGCATTTGACAAGCGCTGAGGAGGCATTATGTTGCCATTTCACTGCCTGCTTTAACCCATGGAAGTCCACACTAGCATGCTTACAAAGTGGCTCCATTCACTGGAATGGGTTGGGTTTAAAGGGCAGTAGCAACCCCTCAAAGTGAAAGGGGACATAATTCATGCTGTGACACGTAGCATCGCTACTGCAGAATGTGTGCACCCTTGGTCGCTGCCTCTGCACTTTAAAGGGGGTAGCGGTTGGGGGGAGGGGGGGTGGTAGAGGTGCAGCTCAACCACAGGGTTTTACTGCAATATATTACACTTTTGCCCCCTGCGACACAGCTGATCACAGATCGAGGTAAAAATCCAATCACGGTAGTTCTTTATCATTTGATCAGCTGTGTCCAATCACAGCTGCCCTGTAATCGTCAATCCTCCCCTCATGCTGACCGCGTGAGAGGAGAGACAAAAACCGGCAAATCTGCACTGACAATCAGTGTCCTAATGATCCTCACCAGTGCTGCCAATCTGTGCATCTGTGTATTTACAACATTTTATAACGGAAGCTATTTTTTTTTTCAAAATGTTCGGTCTCTTTTCGTTTGTTAAGCAAAAAGATCAAAAACACAGTGGTGATTAAATACCCCTAAAAGAAAACTATATCGGTCTCAAAAAAATGTTAAAAATTGAATTTAGTTTGGGTACAGTGTTGCTCAATTGTCAAAGTGCGACTTCGAAAGAATGTCCCTTCCCATTTCTCATGTCAGGACGGGGTCAATGGTCACTTGTATCCAATAACACACCATCTAAAAGAAGAGGGAATATTCTTACCTTTCTGGTGGCCCATGTCTTGAAATGCCTTTGGTTCACTGCTCCACAGCAAGTATTCCACACTCCTGGGTGTCTAAAATACCCATCCCCTCTCTGCAAGCTGTGGTTTCTCCCTCTGATTATACGTCACTACTAAACATAGAAGCCAGCAGAGGGGAGCACCGTGTGCAGTAGGGGAAACGGGTATTCAATCTGTCCAACTGGTTGAATATTTTTATAGCAGCCAGTATGCAGAAATGCAGTAGCAATTAAAGGCACGGGTCACCACAGAAGTAAGTATATTCCCTCATCTTTAAGCAGGTATGTTATTGGGTACAAGTGACCCTGTATTGATAGTCACTTTAAGATCCTGACCATCGTTTGAACTGAGAAAATCCCTTGGGTGAATGGTGAACTGTCCTCCACATTACAGGAAAAGTCCAGTTGAATGATACAAACTACTACTAGCTATGTGTCATTATTATTACCAAGAGTTATAATTTTATTTGGATTTTTAATAAAATCGAGCTGCTGAATTCTGATCTTCTGCTTGTTACTGGTTATTAAACATTATGGAACGGATTTAGGGGAGTGATATTAACTGCATAAGGTCTCTTCCAACATAGAGGCACATAGTAAAAGGGGTAGGATAGAAAATATCAATCTGCCACTGCTACGTTGTTTTTAAAAGTGATCTCTCCAGTGCTGCCATAATTTTCCTTCCTATGCTCCTTTACTTGGAGCAGGCATGTACATATTCAGTAAATACACTGATACACATGCTTGTTCTGGATCAATGGCTCATTGCATCACAAAAAAAGAAATGCATGGAAACCCCATGCACCTGAAAATATTGGGTGCTACCACTGGTGAATGTTTTGTTTAGTATACTAGTTACTTGGCTGTCTGTGCCCTTATTAGGTTCTGAGTTCCTTGGCCTAGATTTAGCATGTGGATTAGAAAGTCAAGGTACAGTCAGGACCCCTGATCTGCAAACTTGTCCAGGACAGTGACTCAAAGGATTGAAGCCCCTGGATCAGCATAATGGTCAAGCAATTAAAGCCCCTGGGTCAGCATAATGGTCAAGCAATTAACGTTTTGAGAGGGATAGGTCAACAATAACAGTGCAAGATTTATCAATGAAGGTTGAAAGCAACTTTTCTTAGTACATATGCTATTCACATGGCTAGAAGCATCACTAAGCGCTTTCACCTTCCTGCTTACCTTTACCCATTTTCATCACAGTACTATGGATGGGGCCAAATGCTGCTCCACTACAACTTACAAATGTGACAAAAGTAAGGACATCCTACCTCCTAATGGCTGGAATGACAGTATGTGCCCTTTGGTCTTTGCAGTCCTGGATAAGTCTGGTACTTTGGAGTGACTTTTTCTCTTGCACATTGCTCAAGTATCCCTATATAATATGAGGGTTCTTCAAAAAGTTTCCACACTTTTTTTTTTTTTTTTTCTTTAAACTCTATTAAATATAAAAAAAGTGTGCAAACTTCGTATACAACGAACTTGGACTTTTAATGTGTTTTTCAACAGAAGAATATGTTATCCATTTTAGGTTGCATACAAATGCCAGAAACACTTACAAAAAAAGGGAATTGAAATTGTTTAACGCAATAACAAGCCCTGAGAAATTAGTTGTGTGCGTGTCAATTCATTACATATGTTGCAAAGGGAATAACTCCGATATTTTGTATGGTTGATGCCATTATTCCCATTCCCTGGGCTTGCCTGGGTATATAGAGGTCCCTACAGCAGAATGTGCTTTCTGTGTAATATGGTTCCTTTCCATGCAGTTAGATGGATAGAAGAAGCAAGAAGTGTTCAGCGTTCTAAAACCATATCTTCAAAGTCTAGCTGTACAATTAAAAATTTGAATCTGTCTGCTCATTCCTGCTGTGCATGTCAAGAGCCATCTTCTCCTTTTATCCCTGCTCTCCTCATTCCATGTGACTGTTCTTGCTCTATGCTTCTTTATCCTTTCAAACCTTTTCTTTTCCTTTCCTGTACAGATATTATAGGGACGCTAAGGCCGGATATGAAGGCTTTAATGACTTATGTGTCATGTTATTACCACGCCTTCTCAGGTGCCCAGAAGGTGAGATATAACACGTAAGAGTTTCCTCTGCACAACTTGCAACCTCAGCAAAGGCCTTATGTCTTGTGTTATTGAGTAAATGCAGAAGTGCATCACCCATCTCTAGTTGCATGGTGTATTTGTGCCCTACAATCCATTTACCATTGAAGTGTTCTGTCTGTGCCTCACTGACCTTTATGTTGATGTATCCTTCTGTTAAAGTGTTGGTCCTCACAGAACTAATGTTTCAGCTTCTGTTAAGTGCTTTAAAATTAAATCCCCCATCAGTTTCCTTTTTCTTTAGCCACACCAGAGGTAAGATCTTCCTGTCATAGCTCCTGGCTGTGTCTACACTACATCCACTGCTTTTGCATTTGAGGAATCTTACTCCTTGTGTTACATCTAAACAACATAGAATGAAGAAAAAGATTAACATAGACTGTAAGATTTCTTACAGTGGCTGCTGTATGTGGACAGACCTGCAGATTCAGTTGGAAAGCTCCTGGCCCTGGAATTGAAAAGAGACCAAGGATAGGAATGGCTGATTAAACTCATCAGCACTTAACTGGTGTAATTTTAAGAAGTTCTCTTGTTATGCCTTTTCTGAGTCCTAAGTTGAGGTTTACAATGACTTGAAGCTAAATAGCAACATCCACTCCCATGATATGCTACTAATCTAAATTCTGGGGTCACTTTACTTAATTTTCTTTGTCATGTCTGCAAAGGTTGGATGGTTGTCATTGTCTTATGACCAGACCCAAGATAGTTTACTTCCTTGCTATGGAAACAACCTCCAATCCACTAATAATGCTTATGTGCCTGCTGCACAGTTTGGTTGACACTAGTGTTGTACTAGCATGGGGAGGGCCACACTTGTTAGTTAGTAATGAATGGTTTGGCTTATATTACAGCTAAAGTAATAATAGCAACTACTGACAGTTCATTCATGATGGAACATGGAACTTTTGCCTGTTCCATTCTAACCTTTTAAGGTAAATACTCTCTCTGGTTGTAATGTTTACAGTACTTTATAGCACTGTAAATTCTCCACTGCTTATATCCGCTTAGCGACATAATGCTCAGTACCTGCTCCATAAAACTCTATTTGTCCAGTGCCTATCAGGTTACTGTATGTATACGAACAAACATTTAGATTGGCTTATCAGTAACAAAATTGAAACTGGTCACCATGGAGTTGCTGTAAATTTCTCTTCTGAAGATGACTTGCTAGGCAACCACCATATTCCCTGCTTCAGATTAACTGTCCATTGCCATATCATTACTAATTTTACACTTGATGATTAATGTTGTTACCCGGCGTCCTGTCACAGGAACAGCTCTCAGAGGAACTGAAAGTAACTAACAGAAAATCTTCTGAACCGGAAAAATGCAGCAATAACAGAGGATCTAAGCCCTTTTCTACCAAAAAGTAGTGCTTTTATTTTTGTTGGGGTCCTGTTAACACAAGAGACACCCAGCCCTTTGCTGGTAAGGTTATGTATTTTTAGACAAACATCAAGTCAGTCAGGGTTGGTTTTCTGAGTCAGTTGTCTAGGTTGGTTGGCTGTCAGGGTCAGTCGTTAGTCAGTACCTCCCACTCCTCATTGAGTGGGACCCATAGTTGCGTCACATGAATATTAAATAGCGATCTTTGTAAACCTGGAGGGCATAGCACATACAATGGGGACATTTTTCAATAAACCCAATGGTATTACTGATAAAGTTATGAAAATTATTAAATAAAATGTTTACATTAAAATACAATAATGGTGCTGTTGAATATGTACCTATATGGAGTAAGAAAGTTCTAATACATATGATTAGACATTTAAAAAAAGGACATTTTAAACCAAGCAAAAGGAAGAGAAGAAACAGTCTAAAGGAGAGGGGTGGAATTTAAAAAGTATTTTGCGACTCTGACACCTGACTCTGTCTTTTGACATGTTTGGCTATAGTTTAATGAAATCGACAATAGTTTGCTCGATTCCTGACTGCATATCAATGAAGGAACATGAAGGAAACCGAAGTATGTCCTAAATTGGACACCATACATTATTTCATCTTCAGATTCCTAAAAATGTGCTAATCATTGAGAAAAAGAAAGCTAATATTATATCTAATTCCCTGAGTTTTCTGCCTGTTACCCAGTGGTGCAGAGTACTAATTGTGGAGGTTTTTCTTTTCTCCCATTGAACAGCTTGAAACCTGGCTGTTAACAACTAAAAGAATGATACCAGAAAATGACTGTTGAAAATTTGTATCTTCCTGTGTCTCTTCTCTGCTGCCAACATCTTCAGTGAACCAGCCTTTACCCTACTGTGGTATCCTCCCTAATCTCTTGTACTTGTTGAGCACCTAAAGACTTACCCCAGCCAAGAGTGTCTGCATGCTTTGATTTGCTTATAGTGCTGGTACTCTTTCTCTCTTGTCCTTTCTAGTGTGTAAGCGATAAGAAGTTAGTCCAAAAATATCATTTGAGTATATTGAGCATAATGTTTTTGCATTAATACTGTACATAGCTGGAGTAAAGTGTAGAATTTTATGTTTGGGATTCTGCGTTTCGCATTTAGGTTCGTCAGTGTTATGCAACAGGCAAGCAGCTTGTGCTATATTTAGTTGTAATTGTGTTTATATTGAATCCATATGTATTGTTGCCAGGAAGCAGGACTGTTTTGCCAGAGGATGTATAATGTTCTAAGGCAGGTAGTGTTAAAGAAAGCGTTGACTGTCTGCTAATGTATTTATATTGTAAACTGATAGAAATAGTCTTTGGCAGCACTTATGCAGAGGTTCAGCATGACTCATTCTTTGAAGAGTGGAACTTTATTCCATCTGTGTGGAAGGAGCTCTTGCTGTAACATACAATTATGCACAGCATACTTGCACATTATGACACATTTACCTACTAGAGCAGTGATGGCGAGCCTTGGCACCCCAGATGTTTTGGAAATAATTTCCCATGAGGCTCAACTACACTGCAGAGTGCATGAACATCATAGGAAATGTAGTTCTAAAACATCTGGGATGCCAAGGTTCTCCATCACTGTACTAGAGTGTCGTCCTAGCAGGTTCAGGGGACAGAGGAACACATGTTTTGACTTTGCAAGTTTTCTTCTGCCAAAAATAGTTTCGCCTAGCCATTTTTGATTTTTCGACCTCAGTTCTACTTTAAATTGAGATCATAAGCCGACTAGCAAATGGCGGTGGGGCTTGTGCACTTGATGGAACTATTAAAGCCCCACTCCAGGGTAAAACAAAATGCTTAACATCCCTTCCTCCCACCCCCTCTAACCCTTGGTACGTAATTATTATTTTTTTCACCTTTACCCTGTGAAGCTAGGAATGCTCATCTAAGTATGCCCCCCAGGTCTCTTATCACCTCCGGTTCTGGATCGGATCACTGATCCAGCGCTGCAATGCCCCTCCTGAGATTGCCGTTCCCCTTGATGATGCATCCTCTTTTGTATCATGAGAACCCTGCCACTGAACATCCAATATAAAGTGCCCACATCATGCGGACACTGACATGGATATCCAAAGAAGGATTCTTCCAGAAAGGAATATGGAGTAGAAACCTCAGGTCTGCAGCATCATGTGGCAGCCGGTTAAGGTAAGTAAAAAAGCACATTTAGATAGGGTAGGTGGAGGACATTTTTTTCCCAATGTAGAGCTTTAAGCTGACTATGCACAGCTCAAAATTCAGATGATTCCTGTAAATTGGCTGAAATGAAAGCCATGAATGGACCTGCCAACATCATCTGGCCAGACAAACTTCAATTGAGAAGAAAAAAGAGGTCAAAAAAACATCCGTTAAGGGACATAGGAATTCAAATACTTTCAGGTTATGCTGCCGCCTACAGGATTTTTGGACACAGGGAAATAGGTAAAATTGTAAGCTAGCCCTCTGTAAACCCTTCCTCTACCTAGCATGCTACATATTTTGCTAGTATAGCTGTTATCTAGTTTGGACTGGGCATGTAGGGCTAGCTTGGAATGTGACCTGGCATGGGAATTTGGGTTGTGGTGCTTTCCAAACATGAATGTGCTATGTGTGTACACAGGTAACCCTAGAACATACGCCTTATACTTGCCTAGTGGTTCCCAGGGTGTTTGCTTAGTATCCCCAAAAGTAGCTTGCGCCTGTAATCTAAAACCGAAGACCTCCTACTACTATAGAGACTTTCTCTGCTTCATCAAGTGAGGCAGAGTCCTCCCCTAAGTCAAAGGAACAGCCATGTCCACTCTGGCTGTATGTGCTCAGTTATTATGGCACCCTGCCCTTGGAGGCGCCAGGTGTGCTCAGTGCAAACCCCTGCAATGTCTGTCACTATCCTAAAACCCTTAGATCAGGCCAAGCTTTTGGTCCTTGTCCTCATCCCCCACTTGGATTCAGAGTTCCAACAGTCCATCTCTAGGGAGATTGCTTCTGAGGCTCTGCAGTTACTATCATCGCCTCGGAAGTACAGTGTGGTTTAAGATCTTATTGATGCAGCAGTTCTACTACACATTAGGAGGACCAGCCTGCTGTCTTTTGGTTTCTTTTGAAGCCCCTACAGCTGCAAAGACCACTTCACTCTATCTACAATTTGAGACATTCCTATGTACAGAATGGAAGCCCACTGAAGGGTCCTTGGGAGTGTAGATACACTAGTGACCCGCCATAACCGGAATACCACCATACTTGATCAGGGTCATTTGGGTAGTTTCTGTTGCCATTATGATTTAAAAAGAGTAAACACAGTTGACTGATAATAAAATATACCTAATTTTCGAGTGCCGCTCGCCGCTCATGTGACTGCCCGCTGGTCTCCACCTCTCCTCTCCTTGTCCTGGCTGACGTCAACGGGAGATACTCAGCCCCTCCCCCTGCAGCTATCAGATGGGGAGAGGAGACCAGCGGGCAGTCACATGAGCGCTGAGCAGCGCTCGGAAATAAGGTATTAGGCATCAAATTTTCAGAGGGAGCAGAAAAACGGAAAAACGTGGCTTTATAAACACTTTTATTTAGCCCTGTGTTCATTGAGGTATAATTTAAATGTATTTTTTAAATACAAGCAGTGTAAGTACCCACATTTTAATTATTAGCCACTTGCAGTCCATTGTGCAGTAAAGCTCAGATTGGTAGCAGGATATACAGCACAAGAGCAGATCAGTTATGTTTCAAAAGGCGTGCTGATAGGAGTACCAAAGAGAGAAACTCTTTAGCGTGCTTCTTCTTCTCTTTTCACTGTCCAGTCACAGGGTGGGGGTGAAGAGGAGAACTGTAAATGTTACTTAACTTTAGCGGGGGGGGGGGGGGATTAGGTCACCTGCTGTTTGGCGGGGCTGTGTACATCTCAGGAATGGATGGGCAAACTTTTGGTGCTTTGGAAGGTAAAACAACTTTTTATATACTGTATGTATTTCATCTGTTCATCTAGATATTTGCCTCGAGTTCAACCTAAACCATTCACTCTTCAACTGCCAGGAATCATGGAATAACCCCAGTCTGTGCTCCTCTTCCACAATCCTTACGGCTCATGTATAAGTGAATAATACAGCACACATTTTCACACAGTACATTAGGGACAAAGCAAGTCAGTAGTATTCACTGAGAAACAATACAGCATTTATTCATGGAGAGAGACATATGTACATTCACTGTTAACTGCATCAGAATTCCTGAGTCCTGGGATTCAGTGGGCACAGGGGACAGGCTCTGCAGCTAACACTTTTTCACCCAAAAGAAACGGACTATGGTAAAACTGTGTGCACCACATAGGACACAGCAGCTGTGATTGATGCCCCTTGTAACCCAAAGGGCAGCCAGTGAGTTAATCACCATAAAATCAGGAAGCCTGCTTGCTGCAAAAGTTTTCTAAGAAAATTAAAGAGACCGGAAAAAGGTTGAACAGCAGCACAGTTTTCCACAAAGCACCTGAGGCAGAAGCGGTAGGAACAGAAATAAGTGAGGTTGGAGTTCCACTTTATAAAAAAATAAATAAATAAAGCTAATGGTGCTAATTGTCATGTTTTCTTAGGTTCAGCAGTGCAACATTTCTGATATACAATAGTAAAAAGAAAAAAAAATTACCTTAGCGAGGTGAAATTATTTTCTGATCAAATGTGTTCATTTTCTAGTGGCGATTGCATTGTCCCTGTGCTTTTCCCTTACTTCTGAGATGTAAAGGTATATAAAGGTTTTTTAGGTGTGTGTATACTAATTCCTATTAATTTTATAGCATTTTCCACATATAAGGTATTTTATGTATAATCCCAACTAAATTTGCATGAGTTTTTTGGTTAGCATTTTGTAAAAATAACAAGTTTTGAAGTAACTGATGAATATGATATGAATAAAATGGCAACGTATGAGTGCTATGATTGTTTGATGTTTCAACATTTTAATTTTGAATGAGTGTTTTGCTCTGCAGCTTTTATTCTGGAATAAGACTGGCCATAAACAGCCTTTTTCAATGCTCAAGCGAGGATCAGGTTATTTAGGGATATCCCCAGGAGACAATAATGAGCACTGCCAACATCAGCAGTGCTTATTATCACGCATAGAGATTTTCCAACTGTTACAAAA
Source organism: Lithobates septentrionalis (assembly GCA_037952835.1). NCBI lineage: Eukaryota > Metazoa > Chordata > Amphibia > Anura > Ranidae > Lithobates > Lithobates septentrionalis. Next base: position 1,274,385 of record JBBDGP010000232.1, on the reverse strand, counting down.
TATCTGTGAGACTTGGCTGGTACTTTCCTTTTTCTCAGGGTAGAGAAATACGGGAGGGGTTAATCACGCATGTGCTTGTTTAGTCCATCAGGCAAATCTTTACAGAGAACAGCCAAATCGCTTGGGAGATTTCTGTCTCTTAAAAGCCAGCTCAGCACTTTGTGAATGTCTAACTCAAATATATCCATGTGCCCAGGTTTGGACAATGTTTTATCAACGTAATAAGTAGGTTGCCACATGTTCAGAAATACTAGATATAGAAACAAAAAATTATTGTGGGGCTAGCATCTTGTAGCCCAAAGTCAGTCTAAGGGTAGCCATTCATGTTAAGAGTTCTTGTTTTCAGCCCCGTGTAAACACACAAAACTGGGTGTATGGAATAATCTCCTCTGTTACCTATTGTATTCTGACAGCCGCTGCTCTCCTGGCTGTCACAATACCTGAACAGTGACTGCTTCTGATTGGCTGCAGTGACTGTTCGGCTAAGAACTGTCCACCTGGCTCCTTAGATTTTTTTTTTTTTTAGATCGAAGTTTGTCGAGAGTTTGTCGAGAGGTGTTGCCTGCTGAATTGGCCAAAATTCAAGTCATGTATGACCAGCAAAAGTATGATAATCGGGTTAATGTTTATAGACTATTTTCGAAAAGCACTAATGATCTAAAAAGGGTCCAAATTAAGACCTTCTGCCAATATTGTTTCTTGCCTGATGAACATAAAAGCCAAACTGCAAGCAATGGATTAATACCGTAGGACCCTATAAAGCTTTATAATTGTATCCGTCTGCAGCAGTCCTTGTCTAAAAAGTTGTGGTCAAGTTTCTTAAATTAATATTTTGCCTAGGAGAAATAATTAAAATGACTAGAACTGCTACATTGACCGAATTGGTTTGGCGCCTTAAGTTTTCCATTGTTAACCTCCTTCCCAGACACAGTCTTCCCCTTACGGTGAATAAAGGGTTTGGTTTTCTGCAAGCCAACTATGTTCATTCCATGGGGAAATTCTGTGCACCCTATGTATGTTTATGTTGACGTAGGAGAGAAGTTTGCTAAATCTTTTTTGATGCTAAATTATTCATATTTGTTGCTGCCTTTCTGACTTGCAATCTGATGTCTTTATAATTATATAGTTAGGATATCCTTCTTGAAAATTACTAACGTTCATCATATTATCTTAATTGTAATCCAATAAAGAGTGGCCAAGGACAGGGTGATAGACTTGGGAATATGTACATGTGGAGGGGAGATAACATGTTTGTATCAGACTATAATTTACTTAAATGTACTAATTACAACTAATGTAAAACCTCAAATGTGTTCAGCTTGTGGTTGGTGAAGGAAAGGGCTTGTTTTGTGTTTTGCTATTAATCCTAAATCTGCTTTGTTTTCTGTTCTCTGTATAGGCTGAAACTGCAGCCAATCGAATCTGCAAAGTCCTAGCCGTCAACCAGGAGAATGAGCAGCTCATGGAAGACTATGAGAAACTTGCAAGTGATGTACGTGTTGCAACAAAAGGCTGAAGAAAAGGTTAACCTGTAGTGTTAGAGAGAGTAGCTTAATGCAATAGCAAAAGGAAACCATTAAATGTAAATATAATATTTTAGAAATGTGCCATGTGGGAACATTAGTCCTGTCTTGTATTATTGTATGCTTGACTTTCTGCTCTGTCAGTTGTTAGAATGGATCCGGCGAACAATCCCATGGTTGGAGGACCGCGCTCCTGAAAACACCATGCAAGCCATGCAGCAAAAGCTGGAAGATTTCAGAGATTATAGGCGTCTACATAAACCTCCTAAGGTCCAGGAGAAGTGTCAGCTAGAGATCAACTTCAACACCCTTCAGACTAAACTAAGACTCAGCAACCGGCCAGCATTCATGCCATCTGAAGGGAAGATGGTCTCGGTAAGCATGGACATTTGAAGGAATACCGATACATAAAAACCCACTGGTCTCATACTGACCACAAACATAGTGCTAATGGGTAAGCAGCACACAAACCCATAGATCGATATCTGCTCCCAATATCATAGCAAACAGTGTAAAACAAAATGTGACATTTTTGTATTCTAGGGGAATATAATCTAATGTGTAGGTATGAGACCAGAGGGACCTGCTCATTACCAGTATTTCCATATCACTTTCAGTCTATTTTTTGATTTTTGCTACTCATCGCTTCAGGGTTATTCTCCTTCTTTATATAACCTATATGTTTGGATCAATAGTACTGTGAACAGTTTCCTTCAACAGCCAGCAATAATGTGGTGTTCTATTCATAGTAAATGCGTCAAACTTACTGCGTATTTCACTATCACAGGGAACATACATACCTGTATTTCTTGGGGCAGCTGGCACTAACCAACTGATTAGTTGTGTTCTTTAAAAAGATCACATATCTTTATATTAGGGCAAGCAAGATCTAATTTGGTTGAATTATGGCAACCTCAGATCTATGGATGATAATGAGGTATTTCCATATTTTGGGTATACTCTTGCTTCTTTCTGACAAAGCTTTTTAGTCCATTCTGATTGCTGTGTAGCTACATGATGGATTATCATGTCCCTTTTTTCTTTACCCAGGATATAAACAATGCATGGGGAGGTTTGGAACAAGCAGAGAAGGGCTATGAAGAGTGGCTGCTGAATGAGATCCGGAGGTTGGAAAGACTAGACCACTTGGCTGAAAAGTTTCGTCAGAAAGCTTCTATTCATGAAGCCTGGACTGATGGTAACATGATCACTCACTTACTGTTCACTGTGGGACTTGCTTGTCACTAACTGTTTGAAGTCAACAAAACTGTCAGTGTTCTGGTTTAATTCATGTTCTGGTCTGAGCAAGGAGAAGAAAGCAGAACACTGCAGAGAAATATTCTGAATGTTCTGATAACCCCTTATCACACACATGTATAAGAATGAACAGCTTTCATTATTTCTGCACATCTGTTGAGCTGTTTTTTTTTCTCTTTACCTTTTTCTGTTATGGCTGCCTTTCATATGTTCTGTTCTGCTTATCCCTAATGCTAAATTAAGAATAACTTTCATAAGAATCACTGTATCTTGACATTGCTTAGAGGACAAGTATCACCAAAACTGATGCCTTCCAGCCTTGGGTGTATGCTGATAGGTTGAATCATCTTCTGGCATATATTACCCTTCATTCACATTTCTTAAAGTGGAACCTGTTTTAATTAGAGCAAAAATCAAACTGTCGTTAATAACCGCGTAAGCATCTAGATCTTAAGCTGCTGGACATCCTTTTTGTTTCAGATCAGTCCATTTAGTGTTGACCTCTGCGAGAGGTAGTTTTCGGGGTCTATAGTCATCAGTGACGCATATCTTCATGTGCTGTTTTTTTCCAGGCTCATCAAGGGTTTTTGCAAATTGCAGTGCAAAGTCGTCTTTTTTATTTTTGTGACTCTTCTCTTCAGGGCAGGCCACAGCTCCGAGGGTTCACAAAGCTCCCAGCCCAATACTGGACTTGCTGAAAACGCAGATGTGCAAATTTCAGTTTACCTCAAGCTTTGTTCAGGAAGCAGTCTGGTCCAGATTTTCCTTTGATACATTTCTGCAGGAGAAAGTTGTTTCTAGGTCAAGGCACGTTCCCTATGTACAGTCCTACTCCAGATCTTTGGTAGATAATCATTCTCTCTGTCTGGAACATGAAGTTCCAGGCATTCGATTGCCAGATGGCTCTGTTTGTGGGGTATTACACAGCTAAGATTGCTGGTTGATGGTTCGAGATCTGGAGAAGGGATGGGCAAGATAACCACTGATGCCAGCTTCTCAAGTTGGTTGGAAGGCGGCTATAGTTCAATGGACTTGGTCTCCACAGGAGAAAGTATTGCCCATCGATATATCTTGATTTGATGGCCAGTACGCCTTGCTCTGGATGTTGGCACAAGCCAGTTGTCTCTATCTATCTATCTATCTATATATATATCTATATATATATCTATATATATATATATATATATATATATATATATATATATATATATATATATATATATATATATATATATATAATCTCTATATCGATATCTATATACATACAACAAGTGCTGTCTCTATCACTAGTACATACTCCAGTTATAGTATAATGGCAGGGGGAACTCTGCAGGTGAATCTACTAGATTCCAAGTTCCACAACAGGTGGAAATAGCTTGTGCCTGGGCAGAAGTCCCACCGGCAATAGGGGCAGATGCACTGGTAACACCTTAGGGACCACTTCTCCCTTCGTTTATGCTTTCCCTCTGTTTCGACTTCTCCCACATCTTTTGTGACGAATCCGTAAGGTGGTAACACTGATAATAGTGGTAGCCGAATTGGCCCAGGAGGGCTTGATACGCTGACATAGCGAGTCTTGTGGGGGTCGCTCCTTGTAACACTCCCAGTCCAACAGGACCTAATGGTCTTGAGTCCTGTATCTCCACACTATTGAGCCCTGGGAGCTGGTTTCAGGGAACCTAGATTACAAAACTTGGAAATTTTATTTTCTTTATCCAATTAGTAGGGGAAAGGAGTTTGGCCTTAAGTACCATTAAGGGTCCGAGTTCATCCCTATCCGTTTTTTTCCAGAGGCCATTGTTTCGCACTCCTGGATTCATACTTCATACAGCGTGTAGCATAGATGGTCCCACATGTCGGGCCACTCTTGTATCCTTGAGACTGGGATTCACTCTTGGCTGTCTTTGCAGAGGCCATTTTTTGAACCAATTAGGAGACTGTTAGTCTCTTATCTCGGAAGATTGCTTCTTTGGTTGCTATCACTTCAATAAGTGGAGTGTCCGAACTGGCGACTCTTTCATGCAAGGAGCCATTCTTGGTCGCACATCGTAAGGTGATGTTGCGTTCTTATCCATCTCTATTGCCTAGAGTGGTTTCTAGTTTTTACTTGAATCAGGACAGTGTCTTGCTTTTTTATTTTTCTATTAATCAACAGTGGGCAGGAGAAAGTTCGCTACCTACTCTAGAGGTAGTGCAGACACTCAGGGTCTACTTGAGTTGTCGGCACAGGTTAGGAATCCTGATTTGTGCAGCCAGAAGAGCCCAGGAAGGGGAGGCAGCATCCAGGACGAATGTTTAGCAGTGGATCTGCCAGTTTATCAAGGATGCCTGTGATTTTAATGAGCAAAACCCCAATGTTTTCTGGGGGAGATTCTCACCAGGTGTGTGGGAGTATCTTGGGCCATCCAACATCAGGTGTTTAATTTGGTGTTTAAGTTTATACATCCACAGGGTTTTTAACCAGGTGTATGTCAAGAACGTTGAGGAGATTGCCTTGGTCTTAACGTATTTCAAACAGTAATGGTGGCAGTTTCTACGATGGTGTCTCCCTTCCCTAAGGGGCATTTCTCGGGGACTTCCCATGTAGTAAAGGCTGCTCTTTGTCCCGTGATGTACAATAAAGAAATTAGGATTTTTACTACAGCTTACCTGTAAAATACTTTTCTTAGAGTACATCACGGGACACAGAGATCCCTCCCCTCTTGTTTGGGAAGTTTATTGCTTGCTACAAAACTAAGGTACTTCCTGTGTAGGAGGGGTTATATAGGGGAGGACTTCCTGTCTTTTTGTTTGGTTGCCAGTGTCCAGTCACTTATAGGTGGCGTATAACCCATGTAGTAATGACTGCTCTGTGTCTCGTGATGTACTCCAAGAAAATTATTTTTTATTAAGCTGTAGTAAAAATCCTAATTTTTGCAAAAATGGCAATCGAGCCAGATGCTCAGTTAGGGTCCTTTCACACTGGGGCGGTTTGCAGGCGCTATTGCGCTAATAATAGCGCCGGCAAACCGACCCAAAAGTGCCGCTGCTTTCATTCCAGTGTGAAAGCCCCGAGGGCTTTCACACTGGAGCGATGCGCTGGCAGGACGGTAAAAAAAGTCCCGCCAGCAGCATCTTCGGAGCGGTGAAGGAGCGGAGTGTATACTGCTCCTTCACCGCTCCTGCCCATTAAAATCAATGGGACGGCGCGGCTATACCGCCGGCAAAGCGCCTCTGCAGAGGCGCTTTGCGGTGGTTTTTAACCATTTCTCGGCCGCTGGGGGGTAAAACCGCCCCGCTAGCGGCCGCATACCGACGGTAAAGCGCCGCTTACAATAGCGGCGCTTTACCGCCGACGCAGCCGCCTGCCCCAGTGTGAAAGGGCTCTTATGATCTTGCCAGTTTAAGCCTACCCAGTGCTCTTTTCTATTTGTATCCACTGTTTTATGCATGAACATTTTTGACTACAAACCTTTTTATTGAAAGATCAAGATACATACAGGTTATAATATGCATGCATTTTGTACATAAACTTGAAACATCAGAACATGGAAATGTGGAATAAAGACTCTGATAACCTTGTACAAGATATAATGCGATACGCACTGGAAAAACAAAAAGGTAGGGAAAATAAAGAGCAAATTTGAAACTAAAAGTCCAGGCAGCAAAACTAGTGCAGATCTAGTAAATTAACACATTTAAAACTGAAATGGTTTATCAAAAAGGGGTATTCCAGTGCTCCCATTTCCTGTCAAAGAAATGCATAGTATCATACAGGGTATGGTGAATTAGTTCTGTCAATTTGATTGTATCCATCCTAGCCAACACTTGTGACCAGGATATGGTCACAAGGAGGAACGCAATTATGCATGAACTTTTGAGGGTGGACTAGGGCCATTATTACCCTAAACAGAATCTCTGACCTGGAAATTAGTGGCATCCCATCCCTAACAGTAAACAAGCAAAAATTGGACTATTCATGTGCTCCTAGTGAGCCTCTTTATTTTTTTAGCTGCTGTTGTGGCTACAATTAATAATTGTCAAGTACAAAGTTTTTTCTTTTGGTTTTTGTTTGTTCATTAAATGTTTATTATTTATGGTGTGCAGCACCTGAAAAGTCAAATTATTTTCTTTCTAAAACATCACTTAGAGCCCTTTCACACTGGGGTGGTTTGCAGACGCTATTGCGCTAATAATAGCGCCTGCAAACCGACCCGAAAGTGCCGCTGCTGTGTATCCAGTGTGAAAGTCCCGAGGGCTTTCACACTGGAGCGGTGCGCTGGCAGGATGGGAAAAAAAGTCCTGCCAGCAGCATCTTCGGAGCGGTGAAGGAGCGGAGTGTACACCGCTCCTTCACCGCTCCTGCCCATTGAAATCAATGGGACGGTGCGGCTATACTGCCGGCAAAGCGCCTCTGCAGAGGCGCTTTGCGGTGGTTTTTAACCCTTTCTCGGCCGCTAGCGGGGGGTAAAACCCCCCCGCTAGCGGCCGAATACCGATGGTAAAACGCCGCTAATAATAGCGGCGTTTTACCGCCGCCCCCACCCCAGTGTGAGAGGGCCCTTAGTGGTTCTAAAGGCTCAAGATTTTTTTACCTTCATGCATTCTATTTGTGAAGGTAAAAAAAAGCCGCCTCTGTGTAGCAGCGAAAAAAGCCTTCTCTGTGCAGTCCATTGGCTCCCGCTGCTGTCAATCACAGCCATGAGGAGAGAGGGGGCGGCACCAAGCCACAGGTCTATGTATGAATAGACACGTAAAGCAGGGGCTCGGGAGCAAGCTTGCTTTGGTTCCCCCATTGCAAGCAGCTTGCTCTGGGGCACTTGGCAGAAGGAAGGGCCCGGGAGCGCCGGTGGGGGAGCCGAGAAGAGGAGGATCAGGGCTGCTCTGTGCAAAACCACTGCACAGATCTGGTAAGTATACTGTGTTTGTTATTTTTTTTTAAAATAACACTTTAAGACAAACGTCAGAAAAAAAATGCAGTAATCCACAGCAACCAAAAAAAATGCACTGTTTAGTGATCTTACTTAAAATGAAATCAGATTGATTAGTAGAAGTTGCTTAATTTTATTAAGTGTATATAAATTCTTTTTTTTGGTATAAGCATAACCTTTTAAGAATTTGTATGTAAGGACTGTAAAGAAAATCACACAACAATAAATAAAACTCTCTCTTGGTTGTGAATCTATCATCCTAACGTATAAAAAATAAGTCTAATAAACTCCTGTTCACCAACAGGAAAAGAAAACATGCTGCAGAAGAAAGACTATGAAACGGCAAGTCTGTCAGACATCAAGGCTTTGCTGAAGAAACACGAGGCCTTTGAAAGTGATTTGGCAGCTCATCAGGACCGGGTAGAGCAGATTGCAGCCATTGCCCAGGAACTCAAGTAAGTCTGACTAATGGTTCACTTCCTTTAAGCTTGTCCTCTGCATGTCTTTTCAAAGTAAAATCTGAACCGTGAATTCAAAAGATTTTAAAAAATTAGCTGCGCTGTCTGACATTTTAGTTGGAGCTGTGCCAGTGGAAGTAATTACAATTAAAACCTCCCCTTTCTCATACCCATTACTGGTGCAAATATGGAAATGTGTGCCATACAGATAAGGTAAAGCCACTGCAAAATTTGCAGAAGACATGGGTAATTACTTTAGATGGGGAACAGATCCGTAAAATGCACATGGAATCCAGAAAAAGTGCTCTGACTCTTTTTATAGTGTTTTCAATGCACTAGAATTCAGCATAAAGCAAGAGTAGTAGCCGGCAACTTCAACATCCGTATGAATATCTTTATTTCTTGCACAGGGGTAGATAAAATGCTTACATGTTTCAGCGAGTAGCCTTGTTCACAGCTGTCTCAACCCTGTTTCTGCTACATCTGCAAGAAAGCTTGTTCTGTTGAAAACAGATATGCTGCCTGGATCACCAGGTGAAAATAGGAAAATGAATGCAGCCGCCACATCTAAGAATGGTAAACTGCAGTATTATAAGTGTTTGCTTTTGGGTTTCATGACACTGTTTTGTTTTGACCTTGGTCATGAAGGGATTAGAGAAAGTGCAAGAGTCACGATTCTCATGTTTCTACTAGCAAAACAACTGTGCTCTGTGAAGAGGTTTATCGCCAGTGCTAGGGGGTGGTATTTATAGTCCTGCCTTGAAAGCCACCGAGCCTCAAAGCACTCCTGCATCTAAAAGTGATCACAGACATTAGAGGACAGTCAAACATCCAGCTCAGGAGAAAATCTAATGATCATCTGTATAGGCCTAGAGGCCACCAGCAAATAATGCACATGGAAAATTATGGGGAGGGGAAAAAAATAAGAAAACCTTTCCAATCATTATCGTATCCCCTTTGATAATGCAGCCCTAGAGGTTTCTGCAGCACTCCTCGCTTTTTTTTTTTTTTATATGCTAAACACAAACAGTTGTACGATTTCAACTGTTTGTGTCTAGGGATGTCACAAAAACTTCAGAAGCTTGAGTATGGTTGGATCATGTTTGAACTCCACTGATACCTTTTGGCTACCTTAAAGCTGAACTCTAGCCCCCCCACCTTTTTTGCCAATTTTGAACTAAATGGTAAGTTTATTTAAAAAAAAAAAAACATCCTAAGCTAAAATACCTTATCATAATCATCCAGTATAGGATACAGGACCCTGGATTGTAGGCTGGTACTGGGGGATCTTCTTTATTATTATATTATATGAGATTTATATAGCGCCAACAGTTTACGCAGCACTTTACAATGTATAAGGGGGGCAACACGATTACAGTACAGTTCAATACAAAAGATACAGGAGGGCCCTGCTACATTCTAAAGGGAGGGGATGGTGGTACAAAAGGTAATAGCTGCAAAGAATGATTTGATGGGGGTGGCTCAGGGACAGTTATGTGGGTGTGGGATAGGCTTCCCTGAATAAATGAGTTTTCAGGGATCTCCTGAAGGGGGGGCGGAGCCTTGTGGAGATCAGGAGAACATTGAGAGAGATGCAGCAGGTGTTAGTTGAGCTGACCTCCCGGCTGGCGCGGCGACACCTTGGAGCTGCTGGATGGCCCTGGCGGGGAACCCTAAGCAATACTGCCCACCCAGTGCTGGGGAGAGCCCTCAGGAGAGATGTAATAGACGATGAGGCCATTCGGTCTGCATCAAGCTGTGTGTGTATGGGGGGGGGGCAGAGGTGAGTAGTGCAGGAAGTAGGGGTCAGGTAGGTCAGTGGGGGTGGAGTCAGAGGCAGAGCCAAGGCGGGCGGCAAAATGAGGTTTCGCCTAGGGTGTCGAAAAGGTACTCGGACACTTTCTACCACCCTTTTTCCATGAGGACTTTTGCTACAGGGCGGCCTACAGATGCTGTGTATTCTTTTTACATGCTTGCCTTATTTTGGCACCCTACTCTGAGTGCCCTATATTGAATACCCTCACCAATAGTAATAGTGGAAGCCAGACGCAAGGTTACCGTGGCAAAAGTTGAGGGGACCATTCGCTCTACCAAAGGCCTACAAAACACCCAAATTGTTCAGAGTGACAATGCTTCCCTTGCACCGGAGCCGAACCCCGTTTTTAAACCCTTATCTTGTAAACAAACCCATTCAGTTTAAAATGGGAATGGAAGGCATTTGTGTAAAGAAGGGGAAAAAAATTAATTTATAATGTTTAGAAGTGATCATATAACCTCGGTTCTCAGCTGCAAAGGTGTTAAGGGAGGAGAAACAGCAGAACACTAAACTTCCCAGTGAATGGCTGTGCAGGGAGGGGGGGGGGCGTGTCAGGACAAGTCTGATCTTTGGAGGAGAGCAGGCTCAGTTCCAAGCATAGCTAGAGAAATGACCACACTGTGTTTTCATGCATAGTGTGGTCAGTTTTTAATAGGAAAGCAGAGGGACTGACATAATCACCAGGTATTTTACACAAAGGAAGCAATACAAAAAGAACAAGATTTTAAAATACAAGAACATGGTACAACAGGCACATATCAGGAGTATGAAATGTTGGGTTTACATATTCTTTAACACCAATTTCTGCACCCAATTTTAGCAGTATCTCATGCATGCAACAAGCAACACACCTGCCCAAAGCAGATTCTTCCGCCAGCATGTCAGACTTTCTCAAACAACGAATGGCCTTTATACTGCTGTCACTGTCACAACAGTGCCAAGCTCCTTCATCTCAGCTGTCTCTGCCACAGTCAGAAAGTGAAGTGCTTCCCCTAGAGGTTGCAGACATTGAAGGAAATTAGGAGGACCCAAAGCCAGTGTCAGAGGAGGCCACAGAACATTCCCACCCCCAGCCTCTCGTGCGCCTGATGTTAAAGCTTCACACAACATGCCAGTGTAGATATGCTCACTTCTGCTGTGTGCAAAATCCTGCATCACTGGATTCTCCTCTGTCTCACCATACCCACTTGGGTACTAAGAGACCTGCTAAGTTTAAAAATACATTTCCCATTCATTAACAAATAGAATGGGCAATTTATGAGGATTGGGTTAACCCTAAAAAAGATTTTAATCCCGAAAATAACTACCGAACTCTATCCTGTGGAAAAAAGTTTACTTAAAAGTGGACTGTCCCGGTAATGGACCCTGTTGTCTCAGTCCTAAACAAGCATCTTTTTGTTCCTATTGAATTTGTTCCTTCCATTTAAAAATTCTGCTGACAGAAAATTTTTTAAACTTTTAAAGGCTCTCTTTAATCTCACAGCTCTAGCTCTGCAACCAGCTATTGCTGCATTTTTTCTTTGTCAGACCACACCTAATTAGACTGGGGCATTTTGACCACAAAGGTAGAAAAGAGAAGATGGAATTTTTAAGGTGCCAAAAAGTTCTAAAGAATGGAAGCACTTCCTATATCATAAAAACTCCTAAAAATATTTTGTTAACATATACACTATATTACCAAAAGTATTGGAACGCCTGCCTTTACACACACATGAACTTTAATGGCATCCCAGTCTTAGTCCGTAGGGTTTAATATTGAGTTGGCTCACCCTTTGCTGCTAAAAACACTTTGACTCTTTTGGGAAAGCTGTCTACAAGGTTTAGGAGTGTTTCTATGGAAATGTTTGACCATTCTTCAAGAAGCACATTTGTGAGGTCAGGCACTGATGTTGGAGAGAAGGCCAACTCAATATTGTACCCTACAGACCCTACACATACTGTAGCTGCTGACTTTTAACATTAGGACACTCTCACTGGCCTAGCAGAGGAGGAGGGGGGCCAGCTGCTGACGTAATTCGCTGTGGCTCAGTCCCCCGGAAGTGGGACAGGTACCTGTAAAAAAAAAAAAAAAAAAAAAAAAAAAAAAGGTACCCCCCCCCCCCCCCCCGAAAGGTGGCAAACACAGGCACCGGAGGGGGGGGAGGAATCTCTAGTGGGAAAAGTACACTTTTGCCAGTCAAAAGAAGGTATAAACACCCTTCATTTAAACGGCTCTTTCCCCTACGCTAGGGGCTTCTGCCTCTAGGCAGGGGCGACTGCCTCCACCATCAGACTCTAGAGGAAAATCTCAGAGTCAGACCCAGGCTCAAAAGAAGTCCTGGGGTCGGAAACCTGCAAGCCAGAATCCTAAAGCCTCATCATGAAGTGGCAACCCCCCTCACCAAGGTGGGGGGGGGGGACTTCTGCAGTTTTCAGAAGTCTGGAAAGAGGAAATTCAGGACAGATGGGTCATCTTCACGGTAACGCTGGGGTACAAGCTGGAATTTCGGGACTTTCCACCGTCTTGCTTCCTGAGGTCAAGCGTTCCCAAAGATCCAGAGAAAAGGCAATCTCTGTTTCAGGCACTAGACTGATTAATATCTCAAAGGGTGATCATACAGATCCCCACAAAAGAGCAAGGTCTGGGGTTTTATTCAAATTTTTTCGTGGTACCTAAATCCGTTCCTGAAGATCCGCTCCTTTCGCATGGAGAAGATCAGGTCAGTAGTTTCTATCCTTCTAGGAGGAGAACTTCTGGCATCAATCGACACCAGGGATGCATATCTGCCTGTCCCTCATCAAAAGTTTCTGCGGTTAGAGTTAGAACAGCAGCATTTCCAGTTTGTAGCCCTGCCCTTCGAGCTAGCCACAGCTCCCGGGTGTACACCAAAGTGCTGGCCCCACCTCTAGCCAGGTTAAGGGCACAAGGCATAACAGTCGTAGCGTACCTAGAAGATCTATTGCTAATAGATCAGTCGGTGGCTCGTTTGGAGTAAAGCGTACGCACTACAACCAACTATCTGAAAAGTTTGGGTTGGATTCTCAGCGTAGAGAAATTTTCCTTAATATGCTAAAAAGGCTGGAGTACTTGGGTCTGATCATAGGCACAGCCCAGGGAAGGGTGTTCTTGCCTCAGGCAAAGATCAACTCCATAAGAGAGCTGGTGCGGATGGTCAGGTCAAATGGCGATCCCTCCATTCGGCTTTGCATGAGGTTGCTAGGAACCATAGTGGCTTCATTCGAAGCAGTTCCCTATGCCCAGTTCCATTCAAGACTGTTGCAAAACAGTATCCTGTCTGCTTGGAACAAAACAATTCCAGCTTTAGACTTGCCAATGCAGCTGGCCCCAAGAGTGTCCCAAAGCTTCATGTGGTTACTAACCCAGAGTCTGCTGAAAGGAAAATCCTTCAGACTAGTCATCTGGAAAGTGGTAACGACGGATGCGAGCCTTTCAGGCTGGGGAGCAGTACTAGAAAAGACAACTGTCCAGGGACAGTGGTCAAGAACCAAAAGAACCTTGCCCATCAATATCCTAGAGATTCGGGCAGTACGTCTGGCTCTAAAGACCTGGACTTTCAGGTTACGGGATTGTCCTGTCAGGATTCAATCCGGCAATGCCACAGCTGTGGCCTATATCGATCACCAAGGGGGCACCAAAAGTCTCTCAGCGCAGAGAGAGGTGAACCATATTCTAACTTGGGCAGAAAGGAATTTTCCATGCCTTTCAGCTGTCTTCATTCCGGGAGTAGAGAATTGGCAGGCAGACTACTTAAGTCACCAGCAGTTATTCCCAGGGGAATGGTCACTTCTCCCTGATATATTTCGTTTGCCAAAGATGGAGGACTCCAGAACTAGATCTCCTAGCGTCCAGGTTCAATATGAAGTTAGTCAACTTTGTGGCCAGAACAAGGGATCCATTTGCATACGGAACGGATGTGTTGGTGACCCCATGGAATCAGTTCTCACTGATCTATGCATGCCCCCCTATTCAGTTGCTGCCACAACTTCTTTGCAGGATCAAGCTGGAAAGAAAGCCAGTTATTCTGGTGGCACCAGCAATGCCCAGAAGGTCATGGTATGCAGAAATAGTAAAGATGGCAGTGGAGGGACCATGGTCCCTCCCACTACGGCCAGATCTGCTCTCACAGGGACCAATATTCCATCCTTCCTTACGGTCTCTAATTTTAACGGCTTAGCTATTGAAACCCACATTCTGAAGAAACGTGGGCTTTCCGGGTCAGTTATTTCTACCCTGATTAGTGCAAGGAAGCCAGCTTCCAGAACTATAGAGTCTGGAGGGCTTATGTTTCCTGGTGTGAATCCAAGGGTTGGCACCCTCGGAGAAATATCATAAGCAGAATTCTTGCCTTTCTACAAATAGGGGTAGAAATTAAATTGGCATTGAGTACTATTAAAGGCCAGATCTCAACTTTATCAGTCTTATTTCAAAGATCACTTGCTACTCATTCTTTAGTCCGGGGTTTTATACAAGGGGTGACGAGGCTTTTTTCAGCCCGTCAAACCTCCCTTGAAACCCTGGGACTTGAACTTAGTTTTGTCTGTGTTACAAAAACAGCCATTTGAATCAATACAACATGTTCCCCTAGTCCTGGCAAGGAAGTTGGTATTTTTGGTTGCTATATCCTCAGCAAGGAGGGTTTTGGAATTGGCTGCTCTTTATTGTAAAGAGCCATATTTGATTTGTCATGAGGACAGAGTGGTGTTTCGCCCTCGTCCAGACTTTTTTTTATCAAAAGTTGTTTCAGGTTTTCACTTGAACCAAGATATTGTCCTGCCATTGTTTTTTCCAAAACCATGTTCCAGGGAATAAAGGTCACTACATTCTTAATGTGGTGAGAGCAGTGAAAATCTATTTTAAGGCAACTGCTCAGATTCGTAAGACTGATGTCTTATTTATTCTGCCAGAGGGTCCTAAGAAAGGACAGGCAGCATTGAAATCCACTGTCGCTAAGTGGACTCGGCAAGTGATAATTCAAACTTATGATTTAAGGGGTAAGATTCCCCCTTTTCAAGTTAAGGCGCACTCTACCAGGGCAGTTAGTGCTTCTTGGGCAGTGCGTCATCAGGCCTCCATGGCTCAGATCTGTAAGGCCGCAACTTGGTCTTCAGTGCATACATTCACAAAATTTTATCAGGTGGATGTAAGGAGGTATGAGGATATCGCCTTCAGGCGCAGTGTGCTGCAGGCAGCAGTATAGCTCCTCAAGTCTGAGTGTACCCTGCGGGTTGTCTCTCCCCTCAAGTAGCATTGCTATGGGACGTCCCATTAAGTAATTACTTAAGGCTCTGTGTCGCATGATGTACGATAAAGAAAATAGGATTTTTATAACCGTTACCTGTCAAATCCTTTTCTTGGAGTACATCATGGGACACAGAGGTCCCTCCCCTCTTTTTTGGGATTTAAGTATATTGCTTTGCTACAAAAACTGATGTGCTCCTGGAAGGAGGAGGGGTTGTATAGGGAGTGAACTTCCTTGATTGGGTATACCAGTGTCAACACCTGAAGGTGGCCCATAACCCATTAAGTAATTAAGGCTCTGTGTCCCATGATGTATTCGAAGAAAAGGATTTTACAGGTAAGCTGTTATAAAAATCCTATTTTTTGATGTACACAAATCTAAAGACCGGTGCACTCTTTTTAAGAACATTTTAAGCTGTCTACCCTGTTTGGATTGTAGATGTGGAGAATTATTCAGTCCACTAGTGTATTATAACACTTTTCTTAGGTTATGTTTCCCTTTTAATCCTAATGCATGATACAGGTTGCGTAAAAATGAGCTAAAAAAAATGTACATCTGGTGGTCATGGTATACACTGTACATCGCTGTCAGATGGTTATTTCTGATGATTATGTTCCCTATCTGGCTCAATCCTCAAATTGTTTTTGTAACAGAAAAGATTGTGAATGGAAAAGTCAATAAACAATACTAGCAATTTATTTTACTTGTCGATTATGCTTGTGATGGTACTCATGGGGCTAATTAAGGTCACATGTGTCACAAGCTATTGCATTTATCTGTGTTCACTGAACAGCCTATTTGTGTTTGCATGTAGTGAGCTGGATTACTATGATTCTCCGAGCGTGAATGCCAGGTGCCAAAAAATCTGTGACCAGTGGGATAATCTTGGCGTTCTCACCCAGAAACGAAGAGAGGCTTTGGAGGTATGACTTCTCTACTAATACTTGTTGGGCTGACTTATGTGCAATACTACAGCGCTGCTATAAATTTTTAGCTTGATAATAGTAAATATTCCCATTGCAGTATTGTCCTTAACAGCTAGCTGACCGCCGGCTGTCTATTGACGGCCAGGCGGCGCAGCTCTCGTTGCGGGCGGGCGTCATATGACGGCCTCGCATTCCTAGGCCACCAGGGGGCGCGCGCCGGCGATCGCGCGCGCCCGCCGTGTCACTAGGCACCCGGTGCGAATGCCCGGCGGCCGCGATGTCCGCCGGGCACCCGCGATTATGGGTAACACAGCAGGACCGTGGATCTGTGTGTGTAAACACACAGATCCACGGTCCTGTCAGAGGAGAGGAGACCGATGGTGTGTTCCCAGCACAGAGGAACACCGATCGGTCTCCTCCCCTAGTGAGTCCCCTCCCCCTACAGTTAGAATCACTCCCTAGCAACACAGTTAACCCCTCGATCACCACCTAGTGTTAACCCCTTCCCTGCCTGTCACATTTATACAGTAATCAATGCATTTTTATAGCACGGTTCGCTGTATAAATGTGAATGGTCCCAAATATGTGTCAAAAGTGTCCGATGTGTCCGCCGCAATATCGCAGTCACAATAAAAATCGCAGATCGCCGCCATTACTAGTAAAAAAATAAAAAAAAATAAAAATGTTATAAATCTATCCCCTATTTTGTAGACGCTATAACTTTTGCGCAAACCAATCTATATACGCTTATTGCGATTTTTTTTTTTTTTTACCAAAAATATGTACAAGAATACATATCGGCCTAAACTGAGAAAAAATTTGTTTTAAAGAAAAAAAAATTGGATATTTATTATCGCAAAAGATAAAAATTATTGTGTTTTTTTTAAAACTTCTCACTCTTCTTTTGTTTATAGCGCAAAAAATAAAAACCGCAGAGGTGATCAAATACCACTAAAAGAAAGCTCTATTTGTGGGGAAAAAATGATAACAATTTGATTTGGGTACAGTGTTGTATGACCGCGCAATTGTCATTCAAAGTGCGACAGCGCTGAAAGATGGCTTGGGCAGGAAGGGGGCGAAAATGCACTGTATTGAGGTGGTTAATGAGGGGCAAGCCAGCCTTACTGTAGATTGTAATATATTAGATGTTAAAAGTAGAGAGCCCCTATCCGGTTTTATTGAAGCCAGCTATCAAACTATCATGTTTCATAAATTTAAATTGAGATGAGCAGTTAGTTATGCCAGACTTGATTGCATTGTAAAACTCCTGATTCCATCTTTGCCTAAACTTGGTTAAAAATAACCTCATAGCTACCTCAACAAAAACACTTGAGTGATAGTTGAAAGGTGCTTCCCCAACCCCGCAGAGCCATTTAATGTCTTTATGAGCGCATAACATAAATGTGCCATCTAGGAAGTGGGCTCCATATATGTATTCAAGTGTTTGCTCTGGAAGCATGCTCTATTGCATGCTCCCAGCATCGAGACCGAGCCATTGGTGACAGCTTCCAGTCTTTTGTATTAATAATTGGGAACTGGTAAAACCAGATCCCGACCCTGTGACCACTTTGAAAGTGTAATGCCCACCTCAGTGTTTCTCTTCTGTGAAGAGTAGAAACAACAGTCGAGGAGGAAAAGCTACAATGTATATTTTCCTCTTTTGCTAGAGAAAGTCTGTACAAAAAAAGGGTCTGTTGAAGGAAAAAAAAAATAATAAAGAATAAAATGTTACTATAAGAACATTTTTACAAAAAATAAAATAATAAACATGTTCTACTTACCTGCTATGTGCCTTGGACAGAGCTGTCCTGAACCTCCTCTTCTGGGATCCCCTGGCGATCTCGACTCCTTTTCCCTGTATGCCCCATAGCAAGCTGCTTGCTATGGGGGGTACACAGTGTGGGCTTGCTTCCAAACTGTGTTTGTCTAGGAAACTATGCTCCCTAGACACACAGCGTAGCTTGGCCTCGCCCCCGCTTTCTCCCCACACCATTTGATTGACAACAGTAGGAGCCAGTGGTTCCTGCTGCTGCCTAAGTCCCCTAAAGGGCAATAGTGGAGAGAAGAGATCCAGCCATGCACAGCACTGGATCGATTGAAAGTATTTTGGGAGGTTGAGGGCCCAAAGCAAAATGGAAAAAGTTTTTTACCTTTAATGCAGGGAGTGCAGTAATTTTAGGGTTTGATGAAGTTTAGTGAGTGTTAGTGTAAGTTACAGTGTTGGTGTAAGTGGCAATTGCATAGTAGGTGAGGTTGAAAAAAAACACAAGTCCATCAAGTCCAACCTATGTGTGTGATTATATGTCAGTATTACATTGTATATCCTTGTATGTTGTGGTCATTCAGGTGCTTATCTAATAGTTTTTTGAAACTATAGATGCTCCCCGCTGATACCATCGCCTGTGGAAGGGAATTCCACATCCTTGCCGCTCTTACAGTAAAGAACCCTCAACGTAGTTTAAGGTTAAACCTCTTTTCTTCTAATTTTAATGAGTGGCCACGTGTCTTGTTAAACTCCCTTCCGCAAAAAAGTTTTATCCCTATTGTGGGGTCACCAGTATAGTATTTGTAAATTGAAATCATATCCCCTCTCAAGCGTCTCTTCTCCAGAGAGAATAAGTTCAGTGCTCGCAACCTTTCTTCATAACTAATATCCTTCAGACCCTTTATTAGCTTTGTTGTCCTTTTTTGTACTCGCTCCATTTCCAGTACATCCTTCCTGAGGACTGGTGCCCAGAACTGGACAGCATACTCTAGGTGCGGCCGGACCAGAGCCTTGTAGAGCGGGAGAATTATCGTTTTATCTCTGGAGTTGATCCCCTTTTTAATGCATTCCAATATTCGGTTTGCTTCGTTAGCAGCAGCTTGGCATTGCATGCTAATGCTGACCCTATCATCTACTAGGACCCCCAGGTCCTTTTCCATCCTAGATCCCCCCCCCAGGTTCTCCCCCCAGTGTATAGATTGCATTCATATTTTTGCCACCCAAATGCATATTTTTACATTTTTCTACATTAACCACTTCAGCCCCGGAAGATTTGGCTTCTCAATGACCAGGCCATTTTTTGCGATTCGGCACTGCGTCGATTTAAGTCTGTTTAGTAAATATCACTGCTTAGTTTGCTTATATGAAAGTAAATCTAAAATGCACACTGGCCTAGATCAAAGCGTTTGGCCATTTTCCAGGTCTCTGCTCTGAGCTACATTCATACTTTTATCAGCTGCTCTGTATAACATGTTCACATCCAGGTGCTGTATATATTAGAGAGATTGTCCCATAGAGGTATAATTAGACACAATGCCAGCCGCACACGAGGAAAATGGAATTTTCTGAAGAACATTTATATCGGTCTTCTTTCACTGCCAAATTCTAGAGGCTGGGGAAAATCTGCTGATGTGAATGAGAAAGTAACGTAGGTGGGAAACTGTTCATGTAACTGAGTGTGAGAAGTAGCTATATGGAGAGGTATTGAGCTGCAGTAAATCTTATATTGTATCGGACAGGAGGTAAAATGTTCCATATACATTCTCACAGATTGGAGAGAATGAAGTGTATCTCTGGGCAAATAAAAACAAAAATACATACAGTGAGGGGAAAAAAATTATTTGATCCCGTGCTGATTTTGTACGTTTGCCCACTGACAAAGAAATGTTCAGTCTATAATTTTAATGGTAGGTTTATTTTAACAGTGAGATACAGAATAACAACAAAAATATCCAGAAAAATGCATTTCAGAAAAGTTATAAATTGATTTGCATTTAAATGAGTGAAATAAGTATTTAACCCTTTCGCAAAACAGGATTTAGTACTTGGTGGCAAAACCCTTGTTGGCAATCACAGAGGTCAGACATTTTTTGTAGTTGGCCACCAGGTTTGACACCTCTCAGAAGGGATTTTGTCCCACTCCTCTATGCAGATCCTCTCCAAGTCATCATAGTTTCGAGGCTGACATTTGGTAACTGGAACCTTCAGCTCCTTCCACAAATTTTCTATGGGATTGAAGTCTGGAGACTGGTTAGGCCACACCAGGACCTTAATGTGCTTTCTTGAGCCACTTCTTTGTTGCCTTGGCCGTGTGTTTTGGGTCATTTTCATGCTGGAATACCCATCCACGACCCATTTTCCATGCCCTGGCTGAGGGAAGGAGGTTCTAACCCAAGATTTGACGGTACATGGCCCTGTCCATCGTCCCTTTGATGCAGTAAAGTTGTCCTGTCACCTTAGCAGAAAAACACCCCCAAAGCATGATGTTTCAACCTTCATGTTTTATGGTGGGGATGGTGTTCTTAGTGTCTTAGGCAGCATTCCTCCAAACACAGCGAGTTGAGTTGATGCCTAAATTTTGGTCTCGTATGACCACAACACTTTCACCCAGTTCTCATCTGTATCATTCAGATGTTCATTAGCAAACTTCAGACTTGCCTGTACATATGCTTTCCTGAGCAGGGGAGGACCTTGCGGGCACTGCAGGATTTCAGTCCTTCACGTCGTAGTGTGTTACCAATTGATTTCTTGATGACTATTGTCCAAGCTGCCTTGAGATCAAGACATGACAAGATTCTCCCATATACCATAGTTCTGGTCTGTTTCCTCACCATTCTCATGATCATTGAAACTCCACGAGATGAGATCTTGCAGGGAGCCCCAGACCGAGGGAGATTAACAGTTATTTTGTGTTTCTTTCATTTGCGAATAATCGCACCAGCTGTTGTCACCCTCTCACCAAGCTGCTCGGCGATGGTCTTGTAGCCCATTCCAGCCTTGTGTAGGTCTATAATCTTGTCCCTGACATCCTTGGACAGTTCTTTGGTCTTGGTAATGGTGGAGAGATTGGAATCTTATTGCTTCTGTGGACAGGTGTTGTTTATTTAGGTAACAAGCTGAGATTAGGAGCACTCCCTTTAAGAGAGTGCTCCTAATCTCAGTTCGTTACCTGTATAGAAGATACCTGGGAGCCAGAAATCTTGCTGACTGATACTTATTTCACTCATTAAAATGCAAATCAATTTATAACTTTTTTGAAATGTGTTTCTCTGGATGTTTTTGTTTTTTCTGTCTCTCACAATTAAAATAAACCTACCATTAGAATTATAGACTGATAATTTCTTTGTCAGTGGACAAACATACAAAATCAGCAGGGGATCGAATACTTTTTTCCTTCACTGTATTCAATACATCTTTGTAATACATGCACATTACCTCATATTTTATGGGGATTGGCACTGCTGGAAGATTGATCAAAGCAGTGGAAACTGCAGTTCAATGTTTCTAAATGTAATCTAATGAACCTAGGGAAAAAAGAATCCCTTGACAGCGTACAACATTGGGGGTACAGTGTTTCGTTGAGAGTGAGGAGAGGGGGGTGGTCTGCAATCCAGCTGGGGATAATTGGGTAGAGCTGACAATATAACTTGGGATTTCAGTACAACAGATACTGTACTGTGTGTTGTCAGCTCAAACGGGAATTTGAGAGCACATCTGATTTCTGGCGGAACTCCAGGAATTTAAATAAATTCACCCTTGCCGTGCAGGGGAGGGGTACTGCAAATACTGTATGTCTAGGTGCACATAAATAAGGCTGAAATACTTGCCTTATTTCTTGCTCCAGCAGACTCCCTCCAGCGGTGCGACAATTCCCATAAGGCCGGCCATACATGGATCTAAATTTGGCTGGTTTACCAGAAAAATTTCGATCTATGTATGGTCAGGCTGATTGTACCCAAGTTGATCCATCAAGTTGATCCATCGATCGACTTGGGTACAACCAGCCTGTTAGATTTTTCTACATGTGATTACTGCTAACGTCTCTAGCTGCTAGCAGTAACCACTGTATTCTGCTGGCTGGGAAGGCTTCCCACGCCCCCAGCTGGCAGAATACAATAGTGCAGCAGGAGGCATTCAATGTTGATGGAGAAATCGAGCGATTTTCTTTCCATTCACCTGTGGTGGAAGGAAAGAAAATTGAGTAATCTATGGCCTGCCTTAATCTCTAGACCCCAGCCTCTATGCACATTAAAAGGATAATGTACTTCATGGTGTCAGGGCTTCACACAGATTGGTGCTTCAGGCAGAGCAGGAAGAGCGCCAGACCTGGACGGAGGGTGTAAGGTAAGTACTACAGCCTATACTTTACGCTTTAGGTGTTAACGAGACCAAATGTGCGTATATTGCAGAGATGTATTAAACAATTTTTCAGATTTTGCCCAGAAAGAAATTAAGTATACCTCAAGGGTGTTTTGCTTTCACATCATAAACAGGCACTTCCTGGTGTGGGTATTTATAGACTCTTAGTAACGTTTGTGCATCCCTGCCTTCTAGTGCCTGTATCCTTTATCATGCTAGCTTACATATAAAGTACTTCTTCTTTATTCGTTATCAAGCCAAGAGTTTTCAGTGCTAAAAGGAAATGTATTCCTAGATAAAATGGAATACAAGGGAGATGACTCACCTGCAAGTGAGATTGCTTTATATAGGTGTGTTTGATCAGCCTTTTGTCTTTTATATCAGTTTTGTATTGATTCAGTGGTGCTGAATCAGTATTTTGTGAGGATATTAAATATTTCTGCAGACTTTATCCATGGGCTGCCATTGTTTGAGTGTGAATTGATTTCAGCTTTGCTTCGTTTTGAAATGGCTTCTGCCTTTGTTTTGTAATGAAATTTATATTCCAGTGACAGATTACCCTTTTTAGCCCTTGGCAGGACAATTTATCAAAGTAGGGAATGTACAGGTGTAGAGGAAGGGAGAGGAATAAGTGTGCATGCTCCTCAGAGACCTCCATTTTAGTATGTTATATGTCTAGATTTTGTAGGCTGTTACTTTTCCTATGCATGTAGGAATATGTTATATGTCTGTATCATTTTTGTTGCTTTTCATTTCATTTATGAGTGGTAAGAACTACTCAAAAGCTCTCTGACACCACTGACAAAATTCCTGCATAACCATTCCATCGAAGTGGAAGAGGTCAAGTTAGCACATTTTCTAGCCGCTTCAAAACGCACTATGTTAGAGTATCGAAACACTTCAGTAGTTGGAAACTGATGCTAGTCTAATAGAAATTGTTTTGACAAAGCACCCCTGTGATTGCCCAAAGCCATTATTGGTCCACCAAGTGTGAAGGTTGAGACCCAGGGTGAAAGCTGGGTTTGCTCAACAGTGGGGCCAGGGGAGACTTTCCTAAATTTTTGTGGACATTTTCTAACAGTAAACAACTCTAGTTTATACGTTACATGCTTGGTTCAATATTTTCTTCCATTAAGATAAGTGGATAGAGAAGAACACAATTCACCATAGCAGTTTGTTTCCCTGTAGATAACCTGAGCTACATTTTGATTTTCTAGGAAGCTGGAACATAAGATTGGTAGGAATGTTCTTGTATGTTTGCAAGCTGCATAATTTCCTTATATAACTGTTTTGCTGTTTGTTGATATTTTAGAAAACAGAAAAGTTGCTGGAAACAATCGATCAACTTTATCTAGAATATGCCAAGAGAGCAGCACCATTCAACAACTGGATGGAAGGCGCCATGGAAGACCTGCAGGACACTTTCATAGTTCATACCATTGAAGAGATCCAGGTACCCTTATCACTTTCCCAAATTTAAATGTGAATGAACCAGTTTACTGGATTAGGCAGATGTGGACAAAGAATTTAGCACTAAAATTCGTGGCCATTAAAGTCTACCCAAAACTGACATTTAGTTGTAAATTGGCAATGCTAGGCTTAGGCAATTCAGTGGCGAGATCTTTAACTTCCCTCATGGAGTATTATTTTCCAAAATAGTTTTCAGATATGTGGTCTCAAGCTCTTGTAGTGCTACCCCCATAGGGGGCCACTGGTAATAGCTGGATCTTTCCAATTAGTACAGAGGCTGCCCACCACCACAAGCACCAGTCCATTCACACCGGCTCCAATAACACAGTCTAAGGAATGTCATTTTTAAATTGTTTTGCTTGAAGAACTTTGAAACAGGAGAGGGGTTAGGGCACAAGGCACTCCAAGTTGCTTGCACAATATCGGACACTTTTCTCTAGGCTCACACTCCAAAATTCTGCTGAGGACGGGGGAGAGCGGTCTCAGTCCAGACGACCTCTGTCACAATAAATATTCAGGCTGGTCAATTGAACCTCCCTCCCTATACAGGTATTCAAGAAACTTCTTCCAGAGGCAGGGGGAAGCAGTCAAACTCACAGCCTGCGACACCCTGAACAGACCAGAATAAAAAATCACTTCTCCCTTGACTACAGAAGGAGCCAAAAACTAAATTTACCTAGCATCCTTTGCTCTAGTGCTGCTACGCTCTTAAACAACATATGTTGTCTAGTATGTAAACCTGTATCTAATGCAGCCAATATTACACATTTAGAATGTGCCTGCTTGCCATATATGCAGCTGTTTTCATAAGACACACTGCCATCTCCGAGCAGAAATGTTTGCACAGTTCATAAGATACTTTACAGTAACTGGCAATTTGAAAATGATACAAGAGTGGAGATGGAATGATTTTAGGGGGCTGACTATTAAAGTGGTACTAAAGTCTAAGGACTGGTTCACACCAGCTGCAGGTCTAGTGCATTTTAAATCTGCATCAAAAATGCATGCACAGTGTTTTTCATGTATTCCAATGGCCCTAGTTTACATCAGGGCAGTGAGTTCCATTTTTTTCTATATGGAACGCATCTGAAATGTGGCAAAATGCATTATAATGCACATGTCCAGAATGCAGAAATAGTGGTGTGAGCCGGCCCTAAAGGTTTTTTACTTTTGTGCATTTTATGGATCCCCCCACCCTAAACACTTACCTGAAACCTCTCACCGCTCCAGTGCCATCCTGGCTGCAGCCCCGCTCTCTTCTCTTCCTGATCTCAGGGGAGACTCTGAGGGCAGTGGGAGCCAAAGACTCCTGCTGTGGTTAGTCAAACTCTTTTGAGAAAGTATGGAGGGTGTGGCTTGCCGGCACTACACAGTGCCCCCTTAGCACATGTGCCCACACGTGTCCCCTTAGCTCACGGCTTGCTGAGGGGGCACTCAGCCATAGGCTTCTGCCGCTCTCGATCAAAATCTCTTGTTAGAATGGATCAGTGGTGTGGCTTACCAGCGCTTTGTGTGTCTATGAATGCTCACAGCTCAGCTAGGAACTGAGCACGTACGGGTTTCCTCCCTCACACCCGGCTTGCTAAGGAGGCACCCAGAAGTGAGAGAAGCTGATAGCACTGGAGGGGGACTGTCAGAGGAGAAGAGGCTTTTCTGTGCGTTATCATTGGCCAGAGAAGGTAAGTATAAACTCTTTATATTTTGTTTGTTTGAAGAAAATAAAAAAAGGCGTTATTATCACTTTAAAGAGAAGCCCCACTCAGAACTAAAATTTGAGTTTTGCTTTGTTGCAGACAAGATGCATGCTGATTTTTTTTATTTTTTTTTATCTACCACATACTATTGTATTGAGCTGTACCCATCTTAGATGCCAGGAAACTCCAATTCAGCAGGCATTGCAAGCCAAATGAACTCTAGGTATGATTTTCTTGTATAGTTACATTGGTACAGCTTTGACCAATGTAAGTATGTCTATCTCATACGTGAATGATTGCTGCGGAAGCTGCTAATCACTATAGTAGTTGCTGCCACTATAGTGATAGCACCAATGTTCTGATTTCTGTGCAAGCGGCTTCCCTTTTGAATAGTTACCAACTGGGGGTCACTCGCTTGGCACCACCACCATTCACAAAATGGCTTATATCTTTTTAGTGAATGCAAGGCATTTTCTGATTGGATGATGTGGAGAGGTAGGGCAGTGATGCCACAATCTTTACCTCCTCCAATCAGAGAATGCCTTGTAATCATTGAAGAAAATACAAGGCATTTTAAGAATGGCCGCAGTGCAGAGCAAACAAACCCCCTTTGGTTAATATGCAAATGAGAAGCCACTCGATACAAATGACTTAGAAAATCCCTGCTATCACTGTAGTAGCGCCGACATCTACAGTAATTTGAAGTTTCCACAGCAGTCGCTCAAATATGAGATACGTGTACTTGCATTGGTCCAAACTGGATCAATGTGACTATGCAATAAAAGAGTTCAAATTTAATGTCCCTCCACCCCCATCAACTGAACTGTCCAAAATGTAAAATAAATACCTGGTGATTTCTTTTAGATTTGGCACATCCTCAGGAGGATAAATAAGAAATTTGCTACATTTTCTTGTTTTATGGATTGTCTATAGAAGGTTTGTTTATGGTAATAGTAGCTGACAGTTGTATATGGGAGGAGTAGGCAACTCCCAGCACTGGTGCCGTAAGCGGTACGCAAAGCCTCTTTTACTGGCATCTGACTTCCTCCCCAACAGCAGAGCAGTGCAGGGAAGTGTCAGCGAGACGCTAAAGCATTCCAATCTCACAATTCCCCATGCCGCACCTGCACTGCGGGGGGGGGGGGGGGGGCACTGTGCCCACACACATTGTAAACAATGGGAAACATTGATTATCTAACTTTGCTGTAGCTGCGATCGGCAGCTCTTGTGATGGGGAAGAGATTGCAGTTCTGCTAGGGGGGGGCAGTCCCTGTTTCCAGGAGGAGGAGGACTGTGATTGGCCACTGCCAAAGCCAATCACAGTCTTGTTAGCCCCACCCACCATCTGGAGGAAGATGACTTGCTTGGTTGCTACTAATAATCTCAGAAAGAAGGGATTTCACTGTTATTGAGAAAACCCCAATCAGGTGTTTGTGTCACTTACTACTGACCCCTCAGCTCTGCATCATAACCTACTCCCCAACCTCTGAACTCTGCATCACTTACACCTGACCCCTGAACTTTGCGTCACTTACTACTGAACCCCGGCACTCTGTTTCCCTTTAAGCCACAGCCAGTATTCAGCGCAATGAAAATCGCACCCAATTTTGCTGCGGAGCTCGGCACCGCATTTTCTCAGCTGCGGGGGCTCAATCTTGCATACAGGCCCACTGCTTTCAGAAAATGCCCGTGACCCAAGCTTATCATTGCGCATCTATTCCAGATGCTTGTATGTGACATCACATAAATCATACAAGCACGTGGGATGGATGTGAGAGGTGGATGAGTGGGGATGAGTGTGCCAGGACACAGGTAGATGTGTCTCATCTCTGCTTCCTTTCACCACTCTGCATATCGCGCATGTTATAGGTGAGAAGAGGGTACAGCAGTGGAGCATATGAGTAGGCGGGGTTTAGCGGTGGAACAGAAGAGCAGGAGGGTATGATGGTGGGGCAGATGTGCAGAGGGTACAGTGGTGGAAGAGATGAGAAGGGGGTTCAGCGGTTGGACAGAAGAGCCAGGGGGTTACAGTGAGGGGGCAGAAGAGCCAGGGGGTTACAGTGGTGGGGCAGAAGAGCGTGGGGGTACAGAGGTGGGGCAGTTGTGCAGGGGGTACAGTGGCAGAGGAGAAAGGAGGTACATTGGTGGGACAGATGAACAGGGGGTTACAGTAGTGGGGTAGAAGAGCAGGAGAGTACAGAGGTGGAGCAGGGGGTTACAGAGGCGAGACAGATGTGCAGGAGGTACAGTGGTTGGACAGAAGTGCAGGGGGGGTACAGTGGTTGGGCAGAAGTGCAGGGGGGGTACAGTGGTTGGGCAGAAGTGCAGGGGGGGTACAGTGGTTGGGCAGAAGTGCAGGGGGTGTACAGTGGTTGGGCAGAAGTGCAGGGGGGGTACAGTGGTTGGGCAGAAGTGCAGGGGGGGTACAGTGGTTGGGCAGAAGTGCAGGGGGGGTACAGTGGTTAGGCAGAAGTGCAGGGGGGGTACAGTGGTTGGGCAGAAGTACAGGGGGGGTGTACAGTGGTTGGGCAGAAGTACAGGGGGGGTGTACAGTGGTTGGGCAGAAGTGCAGGGGGGGGGGTACAGTGGTTGGGCAGAAGTGCAGGGGGGGGTACAGTGGTTGGGCAGAAGTGCAGGGGGGGTACAGTGGTTGGGCAGAAGTGCAAGGGGGGGGTACAGTGGTTGGGCAGAAGTGCAGGGGGGGTACAGTGGTTGGGCAGAAGTGCAGGGGGGGTACAGTGGTTGGGCAGAAGTGCAGGGGGGTACAGTGGTTGGGCAGAAGTGCAGGGGGGTACAGTGGTTGGGCAGAAGTGCAGGGGGGTACAGTGGTTGGGCAGAAGTGCAGGGGGGTACAGTGGTTGGGCAGAAGTGCAGGGGGGTACAGTGGTTGGGCAGAAGTGCAGGGGGGTACAGTGGTTGGGCAGAAGTGCAGGGGGGTACAGTGGTTGGGCAGAAGTGCAGGGGGGTACAGTGGTTGGGCAGAAGTGCAGGGGGGTACAGTGGTTGGGCAGAAGTGCAGGGGGGTACAGTGGTTGGGCAGAAGTGCAGGGGGGTACAGTGGTTGGGCAGAAGTGCAGGGGGGTACAGTGGTTGGGCAGAAGTGCAGGGGGGTACAGTGGTTGGGCAGAAGTGCAGGGGGGTACAGTGGTTGGGCAGAAGTGCAGGGGGGTACAGTGGTTGGGCAGAAGTGCAGGGGGGTACAGTGGTTGGGCAGAAGTGCAGGGGGGTACAGTGGTTGGGCAGAAGTGCAGGGGGGTACAGTGGTTGGGCAGAAGTGCAGGGGGGTACAGTGGTTGGGCAGAAGTGCAGGGGGGTACAGTGGTTGGGCAGAAGTGCAGGGGGGTACAGTGGTTGGGCAGAAGTGCAGGGGGGTACAGTGGTTGGGCAGAAGTGCAGGGGGGTACAGTGGTTGGGCAGAAGTGCAGGGGGGTACAGTGGTTGGGCAGAAGTGCAGGGGGGTACAGTGGTTGGGCAGAAGTGCAGGGGGGTACAGTGGTTGGGCAGAAGTGCAGGGGGGTACAGTGGTTGGGCAGAAGTGCAGGGGGGTACAGTGGTTGGGCAGAAGTGCAGGGGGGTACAGTGGTTGGGCAGAAGTGCAGGGGGGTACAGTGGTTGGGCAGAAGTGCAGGGGGGTACAGTGGTTGGGCAGAAGTGCAGGGGGGTACAGTGGTTGGGCAGAAGTGCAGGGGGGTACAGTGGTTGGGCAGAAGTGCAGGGGGGTACAGTGGTTGGGCAGAAGTGCAGGGGGGTACAGTGGTTGGGCAGAAGTGCAGGGGGGTACAGTGGTTGGGCAGAAGTGCAGGGGGGTACAGTGGTTGGGCAGAAGTGCAGGGGGGTACAGTGGTTGGGCAGAAGTGCAGGGGGGTACAGTGGTTGGGCAGAAGTGCAGGGGGGTACAGTGGTTGGGCAGAAGTGCAGGGGGGTACAGTGGTTGGGCAGAAGTGCAGGGGGGTACAGTGGTTGGGCAGAAGTGCAGGGGGGTACAGTGGTTGGGCAGAAGTGCAGGGGGGGGGTACAGTGGTTGGGCAGAAGTGCAGGGGGGGGGGGGGTACAGTGGTTGGGCAGAAGTGCAGGGGGGGGGGGGGTACAGTGGTTGGGCAGAAGTGCAGGGGGGGGTACAGTGGTTGGGCAGAAGTGCAGGGGGGGGTACAGTGGTTGGGCAGAAGTGCAGGGGGGGGTACAGTGGTTGGGCAGAAGTGCAGGGGGGGTACAGTGGTTGGGCAGAAGTGCAGGGGGGGGTACAGTGGTTGGGCAGAAGTGCAGGGGGGGTACAGTGGTTGGGCAGAAGTGCAGGGGGGGGTACAGTGGTTGGGCAGAAGTGCAGGGGGGGGTACAGTGGTTGGGCAGAAGTGCAGGGGGGGTACAGTGGTTGGGCAGAAGTGCAGGGGGGGTACAGTGGTTGGGCAGAAGTGCAGGGGGGGTACAGTGGTTGGGCAGAAGTGCAGGGGGGGTACAGTGGTTGGGCAGAAGTGCAGGGGGGGTACAGTGGTTGGGCAGAAGTGCAGGGGGGGTACAGTGGTTGGGCAGAAGTGCAGGGGGGGTACAGTGGTTGGGCAGAAGTGCAGGGGGGGTACAGTGGTTGGGCAGAAGTGCAGGGGGGGTACAGTGGTTGGGCAGAAGTGCAGGGGGGGTACAGTGGTTGGGCAGGAGTTTGGGGGGGTACAGTGGTTGGGCAGGAGTTTGGGGGGGGTACAGTGGTTGGGCAGGAGTTTGGGGGGGGTACAGTGGTTGGGCAGGAGTTTGGGGGGGGTACAGTGGTTGGGCAGGAGTTATGGGGGGGGTACAGTGGTTGGGCAGAAGTGCAGGGGGGGGGGGATACAGTGGTTGGGCAGAAGTGCAGGGGGGATACAGTGGTTGGGCAGAAGTGCAGGGGGGATACAGTGGTTGGGCAGAAGTGCAGGGGGGTACAGTAGTGGGAGAGATGAGAAGGGGGTTCAGCGGTGAGACAGAAGAGCACAGTACAGTGATAGGGCAGATGAGC
This sequence comes from Lithobates septentrionalis, assembly GCA_037952835.1. Classification (NCBI taxonomy): domain Eukaryota; kingdom Metazoa; phylum Chordata; class Amphibia; order Anura; family Ranidae; genus Lithobates; species Lithobates septentrionalis. The sequence continues at coordinate 1,243,986 of JBBDGP010000232.1, read as the reverse complement.
AGTGGGGTACAGTGGTGGGGCAGAAAAGCAGTGGGGTACAAAGGTGGGGCAGATGGGTTCAGTGTTAGGACAGGTGAGAAGGTGGTTCAGCAGTGGGGCAGATGAGAGAGGGGGTACAGTGGTGGGACAGATGAGCAGGGTGGTACAGTGGTGGGACAGATGAGCAGGGGGGTGGTACAGTGATGGGACAGATAAGCAGGGGGGTACAGTGGTGGGGCAGATTTACCAGGTAGTAGAGTGGGGGGGACAGATTTGCAGGGGGAACAGTGATCAGAGGTGTGAAGGTGCAGGAATTGGGGCTGATCTGAGGACTGGAGGTGCAGGAATTGGGGCTGATCTAAGGCATGAGAGTGCAGGATGTTAATTAATCACTATGACTCAAGTAGTGTACAGCATTTACTTTATAAAAAATCATTTTAGTGATTGAGAGTGTGAAGTTAACATTTTTTTTGTTATATAATCGGCACGCTCAATTTCTTTGTAAACCTTTTTCGGCACACTGTGCTCAAAAGGGTGCCTACCCCTGCTCTATGTTATGCAGTTATCTCATATTAGAGATTTGGATTAATTTGCTCATGTCTTGAACCCTCTGAACTGGTAATGAGGGACTATGATAGAATGTAATATAAATGAATGCATCTTGTTTTAGGGACTGAGCACAGCACATGAACAATTCAAAGCGACATTGCCAGAGGCGGACAAGGAGAGACAAGCAATCCTCGGAATCCATAATGAGGTCACAAAAATTGCTCAGACCTACCATGTCAACATGGCTGGAACCAACCCCTACAGCACTATCTTGCCTCAAGAAATCAACAATAAGTGGGACCACGTGAGTTAATTCTATTGACTAAGTCATTGCACCTGATGGAAAACCTTGCAAGGCGTGAACAATACATTGAAACAAAAATAAAAACAATATTGTGTTTTGGTGCCTTATCAATGCTTTGTTAAAGTGGTAGTAAAGTCAGTACAGTACTTTAAAAAACAAAACAAAAAAAAAGACACTGACAGGCAGGATTTTTTTTTAACAGAAGAGACCCTAGTGGGTCTCCTGTTAGGACAGAAATTATGGCAAATCTCTCAAATGGAAGCGCAGACAGAAATAAAGATGTGTAAGTATTATGAGGAATAATTGAAACGTTCAACAATAATTTTAGTGCTGTTTTTACCCTTTTTAACCAGTGTCAATCACACCCCAATTTCTTGTATGGGTGTGACAGACAGGAAAATAAAAATCTCCCCTGTGGGGGTCACAGAGAAAAAACTGACGTAAAAATGACGTAAACTGATGTAATACTTCCCTGCTGTACTCATACTTTAAAAAATATGATTATTCAGCATTTCATGTTGGGTAATACAGAAGCTTTTTGACACATAGACGCGCTACAGTAATCTGGAGATGCTAGTAAACAAGTGTCCCAATACAAAAAAATGAAAAGGGATCATAAAGTTTTATTATGAAAATAAACGTCCAGATGATCTTCTCAAAAATCGGTGAACAATGCGCCCATGTGCAAAATAGAGCAATTCCACTCTATCACCAGAAAGTGTAAAGATCCTCCACCTTTATACACTCACCAGATGGCTAAAAAAAAAAAGGCGCGTATAATAGCCAATCCTGTGTGTCCATAAACCCTCCACTGCACTCCAGCCTCAAGCCACAAGTGCGATCTCGTAGACCAAAAAACACTCTCACTGCGGAGACCAGAGATTAAATATTTAGTGCAGTATTTATTATTAAATTTGCCATTACAAATATAAAAACATCCACGTGTAAAACAAACAAACAGTCTGGACTCGCAGAGATGGCCACTGATCCAAGTTCCTCTAACAGCAGCATGACGTACACACGCCCCCCCCCCCCCAACGTGTTTCATGCGTACGCACGTCCTTAGGGATATGCCTACGTATCCTACCTAGTAGGTAGGCGTATCCCCTGAGGAAATGCGTTGGGAGGGACCTTGCGTGCTGACGCCACCGTTTCTGGAGCATGGATCAGTGGCCATCTCTGAGTCCGGACTGTTAGCTTTAGCACGTGGATGTTTTTATATTTGTACTGGCAGTTTTAATAATAAAATACTACACTATATACTTCACCTCTGGGCTGTGTGGTGAGCTTTTTTGGTCTAGGACAGGGATATGCAATTAGGGACCTCCCAGATGTTGCAGAACTCCAAGTTACATGAGGCATAGCAAGACTCCGACAGCCACAATAAGAGATATCCCAAACAGGTGGGGAAAAAAAAAGAAAAGCAGGGCTGAATGGAGAAGCAGTGATCAGGTTTAGATAGAAAAATTAGCAATTTATTGACATGAACACTTATTGGCAGGTAACAGGGTAATGACCCCGTACAGTACTGTTATGTTAAAAGTTGCGCCGACCACCTGTAGAGGTGGATCTGCCGCGTCCACAGACAGAGGGAACAAACTGACAAAATACAAAAAACATAAAACAAAACAAAAACCAGCGTCCGGACGCACAGTAAGTTGATGTCGGTCCTGTAGTCCAATAGGGCGTAAGGAGCCAATGCTCGTTGAGGTTACAGGGCTGACATCAATCCCAGGGGTGGAAGGGCACGGGAGGGGGGAAGGAGGGGGGGCTGACTAAAGACTGTGAAAAAGATATTAGAAAAGTCCAAGCGTCCAAGCGTCTGAGAGTTGATAATAGTAGCAAAGCTTGTAATCCTACTGATGTACATCAGATATTATGTCCATATATTCTATGACCAAGAGACCTGTAGTGACTGGGTGTCCTGCTGTGTGCAAATACATCACACTCGTGGCAGCAAGTTGTGGGAAACAGGTATCAGCTTGTAATAAGTTCAATGCTCCAGGCTATTTGGACAAGATAATAGAAAGACCTGGTTACTTTACCATCTCATGTGGATACCATCGTGCGTGTAAAGAGGCAGGCGTCCTCCGCGCGGGATCACTGCACCACTATCAACTCTCAGACGCTTGGACTTTTCTAATATCTTTTTCACAGTCTTTAGTCAGCCCCCCCTCCTTCCCCTCCCCTTCCCCCCTCCCCGTGCCCTTCCACCCCTGGGATTGATGTCAGCCCTGTAACCTCACCGAGCATTGGCTCCTTACGCCCTATTGGACTACAGGACCGACATCAACTTACTGTGCGTCCGGACGCTGGTTTTTGTTTTGTTTTATGTTTTTTGTATTTTGTTTTTCGTATTTTGTCAGTTTGTTCCCTCTGTCTGTGGACGCGGCAGATCCACCTCTACAGGTGGTCGGTGCCACTTTTAGCCTCCCTGGCGGTTTTCCCGAGTGTGGCTCGGGGTTACATTTCAGGACCATTAGCGGTAACCCCGAGCCACACTCGGGATTACATCGCAGGATCCTGGTGCCTCCTTACTTACCTTGTCCCCGGGATCCTGCGATGTCCCCCGCACTGTCCGAGGGCTCCGTCCTCCTCCGAAGCCTCTCCGTGCCAGGCTCCGTTCCCTGCGAGCGTCGCGACGCACGGGGGCGGAGCCTGGCGGCAAATTCAAAAAAATGTAAAAATCATAACACATACAGTACTGTAATCTTACAGATTACAGTACTGTATGAAATCATTTCACATCCCATTTGTCCCCAGTGCTCTGGCCCATGCCCTGCATGCAGTTTTATATTGCATATACTGTTCTTTCTGCCTGGAAACTGGAGATTGTCCATAGCAACCAAAAAGTGTCCCTTTACGTCAAAAATGGCTTTAGACCAGCTAGAAAACTGCGATAGTAAATTAGAACACTTGCAGAATTGAGCGATAGTGAATCGTGTGGAAATTTATTTTATTACTATTTATTTTTATTTTTTATAATTATTATTTTTTTTTTATTATATTATAATTTATGTTTTTGTGTTTCAAACTTTATCATACCCGGGATATCTACTAGACTCTTGTTTGGACAGATTTAAGTGTGTTATTGTTAATAATTAAATACCTACAATATAAAACGCCAAATTTCATTGCAAAATAATTGTACCGC
>JBBDGP010000231.1:1815000-1837806 GCA_037952835.1 Lithobates septentrionalis | reverse complement strand
ACTATTACTATTACTGAAATAATCACAAAATATACACATACATACTGCATGGATCTGGCACCAATAGCACACACACAAAGGTGGTAGTTTATCTGATCTCTGTATGTATGTAGACCCATTAGCCAAGCATGCAGGCAGGAGATTGGTGTTAGCTGAGAAAACCCCTCCTCATCCCCATTCTCATCCCCTCCTGATGACTCCTGGGTTGTATGGCATAATTTGCTTAGGCAAGAAACCAGAAAGTAACTGAAAAAATGAAAAAAAAAGTTAAAAACCAGTAAATATGATATAGTTTCCTATCTATTTACTAAGGCTAGCAGCATGAGGATTAAAAATAATCGTTGATTGGGAGTGTGAAGTTCCACTTTAAAGTCTTTAATTTTTTTTTAATACTAGAATTGTTTCATGCAATTATTGTATTAAAGCAGTAGTTAACTCAATTACATTTTTTTGTAGGTGGGTTATGTCATAATGTGCTTGTATGCACAGCATATTAGCACATTGTGGCAGACTTCCCTGTCAAACGGTGCTCTCCAGTGCAGCGCGATTGATCCGGCGGGGCCCCAGCGCTTCTATGTTTGCCCGCTCTTCTTGCCGGGTTCTGTGCCTTCAGCCATTGGAGAGGAAGCACGGGAGTCACATCGCCATGACAACAGATGTGGAGCCATAAATGTTCGCTGAGCAGCACATGTGAATCTCAATGTACTGTACGTCACGGCAGGAAGAAACATGTCAACAAATTTTATAGAATTTCAATTTACTACCACTTTAAACAAATACACACTGCTATCTACAGGCTTCTGTGGCCTTTACAAGTTGAAACGATGTGGTCACTATGTTGTAGTCGAGTTAGAGTTCAAATGATTTGTAATCACTTCCTAATTTCGGGTCTCCGTTCATGGTTGTTGGTTTGACTGATGGCACCCTCGCAATAGGAAAAGCATAAGGATCCTCCAATCCGAAAGCTGCGCATAAGCATCTTCACACTGTGGAGTCAATGCTGCAGAGGCTGTATGAGCCCAAAGATTGTTGGCACCAAGAAGGAGCTGCTTTTGACCGACATAGTAGAAAAGTTAATTGTCCAAAAGCAATGTTTCAATAAGCAAAGGGCACAGAGATATTTTATAATTTGGAGGATTTTATTTTTTAGTGGGGGGTTACCAACACTTTTTAATTTGTTGAGGAGGTGCTGCTACTTTTGGCATATTGTAATTATCGGAGTTATCGACTGATTTGTCCACTTCTGTGCCCCACAGGAAATTAAGAAAGATGCAGAACCAAAGGAAGAGAATGTTCCAAAAAGGGAGAAACCTGGCAATGTGGCTAGTCTGGTGCAGCGGATGAGTGTTTACGGAATTCCAGGGATTGGACCGCCGCCTCCTCACAACAAATCCTTCAAGAAAAGTATGTGACTGCCATGTACAAAGCTAAACATGACTTCTTCCTGTCCTCCTCCGTGTGCTTCCTGGAACATTGACTATTGTAGGGGTAGAGTGTACATTTCACCTTGTGACTTCAGAATTTGTGGCCTCATTTTTGGCTGTAGAAGTCATGGCTGTTTGTTCATGTAATGTCTGTCAATACCCAACTCCTAGAAAGGAAAATTTGTATAGCTATAGACAATAGAGATCAGTTATTATTATTCATATAGCAGGCCACTGCTGAGTTATGAATAATATGTGTCACAGACAGACCTAAATGATTGTATTCTGCAAGACCAGTTTTAACTGTGATGAAATGCGGAGTCCAGCTCATCACTCGGCATTCAATCTCAATTGAAGATTGAATGATGAGAATAGTATTTGAATATAAATGTTATTAATGCTGATAAATTCCGGAACACAGGGGAAGGAGTACTTGGCTGCCTTTTCCCATCTCTCGTTCTTCTTGAAAAATAATTTATGTGATGGGGACTAAAATTCTGAAAGATTCTGATTCTAAGCTAATAAATATAGGGAGTTAGACATTCATTACATTTATGTACACGTTTATTATTTATGCCAAAGGATCTTATAATGTGCAGGAATGTTTGGTTTCAGGACAGTGAATTTTTAATACAGATCCCATAGTGGTTTCTCCATCTTTTAGAGAGAGTAACCCTACCATGGCAGGAAGTCTATGTTGTATTAGTTTGGCCTTTTGGTGTGTTTCTGTACCTCCTAAGAGAAGGGGCTACCTCCAAGGCATGTCTGCTCTCTATTTGTTGCTATACATGTCCCAAGGTGGGAGCGCAGATTAAAGTTGGGGACCAAACTTCACACAGGGGCCTTGGCGGGGCATTTTGGCTTTACATACAGTATATTTGCAAATGTATGCAATAGAAAACCACTGTTTTTAAAGCATTAGGCTTCATGCACTCAGGTGCATTTGCCTGTACAACATATAAAAAACATATTTTGGTACCCAGGATACACAGGTGGTGCACTTCGCTTAACAAACTGAAATACACTTTTTGGCTGTATGCAATCATTCATTCATGGCCCAGTAATTGAGTACTGTGTGGATGTGCATACATCCAAAGCATATTTCAGCCTGTCATTGACTTTGACAGGCTGCTGGCAGTAGGCTATAATATACACCACCAGTAATTTCAAAAAGGCATCTGGGACTTCTTTCCCTGTGTTTCTGTGGATAGGGCAGCCCATTGAAATTAATGGGCTGCCTTACACGCATCACTCAGTTGCATAGATGGGAACCAAGGACTCGTTCACACATGATGTTGGGGGGTGGTAAAAAATGCTATTTAGCTGTGTTTTTACAGAGGCAGCAGCAGGACGTATACTCCCAGGTGTATAGGGCCTCCCCACAACTGTGTGCATTGCACATGGTTGTGGCATAGTGGTGCTGCATTTATGAGGGTAAAACAGGAGGTGACATTGCGCCTCTTCATCGCCTGTCGAATGCCTCTGAAAAGTGATCAATTGTTGGAAGAGTGGCAGTTCTGATTGTACTGGATTAGGGGTCAAGATTAAAACATACATATGTACACACACCCCTGTTTACATTCCCTCCTGATTGCACCTCTGTAGTTGTGCCAAGATATTGGGGAGGAAATACTTGGTGGGGGGGGAGGGGAGAGAAGCCAGGAGTGCTGGTGGGGGACCTTAAGAGGAGGATAATGCTCCATACACACGATCCGAATATCATACGACCGTTTTCGTAATAGTCGCAAGTAGAAATTGAATAGCTAAAAAAGTCACAAATTCTCATTTGACAGACAAAAAAAATCGGAAGTGATGTCACGTGTTGTAATGTATTTGTATTGTATTTTTGGACGGCAACTACACTGACTAAACGAAAATCGTACGATCTAGAATCATACGAGGAAAATTTCCGGGTATGTCCGATCAAATAATATTGGATGAACGGTTGCGATCGGCTGTCGAAAGTAGTGTACACACGATCCGAATATTGTACGATCCTTCCTCGGACCACCGTTTTCTAACTATATTCGGATCGTGTGTATGGGCCTTGAGGGCTACTCTGCGCAAAACCATTGCACAGAGCAGGTAAGTATAACATGTTTGTTAAAAAAAAAAAAAAAACCTTTACAATAACTTTTATGTTCACTTCAGGCTGGCAATGTGCAGGTATGGTTATGTAAAACATTAAAGTGTTTGTTAAAGAGGGGGGCCAGTCAAAAAAAAATAAAAATTAAAAGTCAGCAGCTACAAATACTGCAACTGCTGACTTTTAATTGGACACTTACCTGTCCCAGGGTCCAGAGATGCGGGGGATCGAAGCCCCGCTCGTCTCCCCCTCCGTTCAGTGGCGCTGGCATTGCAACTGTGGGCGCCGGGCTGTGGCTTCACAGCCTGGCACCCATTGCGCATGCGCGAGCGCCGCCATGCTGTGATTGGCCGCTCAGTCACCTGGGACCTGTAATGGGTCCCAGATGATTGACAGGAGGGAGGGAGCAGAGCTGAGCCCTTCCTGTGCCGAGACGGAAGTTATGTCACCAGCCCAGGCACTGAAAGAGGCAGACTACGAGGGACCCCCTAGCAACAGGCATTTAGAGGTGAGTAAAAAAATATATATCCAAATGTTTTTTTGTATTTTTTTTTTTAGGATTTTTCATGGGTTTTTTTTTTTTTTTTTTTTTTTTTTTTTGGTTGGAACCCCACTTTAAGGTAATACATTTTCTTCTATAGTTCCCTCTGATATATAACATTAAGCTCCCCAGTGCATGTCATTTATAAAAAAAATATGCGGTAGAATAGCTTACTTCAGAGCGCCGTTCGGCGATCAGCTGAAACCTCCTCCCGCTGATATCAGCCGAGACGAAGGAGGAGACGGTGGGGAGTCACGTGAGCGTCAAACGGCGCTCTGAAGTAAGCTATTCTATCACATATTTTTATAAGTTACATCCACTAGGGAGCTTAATGTTATATATCAGAGGGAACTATAGAAGAAAAAAACTGTTATTTTTAGTGCAGGAGGGGAGAATCGGGGAGCTGACAGGCAGACAGAGGGAGACAGACACAGGAGAGCAGGGCTGCGGATGACAGAGGCACGTAAACTGACCACGGTTTCAGGGCTCAGCAACCCTAATTATCGTGGTCAGCGTACAGAGGGGAGGGCAGAAGCTGGCAGGATCACCCAAGTATTTTAGGTGTTGGGGGGGGGGGGGGGGGGGGCAAATTACACAGCACAAGCACTGTGCTGTATAACATGCTTTAAAGAAACAGGATCAGTATTTTTTTTTTTGGGGGGGGGGGGGGGGGGGGGGGTTAACAAACACTTTAAAAATAGGTGCCTATACTGTTTAAAATCCAGTAATGCATCCTGCTCTCCACGTGCTCAGTCGCTCTCTATTCTTGACGCTGTGCCTAAAATCAGAGCCACTGACTAGAGCCTGATCACCTGACAGCTTTAACATTCACTGATGCCGAATATGAAAGAAAGCAACAGGAATGACAGAGTGTAGGATGGAACACAGATTGGTGAGGGAGAAAAGAAAGAGTTGACATGACAAACTCTGCTGCCAGGGAGACACTAAATAGTTAAACCTATAAGGATATTGTCGTATTTTATCGCCCCCTGATATTCTCTTATTTCAACATGGGCAGACCAATCGGGTCCATCTGTAGATTTTTCAGGCAGACCTGATTGGACCCTCCAGTCTCTAATATGGAGCATCAGATGACAACAGACATGTGTCCATTGACACCTGCCAACATCCGATCCTATCCTGTCTGCAAAAAACAGTCTGGTGGATCCGATGGCAGTTGTGTGTAAACTTACATTACACTGTCCATATACAGTACCTAATTTTTGTAAATATTTTATTATATCTTTTCATGTGACAACACTGAAGAAATGACACTTTGCTACAATGTAAACTAGTGAGTGTACAGCTTGTATAACAGTGTAAATTTGCTATCCCCTCAAAATAACTCCACACACAGCCATTAATGCCTAAACCGCTGGCAACAAAAGTGAGTACACCCCTAAGTGAAAATGTCCAAATTGGGCCCAATTAGCCATTTTCCCTCCCCGTTGTCATGTGACTCGTTAGTGTTAAAAAGTCTCAGTCTAGGTTCACATCTATGCAGCTGAGCTTGATGCGTTTTTTCGGGCACGTTTTGCAGTGTATTTTGCGTATTTTGTTCTAGCGTGTTTTATGTTTTTTCATGCATTTTATGTTTTCTTTCTTAACACACTGTAAACACACTGTATATAGCTGGTTGCTAAGGAGGGAACCGGGAAGCCAGCTGCCGCGTCCTTAACAACCGGTGAGTCATCAGCTGTCAGCGGGCTTTCCCTCTGAAAGCTGAATGTTAAAAAAAAAAAGTCGTGAAAAAAAACGGCGTGGTTTACACCAGGCCCTTCAGGTCTAGTATGGATTCGGAGGGGAACCCAACTCCCCGCCCCCCCCCCCCCCCATTTTTTTTTTTAAAATGCCCTGGGGCCCCCCCCCCAAAGTTCATACCTGACCCTTATCCGAGGGCCTCTTGCCGACAACCCTGGACGGTAGTGGCCAGGGTCTGCGGGCGGGGGGCTTATCGGAATCTGGAAGCCCACCCTTAAAGAAGTGCCCCCCCCCCGCAGACAGCAAAACCAGTGGCCAGGGTTGTCGGGAAGAGGCCCTTGTTCTTATCAACATGGGGCAAAGTACCCCCCCCCCCCCCATGTTGAGGGCATGTGGCCTGGTATGGTTCGCTCGCACTTCCCCTCCCTTTACCTGACCTGCTGGGCGGCATGCTCCGATAAGGATCTGGTATGGATTTAGGGGTCGACTGTGGTCTGATGAGACCAAGATAAACTTATTTGGTTCAGATGGTGTCAAGTGTGTGTGGCGGCAACCAGGTGAGGAGTACAAAGACAAGTGTGTCTTGCCTACAGTCCAACATGGTGGTGGGAGTGTCATGGTCTGGGGCTGCATCAGTGCTTCCGGCACTGGGGAGCTGCAGTTCATTGAGGGAACCATAAATGCCAACATGTACTGTGACATATATAAGAAAGAGTGGGGAAGTAGCGCTACCCTATGTGCCAAACAATATATACGTATATAATATAGTGATGCCTAGATATAATCAAAACCCAGTGTGCATAAGACTAGGGTGTGCATTTATTCCACCAGTGAGTATGGGTAATAATACATAAAACAATGAACAAGTGTGTGTGGGTGGGTGTGAAGCAGGGCAGAACCCCAATTGACCTAGGATCAAATCTCCAGCCCCTGTACCCCACGTATCCACACCACTCCTCCTATAAATCAAATACTACCTCAACAATTAACATAGTTAAATAGCATAATCCTATATAGGGATAACTACACTTCTATAGTGCATAGAAACATAATAATATATTCATCAACCAGTAGTGCGTGCATCCAATGTCCACAGTGCTACAAAGTAAATGTTCAATCTATGGTGCAAGTCCAGAAAGTCTGTACTACTTTGCAAAAAAACATATATTGCATAAAAAAGTGATCTAAACAAAGCGTGATTGAATTCCATGCGTAGCTTCCAGTGACTTCTGTGTATGACAAGTATCATGACTACGTGCTCCCCCAATGTGTCCCCACTCACCAGAGATGATAACCCCTGCAGGGGTAATAGGCATAGAGTGGGTAGCTTTAATAAGGATCTTCCCTTAGGTAGCCGTAATGGTCATCTGCACCGCCGTCACGGTTGTTAAATTTCCAACCGGTATTCCGAACCAGGGTTCCTCGAGTTTCTTCACCGCACCAGTACTGTGACATAACCTAGCAGAGCATGATCCCCCTACCTTTGGAGACTGGGCCGCAGGGCAGTTTTCCAACATATCGACCCCAAACACACCTCTGAGTATCTCTGGGGCATTCTCAAATGGAAGGTGGAGGAGCGCAAGGTCTCTAACATCCACCAGCTCCGTGATGTCATAATGGAAGAGTGGAAGAGGACTCCAGTGACAACCTGTGAAGCTCCGGTGAATTCCATGCCCAAGAGGGTTAAGGCAGTGCTGGAAAATAATGGTGGCCACACAAAATATTGACACTTTGGGTCCAATTTGGACATTCTCACTTAGGGGTGTATTTACTTTTGTTGCCAGCAGTTTAGACATTAATGGCTGTGTGTTAAGTTACTTTGAGGGGGCAGCAAATTTACATTATTATACAAGCTGTACACTCACTACTTTACATTGTAGCAAAGTGTCATTTCTTCAGTGTTGTCACATGAAAAGATATAATAAAATATTTACAAAAATTTGAGGGTTGTACTCACTTTTGTGAGATACTGTACATCCAACCGCCCATAGAAGAGTGGCCTGTGTACGCTCTGCATAAGAGGCGGCGGATGGCTGGTCCGTATCTAGAGTGGACAGATTCCCCGTTGAGCAGGTGGACTCTAACTGAGCCTGCCCCTTGTTTAAGGGGCCTAAAGCTTCTTTCAGCCTCGCTATGATCAACACATATAATCAAGGCTGGAAATGTACATATTTTATTTGAACAAAGCGACACCGTTATTTGAGACCAAGAAGAGGGGGATCTTTTCCAATAAGGTAGTAACAAGCTGGGTTCCAACAAAATGGCGGCCTCCAGCACCAAGAAACAGAGGCAGTGCTAGAGGCAATTTACTGCACCCTAATTGTAGCAGCATAATTATTGTGGAATGTATGTTCTTTTGTTTAATAACAATTAATGTTATTTAACTGTTATGGGTAAAGTTATTGTGGTCAATGTAATCTATTGTTTATTTTACATGCTGTCTGTCTGCTTTTAAATTTTATTTTTATTCTCTGATTTATTGAATTGCTTTAGCTGGCCTTACATGGATCAACATTCAGCTGGTCCAGCAGGCACCGGCTGAGTTTCGATCTATCTATGTATGGTGACAGTGGTTGTACATAAGTTGATCTACTGACCCTGTCTGGCTTCTCCCAATTGATCAGCACCACCGACTATAGCTGGCAGCACTGATCAGTGTGTTCTGATGGTGGGGAAATCTCCCTGCTATCAGAACACAATAGTTCAGCAGGAGTAAATTCCCCATCCACCTTTGTGTGGATGGGGAAATTGGGTCATGTTTTTTTTTGTTCAAAAAACATTTTATTTATTTTTTTGTCCCTCTGGTTGAATGAAAAAAATCACTAATGGTCTTTCTAATGCCACTTTTTTCTTGTTTTCAGAGTCTAAAAAGCGGCAGTGCAAAGTTCTCTTTGACTACATTCCACAGAATGAAGATGAACTGGAACTCAAAGTTGGGGATGTCCTGGAAATCACAGAAGAGGTATGTGGGAGATCAGGATTAAAATGTTCCCTCTTATTGGAAAATTAAATCCGTATCAACATGTAATACTGCATATAGGTGTGTTTTACAGCTTTTGCTTGTGTAAATGGAGCTTCAGAACCCAAGGTACATTTTGTATGCCAACTCTGACTTTCCTAGCACCCCTACCCTCCACACATGCAGAAATACAATTCTGAATCCGTGAGGCCGGTTTAGTTGGGTGTTGTCAAACATTTGCAGATTAACACAAAATGCAACAAAGAGCTATGTTAACCTGCTTGGCTGCAAAGTAGATGTGTCTCAATATCACCTGTGTCCAAACAAACTCAACCCAAAACAGTTGAGACGAAACCTCTGTCATCTACATGGGGGGGGGGGGGGGGTCCTGAGCCGCGGACCAATGCCGGCCTGTGGAGCCGGCAGCAGAGTGAGCCAGCACTTCCTGCCAACCTCCGACCACCAGAGGGTGCCACTCCCCTTCTCCTAGCACCACTACTCCCTTCCCTCTCTGTGGTCATGAAAAGGAGAAAGGGAGAGGGGAGAGCATGGCCAGGCACAGGATCTCCTAGAGCACTGGTGAGATCTAGGCTACCCCCTCTTCCTCAGGTGACAAGCTGTACCCCCAACAAAACCCTTCCTCCAGAAGGGGTTGCCTTATGTATGGCCGGTCCCTTGTGCTGGGGAGGTTGGAGGCCACTGATCATCTACATACCATCACAGAAGTAAAGAAGAATCTGCTAACTTATATTTAATGTGTTTTTCATGCACACTAATACAACACCCATCCACTTGAACACTTACAGTAGAATTCCTTCTCCTAAAATCTATGCTGGCTAACCTGTGTCATGATGTCGCATGATCTGGCTCCCCTGTGTCTGCCAGCTGCCCCTGCAGGGGAGAGGTGGGAACACAGACAACGGCGCTGGGACATGGGAACCTATGGGTGATGTCACCGGTCCTAGGCTTTTCCAACTGTTGTCTACTTTCCTGCAGATGCTACTGCCTGACACAGAATCACGGGATCCTAGATGATCCTAAATCGCCTACCTAGGAATGGTTTAATGTTAGCTGTGTGAACCCAATAGCAGGCACCTTGGTAATCAGGAACTAATGTGAGCTTCGTTATGGACTTGGGCAAGCAAGTCTTTAGCTGTGTTGAATAAAAGTGAAGGACAAACCTGCTTGGACTGCTTCTGGTTGTCACTGTCTCGTGCATGGTTTCCAAATGCCAGTCTGTCCCACCTTATATATATACACACTCACTGGCCACTTTATTAGGTACACCTGTTCAACTGCTTGGTAACACAAATCGCTAATCGGCCAATCACATGGTAGCAGCTTAATGCAGTTAGGCATTTAGATGTGGTGAAGACGACTTTCTAAAGTTCAAACAGAGCATCAGAATGGAGAAGAAATGGGGTTTAAGTGACTTTGAACGTGGCATGGTTGTTGGTGCCAGACGGGCTGGTCTGAGTATTACAATAACTGTTGATCTACTTGAATTTTCACACACAACAATCTCTAGGGTTTACAGAGAATGCTCAAAAAAGAGAAAATATCCAGTGAACGCCATTTGTGTGGAGGAAAAGTCAGAGGAGAATGGGCGGGATGATAGAAAGGAAACAGTAACTCAAATAACCACTCATTACAACCGAGGTATGCAGAATACATCTCTTAACACACAACACATCGAACCTTGAAGCAGATGGGCTACAGCCGCAACAGCAGATCATACCGGGTGCCACTCCTGTCTGCCAAGAACAGGAAACTGAGGCTACAATTCATACAGGCTCGCCAAAATTGGACAATGTAAGATTGGAAAAACGTTGCCTGGTCTGATGAGTCTTACAGCTTGCCTACAGCTTTGAAGGTTTTTTTTTTTTTTAATTGTGAAGCAAAGAACAAATAGGACAAAAATAACAGAAAAAGTCAATGTGCATAACTATTCACCCCCCTAAAGTCAATACTTTGTGGAGCCACCTTTTACGTCTATCACAGCTCCAAGTCGCTTTGGATAAGTCTCTATGAGCTTGCCACATGTTACCACTGGGATTTTTGCCCATTCCTCCTTGCAAAGCTGCTCCAGCTCCTTCAAGTTGGATGGTTTGCACTTGTGAACAGCAATCTTTAAGTCTGACCACAGATTTTCTATTGGATTGAGGTCTGGGCTTTGACTAGGCCATTCTAACACATTTACATGTTTCCCCTTAAACCACTCAAGTGTTGCTTTAGCAGTGTGTTTGGGGTCATTATCCTGCTGGAACTTTGAACCTCCATCCTAGCCTCAAATCACAGAGTGGTACAGGTTTTGCTCAAGAATATTCCTGTATTTAGCACCATCCATCTTTCCCTCAACTCTGACCAGTTTCCCAGTCCTGACTGCTAAAAAACATCCCCAAAGCATGATGCTGCCACCACCATGTTTCACTGTGGGGATGGTGTTCTTTGGGTGATGTGTTGGGTTTGCGCCAGACATAGCGTTTTCTTTGGCCAAAAAGTTCAATTTTAGTCTCATCAGACCAGAGCACCTTCCTCCATACATTTTCGGAGTCTCCCACATGCCTTTTCGCAAACTCAAAATGTGCCATTTTGTGTTTTGCTGAAAGTAATGGCTTTCTTCTGGCCACTCTGCCATAAAGCCCAACTCTATGGAGCGTACGGCTTATTGTCGTCCTATGTACAGATACTCCAGTCTCTGCTGTGGAACTCTGCAGCTCCTCCAGGGTTACCTTAGGTCTCTGTGCTGTCCTCTCTGATTATTGCCCTGCTTGCCTGGTCTGTGAGTTGTGGTGTGTGCCCGTCGCTTGGCAGGTTTGCTGTTGTGCCATGTTCTTTCCATTTGGTTATGATAGATGTAATGGTGCTCCTAGGGATCATCAAAGATTTGGATTTTTTTTTTATAACCTAACCCTTACTTGGACTTCTCAACAACATTGTCCCTTACTTGTTTGGAGAGTTCCTTGGTCTTCATGGCAGTGTTTGGTTAGTGGTGCCTCTTGTTTAGGTGTTGCAGCCTCTGGGGCCTTTCAAAAAGGTGTGTATATATAATGACAGATCATGTGACACTTACATTGCACACAGGTGGACATTATTTCACTAATTATGTCACTTCTGAAGGTAATTGGTTGCACCAGAGCTTTTTATGGGCTTCATAACAAAGGGGGTGAATACATACGCACATGCCAATTATCAGTTTTTTATTTCTGAAAAAAAGTTTTATGTATATATTTTTCTAATTTTACTTCACCAACTTAGTCTATAGTGTTCTGATCCATCACATATAATTCAGATTAAAAAAACATTGAACTAAAGGCTGTAATGTAACAAAATAGGTAAAAAGCCAAGGGGGTGAATACGTTTGCAAGGCGCTGTATAATTATATATACAGTTGTGCTCATAAGTTTACATACCCTGGCAGAATTTATGATTTTTTTGGCCGTTTTTCAGAGAATATGAATGATAACACAAAAACATTTCTTTCACTCATGGTTAGTGTTTGGCTGAAGCCATTTATTATCAGTTAACTGTGTTTACTCGTTTTAAATCCTAATGGCAACAAACTAGCCAAATGACCCTGATCAAAAGTTTACATTCCCTGGTGATTTTGGCCTAATAACATGCAAACTAGTTGACACAATGGGGTTTGAATGGCTATTAAAGGTAACCATCCTCATCTGTGATCGGTTTGCTTGTAATTAGTGTATGTGTATAAAAGGTCAATGAGTTTCTGGACTCCTGACAGACCCTTGCATCTTTCATCCAGTACTGCACTGACAGTTCTGGATTCTGAGCCATGGGGAAAGCAAAAAAATTGTCAATGGATCTGCGGGGAAAAGGTTTTTTAACTGTATAAAACATGAAAGGGATATAAAAAGATATCCAATGATTTGAGAATGCCAATCAGCAGTGTTCAAACTCTAAGCAAGAAGTGGAAAATGAGGGGTTCTGTTGAAACCAAACCACGGTCAGGTAGACCAACTAAAATTTCAGCCACAACTGCCAGGAAAATTGTTTGGGATGCAAAGAAAAAAGCACAAATAACTTCAGGTGAAATACAGGACTCTCTGAAAACATGTGGTGGCTGTTTCAAGATGCACAATAAGGAGGCACTTGAAGATGGGCTGCATGGACGAGTCGCCAGAAGAAAGCAATAACTATGCAAATGCCACAAAGTATCCTGCTTACAATACACCAAACAGCACAGAGACAAGCCTCAAACATTCTGGCACAAAGTCATTTGGAGCGATGAGACCAAAATTGAGCTTTTTGGCCACAACCATAAAGGCTTCATTTGGAGAGGAGTCAACAAGGCCTATGATGAAAAGTACGGAGGTGGATCGCTGATGTTTTTGGGATGTGGGAGCTACAAAGGCACAGGAAATTTGGTCAAAATTGTTGGCAAGATGAATGCAGTATATTATCAAAATATACTGAAGGAACATTTGCATTCACCAGCCAGGAAGCTGTGCATGGGACGTACTTGGACATTCCAACATGACAATGATCCAAAACACAAGGCCAAGTCGACCTGTCATTGGCTACAGCAGAATAAAGTGAAGGTTCTGGAGTGGTCAGCTCAGTCTCCTGACCTCAATATCATTGAGCCACTCTGAGGAGATCTCAAATGTGCAGTTCATGCAAGACAGCCCAAAAATTTACAGGAACTGGAGGCTTTTTGCCAAGTGGAATGGGCAGCTTTACCATCTGAGAAGATAGAGCCTCATCCACAAATACCACAAAAGACTTCCAGCTGTCATTAATGTTGAAGGGGGCAGTACACAGTATTAGGAACTGGGGTATGTAAACTTTTGATCAGGGTTATTTTAGTAAGTTTCTGTTGCCATTATGATTTAAAAAGAGTAACCAGAGTTGATTGATAATAAATGGCTTCAGCCAAACACTAACCATGAGTGAAAGAAATGTTTTTGTGTTATCATTCATATTCTATGAAAAATGACCTAGAAATAAAATTCTGGCACGGTAGGTAAACTTATGAGCACAACTGTGTGTGTGTGTGTGTGTGTGTGTGTGTGTGTGTGTAGATCACATTTTTTCACTCTTAATAAAATACCAGTATGTGCTGTGAGAATGCTTAGACTTGTACGCCAACATGTTTAATATTTTCATCAGTCTGGGTTGTCACCTCTGTGCTTTTAGCAGTTTGGTGTGACAGAGAAACGGCAAATATTTTAAACTGCTGTCACAATTTATTTCCTTTCTGCTGGGGTTAGTCATGTGCCTTGGGCTGTTGAGTAGGAGCATTTGCTGTATAGTTTAACCACGTGTTAGTGGTGGCAGTGTTTCTGATATTACTTCTCTTATGGCATGAAGTAGATGTGAACCCTGGTAAAGTGTTGTAAAGCTTTTTTTTTTTTTTTTTTTTGTTAACTACTTAAAGCAGAGTTCAACCCAAAAATTGAACTTCTGCTTTAAGGGAAGGTGACCCCCTGTCATGTCACATTTGGCGTGTCATTTTCTTGGGGGAGAGGCGGAAACCCTCCTTTTTAGAGGGTTCCAGCTCCCACTTCCTCCTGAGGCACCGCAGCACTGGAAGGAAGATCACCTCTCCCCCCTCCCTCTCGGCAATCATCCGGGATATGTCGCAGGTCCCAGATGATTGCCTGACAAGTTGCAGCGTGGCTCGCAATGAGCTGTGCTTCGTTCCCCCGCATCGCTGGACCCAGGGACAGGCAAGTGTCTGATTTATTAAAAGTCAGCAGCTGCAGTATTTGTAGCTGCTGACTTTTTTTTTTAATTTTTTTTTTTTTAATTGGAACTCCGCTTTAAGGACCAAGCCTCTTTCTGAGTTTTGGTGTTTACAAGTTAAAAAAAAAAAAAAAGTTTTTTTTGCTATAAAATTACTTGGAACCCCCAAAAATAATAAATATATATATATATATTTTTTTTCTAACACCCTAGAGAATGAAATGGCGATTGTTGCAATACTTTGTCACACCGTATTTGCACAGTGGTCTTAGTGCACTTTTTTTTAATTAAAAAAAATAAGACAGCAATAAAGTTAGCCCAATTTTTTTTTATATTGTGAAAGATAATGTTACACCGAGTAAATTGATACTCAACATGTCACGCTTCAAAATTGCACCCGCTCGTGGAATGGCGACAAACTTTTACCCTTAAAAATCTCCATACGCGATGTTTAAAAAAATTTTACAGGTTGCATGTTTTGAGTTAGAAGTGGTCTAGGACTAGAATTTATTGCTCTCGCTCTACCGATCGTGGCGATACCTCACATGTGTGGTTTGAACACGGTTTTCATATGCGTTTGCTTCTGCACATGAGCTCAGCGGAACGGGGCACATTTTACACTAAAATGCAATAATAATACAAAAAAAATTTTGCTTTAAGAGCTATGGCCTGAAGTGACGTGTTGACGTTGCTTCTGCCCTGCAATGGTTTGGAGACGGGTGGGGGCCACCTTCCCCTCACCCGTCTCCATACCAAGCCAAGGAGAGGACCCGCCGCTACTGACGGCTCCAATAAGCGGCAGAGGTCACCGGAGAGCGGCGGGAAGGGGTTGGGGGGGGCTCTCCTGCCACCGATTTAAAAGTGATCTTGCGGCGAATCCGCTGCAGAGACCACTTTTATCTGAAACCGGAGTGCTCACTGAAGAAGAGGATTCCAGGGTTATGGTAACTAGCTGCTGCCATAACAACGATATCCCTCTTCAAAGTGCTGACGTATATTGGCGTGAGCCAGTCCGGAAGCGGTTAACAAAAATGTTATACTTATCTGCTCTGTGCAGTGGTTTTGTACACAGCAGCCCCAATCCTCCTCTCCGGTCTCCTATGGGGGCTCTAATGCATACCTGCTCCTAAGCCCTGCTCCCTCCTCATTGGCTGTGATGGACAGTAGCAGGAGCTGCTGTATCTGAGCCAGCGAGGATGGAGAGAGCCACTAGAGCCTCAGCTCTCATGCACATTGCTGGATCAAGCTCGGATAAGTATTTAGGGCAGGCTGCAGGGGAAGTTGCATGCAGAAGGTTTTTTATGAGTAATTAAATGTAAGTCCACTTTTGCAGCCAATCTGGGATAACCTCTCTAATTATATTATACACGGTGCACATTTAGGAGATATTTATTTTACCTACGAGTAAGCTTTATGATGACACAAGATAAAAACTTGTAGCTGCACCGCTAACGTGAGATATTAGCACATAATAGTAAATATAAAAAAATTGTCTTGCGCTTTAAATAAAATTGTCCAGGTGTCACTGTCTAGACTTCCAAATCACCAACAAGTTCCTCCACCTTGAGAATTCGCCACCACCACATTAATGGATGTGTTCTTACCAGAGAACGTTGACCTCCTATTACAGGGGGGTCAAAATAGCTCATGTATCTAATATATCCCATCAGTGGTCAGTATCCAGCCCACGGAAGATGGAGATCACTCCAAACAGCAAGTTGAAAAACTGACACACCTCTTGTCTCAAACCATGATACCGGATGACATACCCCAATGAAGAGAAAATCAGCATATTCAATCCCAAAATGGGCACAGTAATGAAAGTTGTTTGCAAATTTTGGGATTAAATATGCTGATTTTATTCTGCTGGCATGTAAGTGCAATACTTTTAATAAAGTGCAATCGTAAAGGATTGGAATTTATCTCTTCATTGGGGTATGTCCTCCGGTATCATTGTTTGAGACACGAGGAGTGTCGGTTTTTCCACTAGCTCTTTAGAGTGAGCTCCATCTTTCGTGGGGTGGATACTGACCTCTGATGGGATATATGATACATGAGGCATTTTTTGACCCCCCGTAATAGGAGGTCAACACTCTTTGGTAAGAGCACAACCATTAATGTGGTGGAGGGGAATTCACAATGCGGAGGAACTTTGTGATTTAGAATTCAAGGCACATTTCACTTGTTTATTGATTTATGGAACTGTTACTTTAGTGTCACGATAGCGACGCCTGGACTCGCTGAACAATTTTATTTAAAGCGCAAAACTATTTTTTTTTGTATAAGCTTTAGTATAAGCTTACCTGTAGGTAAAAATCAAAATGCAGAGTTTACTACCACTTTAACCACTTCAGCCCCTGAAGGATTTACCCCCTTCCTGACCAGAGCACTTTTTGCGATTCGGCACTCGTCGCTTTAACTGTCAATTGCGCGGTCGTGCTCCGAAACAAAATTCACGTCCTTTTTTTTTCCCCACAAATAGAGCTTTCTTTTGGTGGTATTTAATCACCTCTGCGATTTTTATTTTTTATTTTTTGTGCTATAAACAAAATAAGAGTGGCAATTTTGAAAAAATCGCATTATTTTTTACTTTTTGCTATAATAAATATCCCCAAAAAATATATAAAAAAACATTTATTTTTCCTCAGTTTAGGCCCATACGTATTCTTCTACATCTTTTTGGTAAAAAAAAAATCGCAATAATCGTTTATTGATTGGTTTGCCCAAAAGTTATAGCGTTTACAAAATAGGGGATGGTTTTATGGCATTTTTATTAATTTTTGTTTTTTACTAGTAATGGCGGCGATCAGCGATTTTTATCGGGACTGCGACATTATGGTGGAAACATCGGACATTTTTGACACATTTTTGGGACCATTGTCATTTATACAGCAATCAGTGCTATAAAAATGCACTGATTCCTGTATAAATGACACTGGCAATGAAAGGGTTAATCACTAGAGGGCGGGGAGGGGTTAAGTATGTCCTAGGGGAGTGGTTCTAACTGTAGGGGGATGGGCTAGCAGTGTCACTACACTGATCTCTGCTCAGATGACAGGGAGCAGAGATCGAGTGACACTGTCACTAGGCAGAACGGGGAGATGCTGTTTACAACGGCATCTTCCCGTTCATCCTGTCCGTGTGGCGATCGCGGGTATCCCCACAGCAATCGAGTCCGCGGGACCCGCGACCCGACTAATTGAGAACGCGACAGGCGCGCGCACATGGCGGCAAATTTAAAGTAATGTACGGGTACCTTACTTTGCGCAGCCGTGCCATTCTGCCAACGTATATCTACAGGAGCCGGTCGGGAACCGGTTAATAGTACTTTAAGCCCATTGACCGTGGCTTTGAAATCGTGTGACCTCATCTGAAATTGCACGCTTTCAAAGTCGCATGTCAGTGCGACTTGTAAGACATCTGTGCGGTTTCATGCACAGATGTCTAGCCAAAATCGCCAAAAGAAGAGCAGAAACTACTATTTTAAATCGATTTGAACAGAACAATTGCGAGCAATAGGCTGCAACTTGTCATGCAATTTCACCTGACAAGTCGCTCCAATGTGAATGGGGGCTGGCCTAAAATATTTCCTGTCCTAGATTAACACTACTCTACAGAAACCACTGTACGATGATTGTTGTCGCTCTGGGGCAGGAAGAATGTTGCTGGCAGGATCACCAGGGAAAAAAAGAATAATCTTGAAAAAAACAGAACCAATGCAGCCACCACACCTAATGGTTGGTATATTACGTTTTTGGGAGTTTAAATATGTTTTTGGTTTAGTGTGCAGCTGATTAGCCTGTGCAGTGTTAGGTGTGACAGAATGTGCTGTCATTCAGAATTCACACTCACATTGACCACCTGGGTTCTAGGAGTCTTCTAGCCTGGTATAATCTGTTTCCTGTATTTAGTTGTGCATTCAGTATGCAGTGGAAGGAGCAAATAGAAACATTACAGTATTGTGTTTCCTGCCAATCTGGGTGCCATTGAGTAATGCAGTGCAGGTGTGGGGTTGCCACTATAGTCAGACCGGTATCTGTGTCAGTCATTAGCTTCCTACAGATGTTTTATTTTTAGAAGTATTGCCTTTTTATATTCATGCCAAAAGACTGTTCTTCTAATATGGAACATGTGCTGATTGGGACTCTCTGTATTAACATGAGCTGACCCAACGTTTGACTGTGTCGTGTGCACCTCTTGTGCAATAGTCAGAGTTGTAGCTGTGTTCCAGAATCGTTCTCCATTCTGTCCTTTGTTGCCTGATAGTCTGAGCATCAGGAGACTTGGCCCAATCTTGGAGCAAAAACTATTTCCCTCTAGATTTGATTGATTTGTCTGATCAATGCTACAACTAGAACCTTTTTTCTTTTGCAACGATTTAACTGCATTTTTCACAGCAACTTATCAGTGCTTTTAGATTAAAACTATTTCAATTATCTAATTAGTCATTTAAGTTGGCCATACACGGCTCATTAAACTTCTGCAGCACCCCCTTTGATAAACTTTGTTTGAAAAAAATCGACTGCACCGGGTGGAAACTGTTGGCGGGAATAGTAAACACATCCAACCCGATGCGGTTACTGTTCAGGTATTTAGACACCCTTGGGTGCTGTGGCTGTCAGAATATAATAGCCAGCAGGTTAGATTTCTCTATTCATACGATTTAGCCTGGATAAATAAATCTATGTGGGTATGGCTAGCATTAGTTTAATAAGGTGTTAACAAAAAGGTGAGATTATATCTTATATAGACTATATAGGGGTCATTTATTATAGTGCAAATATGCGATCCCACGGTACATAATAGCACCCAATTTAAGCCCATTAAGACTTCAACTGGGCGGACATGCAAATGGAAAATCGCGCTATTGCCGGCCAATATGTCTGTCAAATCGGCATGTGCGGGAATAGTTGAAGTCAATGGGGCTTGGACCTGCAACTTCAAAAGTCCTTTATTGAAGGCTTGTATGCAGGTTATTTGCCATAAAGTGTATGGGGGCCTGGGTTCTGCCTTTGGCGACACGTATTGATGCAAAAAAAAGTTTTTAAAACCATCGTTTTTAAAGGAGCAGTGATTTTAATGATGCTTAAAGTAAAATAATAAATATGAAAAATTCAGTCCTGCCTGTAAAGTGGCGCATCTGTGCAATGTATAGAACATGCCACAGCAATGACGTTTCTAAAGTGAAAAATGTCATTTAAACTTGCTCACGGCTGTAATGTACTGCCGGCTCCCTTCGGGTCTGGTATGGATTTTGAGGGGAACCCCGCACAATTAAAAAAAAATAATAAATTGACGTAGAGTCCCCCCCAATATTTATACCAGACCCTTATCTGAGCATGCAGCCTGGGTGGGGAAAGGGGGAGGGGGGCGCGAGCGAGTGCCTTGTTGATGGTGACAAGGGCCTCTTCCCAACAACCCTGGCCAGTGGTTGTTGGGGTCTGCAGGTGGGAGGCTCACTTGAAAAAAAGTATTGGTACTCGGTGTTAAAAAAAAAAAAAAAAAAATGGAATCAACCTAACTGATTAGGTTAATTATGCTGCTGAGTACAATGCGAGTTTTCAATAGGTGATACCATCAATACAATTGCTAATGATTGATTCTTTTCTTTCTATACAATAATGTTTTGCATTTTAGGCATTAATATTATGGTAACAACTATGCTGATGTGGCATTGGCTATTTGGCATTTGCCTATTGTCAGCATATGCAGCTGATTAAAATGTAAGCCGCCGCGTCCTTAACAACCGATGAGTCATCAGCTGTCAGCGGGGTTCCCTGCTGTGACAGCTAAATGTACAAAAAATGAATAATTGCTATCCCAGAAAAAGCAATTGTGGTGGAACCCGCCTACATTTAGACATATTTTATGTAAGGACCTGAGTCAGGAGTTATTTATAGACCGCAAAGGAAAATCGCCACTCCAGGTGGGAAACTCCAGGTATAGTGAATAGTATGAGACGCCTCACATGGGTGCATGCCCTGGCTCGCAGAAGACTGAATGAAGGAAGAAATTGGCTGCAAACCAACATGATAGAAGTCCATTTATTGAATATTCCATGCAAACAATGACACACACCACAGTTGCAGTAGCCGGAACAGAGGTGGACTACTCATGGTAAGCACAGTGTAGCTGTGCGAAACTAGTCCACCTCTGTTCTCGTTACTACAACCGTGGTGTGTGACCCCTTGTTTGCATGGACTATTCAGTAAATGAACTTCAATCACGTCGGCGTGCAGCCAATTTCTTCCTTCATTCATGAGTTATGTTTAACAACATAGGGAGAACAGACAACTTCTCTACATCAAATGGCATGTTTGGGATTCAAACCCAGAACCCCTTCGCTGCTAAGCAGAAGTGCTAACCTGTTAGCCACTGCGGCCACATGTGAAACCCTCCTACACATAAATACACATATACTGCATTTCTTTGGACATATAGGTGGTGGAATCACATTAGTCAGGAGTTATTCTTCTTGATTTATTCTGTGATATTTGGTTATTCTTGGTGTGTGAGTGTATAATAGTGATGTTGCCCTCTGATTTTTGGGAATGACATTTTTATTTCCGATGTTAAACATATCACATTTTTTGGGCTCAAGGATCCTTTGGAAATAATAAAAAAAATACACAAAATTGTGACTCATTTTAAATTTGCATCAGCAGTGGTATTGTTTGTAAAGACACCTGTGTGAGAGAAAAATATATTTTGTCAAAGCATTACACATTCTAGCATTCTTAAAAACAAAATAGATGATGAAGAAGCAACTTTGTTGCAAGAACAATTTCTTTGAGGGGAATATACAACAACATGAAAACAATTTATTTGGGGAAATTACAATTGTACCATTAGAACAGTGGTTCTCAACCTGGGGGTCGAATGACGATTTGCCAGGGGCCCCGAATCCTGGGCTGTTCCTAAAGCCCACGCTGCTCTCCCAGCCTTTTCGCGGCCACCCAGCAGGGCTGTCCCTGGAGCTCGCGGCCACCCACTCAGCCTCTTCGCAGCCGCCCATTCAGTTCATGGCATGACTGGGGGGCAGAGACTAGTGGTCAGTTGATTGGTGAGGAATGTGAAGAGGGAGGGCCTGATTTCGGCATAGGTGTCACTGCTATGAGACACTGCAAAGTCGGAGACACAGCGAGTAACACTACCTGTGATTAGAGTTGACATTTCTCACATCAGCAGATGACCTTGATCAAGAGCACCTAAGTTGGCCGATCATAACTCCCCCCCCCCCCCCCTCAGCACTGCCACTCATCCCAACCCCCCCCCCAGCATTGCCACTCATCTCAACTCCCCCCCCCCCCCCCAGCATTGCCACTCATCCCAACTCCCCCCCCAGCACTGCCACTCATCCCAACTCCCCCCCAGCACTGCCACTCATCCCATCTCCCCGCCAGCACTACCAATCATCCCATCTCCCCCCCAGCACTGCCACTCATCCCATCTCCCCGCCAGCACTGCCACTCATCCCATCTCCCCGCCAGCACTGCCACTCATCCCATCTCCCCGCCAGCACTGCCAATCATCCCATCTCCCTGCCAGCACTGCCACTCAGCCCACTCAGCCCATCTCCCTGCCAGCACTGCCACTCATCCCATCTCCCCGCCAGCACTGCCAATCATCCCAACTCCCCGGCAGCACTGCCACTCAGCCCATCTCCCTGCCAGCACTGCCAATCATCCCAATGCCCCCCCCCCCCAGCACTGTCACTCATCCCAACTCCTTGCCAGCACTGCCACTCATCCCAACTCCTTGCCAGCACTGCCACTCATCCCAACTCCTTGCCAGCACTGCCACTCATCCCAACTCCTTGCCAGCACTGCCACTCATCCCAACTCCTTGCCAGCACTGCCACTCATCCCAACTCCTTGCCAGCACTGCCACTCATCCCAACTCCTTGCCAGCACTGCCACTCATCCCAACTCCTTGCCAGCACTGCCACTCATCCCAACTCCTTGCCAGCACTGCCACTCATCCCAACTCCTTGCCAGCACTGCCACTCATCCCAACTCCTTGCCAGCACTGCCACTCATCCCAACTCCTTGCCAGCACTGCCACTCATCCCAACTCCTTGCCAGCACTGCCACTCATCCCAACTCCTTGCCAGCACTGCCACTCATCCCAACTCCTTGCCAGCACTGCCACTCATCCCAACTCCTTGCCAGCACTGCCACTCATCCCAACTCCTTGCCAGCACTGCCACTCATCCCAACTCCTTGCCAGCACTGCCACTCATCCCAACTCCTTGCCAGCACTGCCACTCATCCCAACTCCTTGCCAGCACTGCCACTCATCCCAACTCCTTGCCAGCACTGCCACTCATCCCAACTCCTTGCCAGCACTGCCACTCATCCCAACTCCTTGCCAGCACTGCCACTCA
>JBBDGP010000231.1:1585000-1810000 GCA_037952835.1 Lithobates septentrionalis | reverse complement strand
AGAATGGTCAAACATTCCCATAGACACACTCCTAAACCTTGTAGACCGCCTTCCCAGAAGAGTGGAAGCTGTTATAGCTGCAAAAGGTGGGCCAACGCAATATTAAACCCTACAGACTAAGACGCCATTAAAGTTCATGTGTGTGTAATGGCAGGTGTCCCAATACTTTTGACAATATAGTGTATGAAAGGATTATGTTTACTTAAAGTGAGGAAAGTGGGCTCAAAAGGGAGAGACATTGACAATGCTACTGCTTATAGTACCTCTATTCCACTTAGTGCAGGTCTCTGGCAGTGCTTTGAAAATATTGAAATTACTCCAGGCTATGATATACGCACAGAGTAAAGTCCGGTGATGAAAGGGCACATTCTGCTGGCATAGGCGGAAATAAACAATACTTAGTCTTTACATGTGTTTTGTAAGTCTCTGTAGCCTGGACAAATATTTGCCCAGCGAAGAGCACACAACCCATCTAGTCCATTATGAATTCTTAGGTCGCTCATTAACTTTCTATTGTTCCTTTGGAACTGTACCATGTCAGAATTAGCCATTGGGCAGGCCAATACGGTCTGCTTTTGTCAAATGACACCACACAAGGTAGTTAGTAAGCTGCTTAGGATTTTTTTGTAGTCTTATCTTACCATCTGCTTAGGGACTGAACTGACATGATTGTAAGCAATTCTGGGCTTAAAAAGTACAGTAATGGTCTAACATTAACCACTTGAAGACCAAGCCTTTTCTAACACTTTTTGTTTATAAGTAAAAATCTGTATTTTTTTGTCTTAAATTACTTGGAACCCCCAAACATATATATTGCAATTTATATCACACGGTATTTGAGCAGCAGTTTTTCTCACAGAAATGTTTTGAGAAAAAATACTTTAATGAATTTTCATGCACACAAACAAAATATAATACCCAATTTTTTGGTTAAATATAAAAGATGGTGTTACCCCAAGTAAATAAATACCTAACATGTTGCTCTTTAAGTTGCACATGCTTGTGGAAAGGTGACAAACTATGGTATTTTAAAATCGCCATAGGTGGCGCTTTAAAAGCCTTTACAGTATTAGAGTTACAGAGGAGGTCTGGTGTTAGAATTATTATTCTCGCTCTTATGTTCACGGAGATACCTCACGTGTGGGACGTGACACTTTTTATGCATGTGTGCGGACCAACACATGCAGTTGCCTTTCGAGGTAGCATAGGGGGGCGAGA
This sequence comes from Lithobates septentrionalis, assembly GCA_037952835.1. NCBI lineage: Eukaryota > Metazoa > Chordata > Amphibia > Anura > Ranidae > Lithobates > Lithobates septentrionalis. The sequence continues at coordinate 1,808,782 of JBBDGP010000231.1, read as the reverse complement.
ACGCTTTTTTTTTTTTTCACTTTATTTAATTTTTGGGGGTTTTAATCACTTTATTTGCTGTTACAACAAATGTAAATATCCCTTGTGACAGCGATGGGCAGTGACCGGTACTCTTTTTGAAGAGATCTGGGGTCTATTAGACCTCAGATGTCCCCTGCCCTTAAAACATCTGATCATGCCAAGATCAGTGTGATCAGATGCTATCACAATTTAAAAATAGCGCTGTTGACATCGTAGGTGACAAATGCTTGCCGCTTCCGGTTCCCTATACCATAGAGCTCATTGGGGACCTTCCGGTCCTTGAAGAGCACTATAATTCTGCCGGCTTTATTCCAGGCTCGCCGGTGGAGTTCAGACAAGCATCGGCGGGAGAGGGCAACCCCTCTTATCGCCCGTAAAAGCCATCAAGCATCTAATTGGCCACTAGGAGGACTTTTACATGGAAAACGATCACCTCCTGTAAAAAAACAATACTGAGTTGATGCCTGTAGCTGCAGACATCATGGTATAACCACTTAAAGCTAATCACATACATGTATGTGATTTGGCGGCAAGTGGATCACAAAAGTTTTTTTGTTTTTTTTTTAGCACTTAAAGTACACTTGCATCTACAGTTTTCTCCTGGTTCCCCAGCAAAGTTCCACAAATACCTGTTCATTCTGCCACTAAAGTAAAACCAATGCAGCTTTCTGTGATGGTGTGACAACAATGCTTCACTGCTCCTGAATTCAGAGCAGATTTGCCACTCCTATGTAAGATGCGCCTGTTTGCACTACAGTAGGATGAAAACATGTTGCATTGTTGCCCCCCTTGCCTTTAGCTTGTCAGTCAGAATCTGGCTGCACCCATTAGACTACCGCTTTCTGGATTGACAGCATTGTTTTTGAAACCCTCTCATTGAAAGCTGCAGTGTTTGGGAGGGGGAGCATGGAGACACAAAGGTGGATTTGGTTCAGCCAGGGAAGGTAAGGCTTGAGCATCACATAGTAATGAGATTTGGTACTTGTTTAGACTGTCGTACAGGAGCTTTTAGAACGGTTACCGACGTGGAAACAAGCCCGACAAGTTCAGCTGGGACCAGGTAGATTGGAGTCCAAGAGGACTATTTAAAATGTACAGCACCCCTACATTACATTCTGGTAAATAAGCCACACTATGCATGTATTTTAGGTTTTACATCTAAAATACAGAATGTAGTGTGGAGCCTCTGATGAAGAGAACATGTGGTTGTGGTTTCTGTTGCTTTAAAGTGATTCTAAAGGCAGGAAGGTTTTTTTTTTTTTACCATTTTAAAGCAGAAGTTCGAGATTTTCAAAAAATCCCTCATTGGTACACCCCCCACACAAAACACTAAACAGTTATTTGTAAAATTTCTTACCGCTTACCGAGAAATGTCTGATTTAATTTTTCAAGAAGTCAGCTCTGTGATTCAAAAAATGCACCATGTGTTCTGGCAGGGAGGTTCTGTTCGGACAGTGATTGCACCATATTCTGTCTCCCCTCTTTACACCAGGGATATGCAATTAGCGAACCTCCAGCTGTTGCAGAACTACAAGCCCCATAAGGCATAGCAAAACTCTGACAGCCACAAGCATGACACCCAAGGGGCAGAGGCATGATGGGACTTTTTGTTTTGGAACAGCTGGAGGTCCGCTGTTGCATATCCCTTCTTTACACTGTCATTAAACTACATTTTCCATCATGTTTGCAAATTACAATGAATGTGGGAGGGTACACTAGGCCTTTACATGTAAATGTGAACTCGCCCACTTCAGCATACATCACACCCCTCATTCTGCAGCCAGCAAGCCATACATAACACATGGTATGATAGGTTACAGCCCCTATGACTGTAAAGCATGTCTGTTCTCTCACCTCCAGCCACAACAACAGATAAACATATTTCCCTTACTTGCTTTATGTAATCATTACTGAACTGTACACATATCCTATAATTCTATATTATACACACTGTACTCTGCTGTAATTCAGTATTAGAAATATTCCTCCTGCTGCAGATTTGAGATCGTTCTAACAGCATGTCGGTGTCCCACCAGTGCCGCGTGTCGGTGTCCCACCAGTGCCGTGCGGGATCGGTATGACACAGTGGGGATTTCGGGCTGTGACCGGTATTGTATGTGAAATACCGATCTCTGTAATCTCCGGCTTCCCGCTAGCATTGGCACAGTGCGCTGACGATCACAATGCCGGCGGGAGGATGGACATTACAATGATCGGTATTTCACATACAATACAATACCTGTCACAGCCCGAGATCCCTGCTGTGTCATCCAGATTATTTGTGATCAGGCTCTGCACAGAGATGGCAGGCGGTGGGGTGGGGGGGGGGGGGGGCCGTGACTGTCAGGGAGGAGTGAGGATGGGTGGCACAGACCAGGGGCTGTGAGACCAGCCTCCGCACACTACAGGAAATAGAGCTCCCTGCTCGCTTTACAGAGAACTACAAGGGGGAGTGTCAGACCGCTGGCTGAGGATACAGGAGGAATAGTAGCCAACAGTCTTAAAACAGGATATCACTGAGCAATAATGGTTTTTCAGCAAGATCAGCAGCCTATTACAGGGGAACTACAGAGCTCAGAAGAACATGGATAGCGTAGTTGGTGAAGGTAGAAGATCAGCAACAATGACCTGGAAAAAAGTTTTTGCCCAGAGTTCTGCTTTAATGCATTCTCTGCATTAAGGTGAAAACCTTTCAATGAGGGCTCCCCCCAGTCCCCTTTGAAAACTTGAGTCCATGGGATTGCAGGCCCCCAAAAATAACAATTAAATTGTAATACACACAGACACAGAATTGGCAAGAAAATTGACAGCGGCACTTTATTGGTTTAAAACAAAACACATCACTTACAGATTAACTCAATTTAATAGGCAAATACCAGAAAATGTATCGCAACTAGAGCTTAGTCAAAGGACTCAAGCCAAATGTTACATACATTTCAAAAACTGTCCCCCCTTGAATCAAGGGTGACAAACCACATAGAAGTGCCTACGACGTGGGTGGGAGGGTAGGTGTTTGCTGGCCAGAGGTTGCCACAATACATGTCCCAAAAAGCAGTCTTTAATACCAGGATCCAAATAGCATGTGATTGGATCCCTTCAATCAAGGCTACCTGTGCAGGTGAGGTGAAATTGTTTAAAGGGGGAATAGCTCCCCACACCTGAGCTGCAAATTAACAAACCGATAAGCACACCTGTAAATGTGAGCTGCAGCTGCAAGTCAATGTCGGTGGACCCACAATGTGCCCCCTTGAGTCCATTCTCTATTCAGCGCTGTCCCCTCTACAACAGGTCTTCTCCCCTCTTCCCTCTCTCACAGGCTTGGCTGAGAGCAGCGAGGGCCATTGGCTGATGCTGCTGTCAGTCAAATCTTGTGAGAAAGGTTTGGGGCCGAGCCATGCTGTGGATGTCTATGGATAAATGTACTAGACGGATTATTATATCTCATACTGGCCAGACACTAGACGAAAAATCATTCGAAAATCTGTCATTTGGACAGTTCGTTCGTTTGTTTATCGTCTAGTTAATGGACACGTATCGAAAATCAGATGTGACGTTTTTGAGCCGAAAAATCAAAGGAAAAGTTTGGAAACTTCGGCCGAACTGACGATAAATTGAAAGGTTAATGTGTTTCTCACCCGAACAGTTTGAACTGGGCTTATGTGACGAAGCGAACGGAAAATGTATTCATTTATGTCAGTTGAACGATTTATTGATCAAATTTCAGTTATTACATGATGGCAAAATCGTTTGTTCTCACGACCGTGTGTTCGTTTTTCGAAAACTCGTTCGTCCGATTTTTCGTATGGTGTATGGCCAGCATTACTCTGAATGAATGTATCTTTATGACTGTTAAAGGAATGTTAAAGTCTTGAAATGCAAGTCCATTTTGCAATTATGACCTAAAGCTACGGTGTGGCAGTCATCGAAATTGATTTTTTAATGTGTAACACACGTACATTAGCCCATGAGAAACTGTCCTGCATGCCTACATATTTTATTTTGCTTATTTTACATAAAATCACCCATTCTATTGTCTTAGGAAATATGCTCAGTATTACTACAGACTCCAATGCAGCTGAACAGTTTACTTCCCCAACCTGCTTCTTCTGAAGCTCCTGACATCTGCAATTTTGTACTTCTGTAAGGCCAGTTCACATAGAAGCCTAACAGTCAGCAATACTATAAGTAATACATTTTATTTTCTGTTCATTTATAGAAACAAGCATTTTCCCCACCCTACACCACCCTACACCACAAGGGAGTTTGTTATTTTTTTTTTTTTTTTCCTTCTGCCCAGATTCGGGCTTTAAGGGATCCTTATTGGAATTTCTTTCAACTACAACTTTTTTTTTTTTTTCACTTTGGATAGAAAACGGGAGGATTGTAACCCTTGTCAGTTTTTTTTTTTTATGCTATCTGTGTACCCATTAGATAGATTTCCTTTTACTTCCTGTCCCATAACCAAAACAGGATGTGAGAGGAAATCCCTCCATTGTGAGAGAATCCCAGGAGTCACCAGAACAAGGGTCAGCATTGGAAGATTTCGCTAATATCCCTTTTTTTTTTTTTTTTTGACAACCCAAAATTTGAGAATAATAGGGAGGATGAATCTCTCGAACGGGGGTACAGACAGCAATAAAAACCTGATGGTTCTAATCTTTCTCCACTCTATCCAAAACTAAAAAAAAAAAATTTACCTTACGGTATAACTAAAGACAAAACTTTTTTTTTTTTTTTTTTTGTTTTGGATAGAGTGGAGAGGGATTAGGCCTCATGCACACAAGACGCTGTTAAACGCACGTTCAGAGGCAGTTGGACACTTTTTTCAACTGCCCCTGAACTCATTCAATGTTATCCTATGTGTCCATGTACACAGTCTCTTTTTTTGGCATTTTTGGGCAGTTGCGTTTAACCTCGTTTTTCCAGAAGCAAAAAAATGGGTTCAGATGCAAAAGTTTTCCACGTTTCAGACGCTAAAGGCGGGTACCGCGTTTAGCCGCTTTTGCGTTTATAAGTGTTTTTAAAGGAACCCTATTTTTTGGACCAGAAAACACAGAAATATGATGGTAAACTGCAGCTTTGGGGCCCCATATCTCGGGGCCACTTGGTGCTAGGAACCCCGAATTTGGTGCAAACACAGTGGAACTAGCACTACACCATATCCAAAGCTGGGGTTCCTAGCACAAGTGGCCCCGAGATATGGGGCCCCAAAATCGGGTCACAAAATGTTATTCTCTGCTGCAGAAAAGTGCTTGACATTTTGCAACCTGACTTTGGGGCCCCAGATCTCGGGGCCACTTGGTGCTAGGAAACCCAAATGTGGTGTGCTAACACAGTGGAACTAACACTACAACTTAGCAAATTGGTGCTAGGAACCCCAGCTGGGTATGTTGTAGTGCTAGTTCCACTGTGTTAGCACACCAAATTTGGGGTTCCTAGCACCAAGTGGCCCTGAGATATGGGGCCCCAAAGTCAGGTCGGAAAATGTCATTCTCTGCTGCAGAAGTGCTTGACATTTTGCGACCCCACTTTGGGGCCCTGTATCTCGGGGCCACTTGGTGCTAGAACCCCCAAATTTTAATATGTTGTAGTGCTAGTTCCACTGTGTTAGCACACCAAATTTGGGGTTCCTAGCCCAAAGTTGGGTTGCAAAATGTCATTTTCTGCTCTGCAGACGCTTCTAGATGCAAACGCGGCTAAACGTGGCATGTAAACGCAGCAAAACGGGCGTTTCAGCTTTTAAAAACGTGTTCAGCAGAGTTTGCACCGGCGTCTCGTGTGCATGAAGCCTTAGAATACTTGTCAGTTTATATTGCTGTCTGTGCCTCCGGTAAAGAGATTCCCCCTCTCTATTTATCTTGTTTACTATTATTTAAAGTGAAAGTGAAAGAAAATCTCAAATTTTGGGTTGTCCCCAGAAAAGTAACAGAGGGGAAATCTTCCAATGGGTACCCTAGTTCTGGTGATCTGGGGGCCCCTAAGGAATTCCCTTTAATTTTCAGGGATTTTTTTTCACTTTGGATACGGGACAAGAAGTGAAGTGCTATCTCCAAAATGATACACAGATGGCAAAAAAAGAGAAATCTGACAGAGGTTATAACCCTCCCTTACTCTATCCAAAATGGGGGGGGGGGGGGGGAGTTTGCCTATAGTTCTACTTTTTAAGTTTTTACTTTAAGAAGGCCAACCTTATAATAATCTTTTTGAATTGATAAAGATCTGTAGCACTGGACAGTGTCATACCAGCATACTACAGATTTCCATGTTTTCAGTTTTTCTGTTCAATGAATTGGTGGTCAGCAGGAGAATCCTTGAGTTCAGATTTGCTTTTGTTGCCTTGCCTGCTACTTAGAGAATGGGCAAGATCCCTTTTTCTTTGATATGAGCTTGTTTTGCCACCCTAAAAGTCGCTAAAAGCCAGCCATAAAGATGCAGAGGTCTAATTGGCTAACCTCTACGACTTTCCCACCCCACTTCCAGGGCTTGTCCTTTTATGTATGACATGGTTGTGCCCCGGGGGACTGTAGTGTCGAGGTTTTGTAGGGGCACTGACATATGTATAAAGTGTCACAAGTGAAAAGCTGATCATAAGAGCAGATTATTTCCTATGCCCTGGCCCATGGTATTTTAGGATTTTTTTTTTTTTTAATGGAAATCATGAGGCTGCTGAGCATACAGTGCTGGAAATGTTAATTACAGACAAATGTGACTGGAGAGGACACACAGTGAGAGCTTGCCATCTGGAGCCTCGCTGATTAATTTATGTAAATATTACTATATATTGATAACAATTTTGGATCTGCAGAATTCTGGTGTAGTACTCATTAGCAGCCTGCTACTGAATAAACAGATCCTTTCAGAAAGAATCGCTTGAATTACGACTAGCAGCCCATTCCCACTTCAGCAGAAGAGCATGTCGTTTTATGTGGAGCTCTCGCTTAAAAGTTTTTGTTGTTATCTTTGAAGAGTAGTAAAAGGTTAGATTCTTTTTTTCTGTCTGATTCCATGATGGGGATATTTCCTTCAACCTCACTCTCAGTGGCAACCAGAGCTAAACGGCCTGTTTTTATTGCCTCAAGGCATTCACTATGTATTTCTATGGAGATTCTGCTGTAGAGCCAGTATCACTGGTATCAGCCCCTCTCTCTGCACTCTCAAATATTTATATATGGATTATCAAATTGTAGAAATGAAAAATGTATCTGGAGTGAGGAAACTGGAGGCTCAGCTTGAAAAACAACTCCAGGTGTCACAGGGTTCGAAAGCTCTTCCCAGTTGGCAAACTGCAAAAAAAAAAAAATTGCCGAAGTAAAAATCCCTCCCTATCCATTCCTCTTCATCCCTATTCTATCAAAAATACACCAACATCCCACCGCAGTGTGAAAAAACATACAAAAAAAAATTGCTGCTGGGGAAGGAGGGGGGGGGGGGGGTGGGGGGGGCGAACTTCCAGCTAAGTTTGCTGTGGTGAACTCTGCCAGAAGTGGGAGCTGGTACCTGTCAAAACCAGGTACACGCTCCCCCTCCCAGATGTGGCAGTGGAGGAGGCAGATGTGCGAATCTTCAACTTTTGGGTGGAGCTCCACTTTAGTGCAAGACATGCATTAAGGTAAAAAAACTTTTTAGCTTTCATATCACTTTAAAAGTGTCTGTAAACCCAAACTGAAATATAAAAATAGATCACTTAATATAAAGTACATTTATGTGCTAATCCTTTTTTCTTTTCTTTTCTGTACTGTATGTCATTGCAAATAAAATATGGCTCAATATGTTATGTACCATATTGGTTTTATGATTTATTTGTAAACGTAATACAAATTTGGAATTTTGTGAATATTGTTACCTTGGTTTCTATTTTGGCACAATTTAAAGTCCCAATTCTGTCATTCCTCCCCTCTTTTTAGGAGGAATGAAAACTTTTTTTTTTTTTTAATACCAGGTTATACTGCCAGTTTTATCCTTTTCGTGAGTTGGTAGTGACATTATCCATAGTCAGCTCTATCTCTAGCATTGTTTCCCATATGCACTCGCTCCCAAGCCCTCCTTGTCCAATCTGAAGCTGGCCACATCCAAGGGAGGCACACCTGTGGGAGTGGCCATCAGCTAATGTTTGGCGATTTCTCCAGGGAGCCTTGATGTCATCCATTCACATAATAAGCCAAGAGTCTTGTCACCATTACACGTGACACTCTGCGTCTTGGTCCAGTTCACCACCTTGGCCCTGCGGAGTGCAGCAACTGAACAGTGGTCACATGACTGACCAATAGCCAAAAAGATATTTACAACAATTTAACCGGTAATGCTTCCCTATTGTGTGTTATTGCTGTGCCTAAGTTTCTTTTACTTTATGATTATATTACTTTATGGTTAACGTTTGCTTTAAGCTTTTGGTTAACAAAGCTCTAAAATTCAGTTTATTGTCTCTATTTCACAGCAGAACCTACTGCATCCCCTGCTGGTGCTTCCCCATCTTCCCCTGCATTATCTCCAGCTAATAGCTTAGAAGCTCCTACCCCAACCGTGGCTCAGCCAAAGAAAATCATGGGAGTTGGTTTTGGAGATATTTTCAAAGAAGGGTCTGTGAAGCTCAAGCCGAGAATACCGGTTGCAGATTCTGAAATAAAGAAGCCTGAGAAGGTAACAGCAGCATATGTATTCAGCCCATCTTCTGTTCTCTAAAGTATAACTTGAATGAAGGGCCTTTTTTAAATTTGCAGCAGGTCTTGCCCCATTTTAGACTGCATATTTATCTTTTAAATGCATTAGTCGTTTTCAATAAGGCTGGGTTCACACTATGCCTCAATTTGTGTGGGCGCTGCAGCCCATTCATTTGAATGGGCTGCCATGCCTCCTAAAACATAGGGAAAGGTTCTTGCAGCATTGCAGAAATCACAGCTGCACAGGAACTGCAAGTGCTGTGTGGTTCCCAGTGCGGGGGAGATTTGCAGTGCATGCGACGTACTATTAAGATTAATGGGGGACCCACATGCATCTCCTGCATTTCACTGTGCGGGTGGTTGCAGCTGCAGGAACAAGTGCGGACCCACAGTAGGAACCACCTGCACAAGTGTGAACCTAGGCTTGAGTGGGGTATACACTATAGGAAAATCGGGCGAACGGTCGTCCGATTTTCTTCAACGTTTCACAGCAAATCAGAACCGATGAATGAAAATACGGAATTGGCTATCAAAAGTTGTTTACACCCCATCCTGAGATATGTTTGGGATTCTCACCTGTGAAATTGCCTTCCTAATGATTTTTACATCAGGCTTGTTTTTGAGCTTTCTTATTCTGCACAAGGGCAAAGTGAGAAGAAGACATATTCTACCCATGGATGTTTCTTCACTGCACCTCAATTAGGATATTGTCCTGCATTCCTTCTGTCCTGCTTCAAAACACCATGCACTGCCTAGATGTGGTCAGGGCTGTTAAGGTCTACACTTGTCCTAATCGCAGGCTCTCGCAGAGGACATCCAGCCTCCTGCTTCACCATTGCTAGGTGGATTAGACTACTAATTCATACAACCTTAGGAACAGAGTTTATATTTCTCAGTTATGAAAGTCTCATGGGGTGAGTGCGGTTATACAGTATAAGTGTGTACTAGGGACAGCCCTAGCACAGTTCTTTGCCAGTGTCCCATCACCTGAAAATAGCCTGAAGATAACCCATGGTCTATGACTATAGCCCTTTGTCTTGTACTCTACTCCAAGATGAGGAATTTACAGGCAAATCAAAATTCCTTTTTTTTCTGCTCTGCTCTATAGACACCTCATAAAGACTTGGGTAAAGCTGAACTTTTGGCAGATTTTTTTAATACACAGATGTGATACATATACAGTAACATATATTGGAACTGTTTTACCTGCCAAAGAATTTGTATTTCTGTCCATCCAGTCCTGAGATGTACACCTTTCTGCCACACAGTATAGTCCTTTTCTGGCAGGACATGGCAATTTTAATTTTTTTCAGCTAAAAACAAGTAACGCAAGTTTTGTCCCGTCCCCCCCGTCCCCCCCAGCCTGTAATTGGAAAGTGAAAGGAGAAACGGCAGACTAATCTGCTGATATTTCACCTCCTATAACCATGTTTGTTAGCGCACGAGTGCTGCAGTATTTTTGGCTGGCTCATTGCCTGCTTCTCCCTTATCCACTGTGGGCTCTTCCATACAGGATCTGCAAGAAGCTAATACAAATCCAAATTCAGGAACTTACACTGCTTGCATAAAAAAGAAAAAAATACAAATTTAACAACATATTATTGGATTTAAAAAAATACATATAAGGACATATTAATACAGAGTTGCATTATTTATATATGGGAGCTAGAGTTCAGCCTTATCAACCTGATGCGTGTATTATTTTTTGGAGCAACCACTTATGTGATGTTGGTGAATGGACTAAAATGCAATTGCCACAAAAAAATACTGCATACATTATGTTTTAGTGACTAGACCCTGTTGACTATCACATCTGTTTTGCAGCCATCACCTACTCCACCAGCAGCAAAGGCATCTCGCACACTAAGCTCAGATCTACCAAAAACAGAAATTGACGGCAAACCAAAAGGTGGGCAGTGTTATGTGGATGGCACGGTCTTTATGAAACTGTTACATATTCAGCCTAATACTTTGTCCTTTAAAGGCTGAGTCTACCCAGTGCATTTGTTTACTGTTTTAACTGCCTAATGGTTTATAATTCTGTTTGTTCCGTCTCGTAATCCATGGTTGGAGCTTTGGAGCCATGCTGTAGAAGAGTGTCAGCTGGGGACATTTTTACATGAGTTTGCTAGAGATCACTGATTTTACAATCCCTTTGCAAATTAACATTGAATACTGACTGCTGGGGTCAAAGGGCTGCACTCCAACCACCAAAGGGTTGATTACCATGGTGAATTCCATACCAAACTCCTATTCAGACACCGATATTTAGGTTACCTAGGACCTGGCAGATTTTCTTTTACAATTTTGTTGATTTTACAGCTAAAGTCTAGGTATGACCTTTATTGCATGAATGCATTGGTCCAGTTTGGACCAATATAAGTATTTCATAACTGAGGGGATGCTGTGGAAGGTGACAAGCACTCATTGCTACTACTGTGACCACTGCAGTCTTCCAGTTCCTCTACTGAGCGGTTTTCCGTTTGCAAAGTGAACATGGAATTTCTTGCTCGACACTGCTGCCATTCACAGAACGCCCTACATTTTTATTTTCAGTGATTACAAGGCATTTTTTGATAGGACAGGGTCTAGATTGTGATGTAACCCCTTGCATCTACACCTCATCCAATCTGAGAATTCCTTGTATTCATTTAAAGAAAATACAGGGCATTTTTGGAAAACCTGTGGTGCGGAACGAGCGACCTTCTGTGGTCATTAAGCAGAAGAGAATCTGCTCAGCATAGTAGCCAGATGACTGCAGCAGCTACTACAGTGAATCCCAGCTACCCCAGCAGCCCATCAAGTAGGAAATATGTATACTTAGCAGAAGCAAATGTAGTACAGTCAAAAATGCATTGAATCAGGAGTCCCTGAAATAGAACTAAAAACAGTATTTAAAAGTTTAGCTACTTATACCTGGAGCCAAGGTCCATAGACAAATCAGTGTAGTGTCATTCTTTTTAATGGGTGGTGGTGTTGTAGAGCAGTATACAGCCTGGGCATGAGCTTGGCCACTGGAGATGGTGTATCCAGGGGTGTCACTCAAACTTGGCTAGTGATGTGTGTTTAGTGTTAGGGTTTTATGGGTAGATAAAAGTTGGGAAAGAATGCTCTGGCAGAGAGAGAGGAAGAAGAGTAGGCAGGAGGGAAAGAGCAGACCTGACAAGTTTTTTCATTTTGCAGCCTCCAGTCTTCTTGTAGGCCATATTCTAAGTGGTACACGTGCTCTAGGTACAGGTGCTCTAGGTACAGGCATAAGCCATAACTGCCCTGTACCAGGCTTGGCACATGCATTTGGGACAGTTGCCATATTCTGTGATTTGCATTTGTGTGCCGTTTTAATCACCAAGGAGAGTAATGGTGTCCCCAGATGCAAGGGCCAGGTTGGAAAAGCGGTTTAAAGCGGGTTGGAACCCGGAGGATGCCAGCCCTGGAGACATTGAATAGTGTACTTTTTTTTTTTTTTTTTTTTTTAATAGTTTCTTTTATTGAACAAAAAAGAAAATATACATATATAAAGCATGCTTAACAAATGTCCAATATGGTGGTCAATATTATAGGCAGCTATCACGCAAAGACATCCCGCAATGTTTGAGACATAAACGTGAGACACTTTTTGACATTTAGGCTATGTCAGGTTATACAACTTACAAGGTATATTATACTCTTATAGTCTCTCCTAATTTCTCCATACAATGTTAGTAGGGATATTGGAGGTCCGAAGGTTTATAGTGTAGTAACTCCCTATTGGGTGCAGGTTTCAGGTGCCTGTAGCCACCTGTCCCAGATCTTATTGTATTTTGAAGGGCATCCTCGATGGGAGTATGAGTTTTTCATAGGGCAGATTTTTGTTCACTTCTACTATCCAGTTAGTGAGCTCCGGTGGGTTAGGTCTCATCCACAGCCTGGCTATCACTTTTCTCGCAGAAAAGTGGGTTTTGTTTAAAAAGATTTTAGTAAATTTGTCCATATCCGGTTCCGTGGTATCATGTAGAAACTGCACTATTTGTGTCCAGAAACCCTGAACTCTTCGGCAGTTTCTGTTTAGGTAATAGAATGTTCCTGTTTCTTGATTGCACATTGGGCAATTAGTGGAATGATCTTGTTTATACCTAGAAATTCTTAGTGGAGTGAGATATGATCAGTGGAGTATAAAGATCTGAGTCAGGCGATCAGAGAGTTTGGGTGAAACTAGTTTGCAGGTATGTAAGGCTTCACTCCACTTCTCATACTTCATGGATCCTAAATCTCCCTCCCATCTAGTCTTCAATGCATAAGCTGATGTAGATACCTGGGGGTGGGACAGCATGTTATAAAAGTGAGAAATCATTTTTTTGGGGTCAGTGCTTTAATCACTTCCATTAAAGGATTATTGCCTAGGGAAGGGTGGCCAGAGAGGAATTGTGTTCTAAAAGCGTGGCGGTTTTGAGGTACCTGAAAAACATTCGATTTGGTATCAAAAATTCGGATTTCAATCTGTCAAAAGTCTTTAATTCCTCATTTTGTGTAATGTGAGTCAAATAAAATATTTCCCTGGAGCGCCACAACTCGGGGTCTGGGAATGAGTAAAATTATGTGAGAGCTGTATTATGCCACAGAGGAGTGAGGTCACGGACTTGTGGTGTTTTGAGCTTGTCTGATACGATATCCCATACCCGTCTTTATTGGTAAAGCAAGAATTTGCGATCTCCCGCCCTCTCTGCACCCCTCACTCCTCCTGTTATTGCAACAAAGGGATCTATGGTTGAATGTGAAATAGAAAGATCAGGATCCTGTCTGTCAATTTTGTCTATGTGAAATAGTTGTGACATTTGAGTGGCTAAATAGTATGCGTTGAAGTCTGGTAAAGCCATTCCGGCGAGGTCAGTGTAATTTTTTACATTTTTTCTAGGGAAATTTGTCTACCGTTACCCCATATAAATGGTTTAAGTATTGCTTCCATAGATTTGAAATGCCTAAGCACCAAGTACACTGGCGAGTGCCATATCATATATAATATTTTGGGCAATGTTGCCATTTTCACAAGATTTATTCGTCCCATTACTCCTAGAGGGAGTCAGGTCCAAATTTGAGTTTTCTGTTTAAGCATCTCAAAGAGATTGTATATTATATTATATTAGGCAGGACATAGTCAGCTGGGTCTCGAGTGGTCTGCATTCCTAAGTATTTGATACGATCTAATCTCTATAGAGGTAACATGGCTCTGTCTTTTGGCTGGCCAGAGTGAGTATTTGGGATTTATCCCAATTGATCCGAAGACCTGAGAAGGAACCAAAGTGTTCTATCAAAGCCAGGGCTGTGGGTAGGGAATTAACTGAGTTATCCAGATAGAGAAGGGTGTCATCTGCATAGGTGCTGATCTTTTCTGTAATAGGCCCTTTGCTCAGTCCTACTATGTCAGGATATGCATGTATTGCGATCGCAAGTGGTTCTGCCGCCAGTGTGTAGAGCAGTGGAGATAGAGGGCATCTCTGTCGTGTCCCTCTAGTAGGAGGGAACTGTTCAGAGGACCACCCGTTGGCCAATACCCTAGCAACTGGAGCCTGATATAGTAGTTTAATCAATTTTATAAATCTAGGCCCTAGGCCACATTTTCCCAGGCAGGTACATAGATAACGCCACTCGACTGAGTCGAAAGCCTTGGGCGTTTCCAAGGCTACAATCACCCTGCATCCTGGATTTTCATGGGATGTCTGAAGATTTATAAATAACCGTCTGAGGTTGAACGAGGTGTTCCTGCCTGGCACGAAGTCCGACTGGTCTTTGTGTACAAGAGATAAAATGACTTATTTGAGGTGAATGGCAAGTACTTTTGCTAAAATCTTGACACCCACCTGGAGTAAAGAAATGGGGTGATATGATTCTGGGAATCTCAGGTCCTTGCCAGGTTTGGGGATTAATACTATTAATGCTTCTCTCATGGAGGCGGGTAAGTTTGAGTCTTCATATACGGAGTTATATAACAAGAGAAGCTTTGGAACATGGAGTTCCGAGTATGTTGAATAAAATTCTATAGGTAAGCCATCTGATCCCGGTGACTTAGATCTGGAGAATTCAGCTATGGCCCCTGTGATCTATGTCGTCAGTGGCGCCTAAAATTCTGCGACGTACTCCTCAGTAAGTTGAGGAAAATTTATCTCAGAAAGAAATGATTCCATTAAGGAAGTGTCATCCGAGACTGAGGTTGTATATAGCTTGGCGAAGAAGTCCCTAAAAATTGTCGTTACCTGGCCAGGTTCTGTCACCAGTCCATTCCCAGGAGAGTGGAGTGAAATTACCACAGGTGGCCTCTTCTCGCAATGCACTAGGTAGGCCAAGAGTTTCCCAGCTCTCTCCCCGTGTTTGAATAATTTTTGCCTATGAAAAAACTGTTTACGCTTAGACTTTTCATAATGCGTTTTTTCAACTACCCTAGTTTGTACTTTAAAGTTATTTGCCCTGTCGAGTTTGGGGTCGTCTAAAAATGCTTTCTCTGCGGAGAGCAGGTCAGTCGTTGCCTTGGCTAGGGCAGCTTCCGAGGTCCTTTTCAGTTTGTTAGTTCGTGTTACAAGTGTTGAGCGGGCATGAATTTTAAAGGCATCCCAAACTACCTGCGGTGATGCAGTGTCCCTATTAGTCAGGAAGTATTGCTCCCAGTCTACCGCTAGGTTGTCTTCTTCTGGTGGCAATGTTAGCCAGAAGGGGTTTAACCGACACATAGCTGGAGGTCGGCTGTGTTGTAAGGACAGTGTGGCCCAATAGGGACAATGGTCTGAGAGCGATCTAGGGGAGTAACCTGTGTCTTGTAGTCTGGGTAAAAGAGAATGGGATACAAGGTTAAAGTCTATTCTTGGCATTGAATGATGGCAGAGGGAGAAGCAAGAGTATGCCTGCAATGTGTGGTGTTTAGATCTCCAAGTATCCACAAGATTGAAATCCGCTATCAGTCTAGCGAATCGTGTGGATTGGGGTGGGAGTTGAATTTGAGGGTTTTTACACAGTTTATCGAGGTTTGGGTTGAGGGTGTTGTTAAAATCAACCAGCCAAACATCCGGCACTGAGGGGTATAGTGCCATGAAGCTAAATCCATCAGACAAAATTGCAGAGTTAAATGGTAGGGGTACGTAAAATGCCATTATCAGTTTTGGGTCCCCATGTATAGCTTCATATAAAAAAACACATACCTGCCCAGTGGGTCAACCTCAGAACCCCGGAGCTCAAAATATGTGGTTTTCACTATAAGGATGGATACTCCTCTAGAGTGGATATTGTGGACGGAGTGCTAAGCCCATCCTACCCATGGGCGTTTAAGTGCCATCTGTATTCTGCCCTCAGCATGAGTTTATACTAATGCTATTATGTCAGCACTTTGCTTTTTGAGTAGTGAGAATATAGCTGACCTTTTTAACCTCATCTCTCATGCCCCAGACATTCCAGGTGAGGAATTTCAAGGTGGCCATAGGGCAGATAGAGAATATTGTGGAGCTCCAGGGTTCCAGGTCCCCCCCGTTACCTGTCGCACATGGGTGGATGACTCGAGAAAAAAAATGCTTAACAAAATAGCACATCTACCGATGTACCATGTATGTCTAACCTAAACATAGTATAGTATATCAGCGTGTCTCGTAAATAATGTACCTTTTTGGACTATGTTTGTGTGTTTGGATAGATGCTGCAGAGTGTAGAGTCCTGTTCAAACTGTACACCTAAAAGTGCACCAATTCTTTACAAAATTTCTGGTTTCTTATTACATACCGTTCAAAATGGCGTTTTGTTTATTCTCTACTTTTCCAGCAGCCAAAGAGATATGCAGAGCCTTGTATTCCTACGATGCAATCAATGAGGATGAGCTTAGTTTTAAAGAAGGTGACATAATCAACTTAATAAATAAAGTAAGTTGTCTCACAGTAGCAAATATCACCAGTATGCGTATGTTACCTCTGGAAACTGAAGAACCTTCTTGTTTGCAGGATACTGGAGATCCTGGTTGGTGGAGAGGAGAGCTCAATGGTAAAGAAGGAGTTTTTCCTGACAACTTTGCTGTTATAATCCCAGATTTAGAAAAGGAAGTAAGTGTGCATTGTTATTCTTATCCATTGTAGAAATTCAGTACATGCAGTTTTATTTAGAGGGATCTCCCTTTAAACTGTATCCCCATCATAAACAACCCTTGTTTCATTGTTAATGTTCCTTGTTGGACTGTGTCAGGCCGTTTCAAGACAATAACAGTCTTACTGGGCATTTCATCTTAAATTTGGGCTTCCCTAGCAGATTTCATCTCAAGGTGGTATTTTAATCTGACAACCTTTCAGCCCTATTGTGTCTGTGATGATTTCCTTTTATCCAGGTCTAGCTAGTAGTAGTCACATTTCATATAGACTTCTGTAATGTTGTTTCACTTTTCATCAAACTGGATTTCTCAGCCATTATACTAACTTTCATACAATTAAGCCTAATCAAATCACAATGGGTGCCAAAGGCCAGTCTCCTGTTTAAAAGAAAGTGTGTGTGTGTGTGGGGGGGGGTTAAAAAAAAAAAAAGTCAGTCATACTCACCTAGGTGGGTGCAGCATCTGTCCCCTGACACCTATAAGACCATGAAATAAGTGATCAAAACCCGCAGATCGCTCAGTCAGAGTGCTGACTGTTGGAGCTCTGCCCCTCCAGCGCTCACTGGTGGGATGTGCATAGGGCGGAAGTGGCTGGCTCAAGCTCTCTGCGGCATGCTGGGAGGGTAAGCCAGCTGCCGGTCAGGCATGTGGGTGGATCCCGACATTAAAGTCAGGAACCCTTCAGAGCCTGGACTGGCTGAGTGATGTCAGCAGGCTTTAGCCGACTGAACTAAGTGCACTACTGTAACCCACAAAAAAAGTCTAGCTGTGGCCCTGCTTATCCTTTATGGTATTGATACAGTGCCGAAGAATGCACATTGTATGTATATATATTAAAAAAAACCTGGTTTGTTCCTGTCAAGGCTGACTTGAACCAGAAGACCAAATGAGTGTCACAACATACAATGTGAAGATAGTAAACAATTTTAAATTTATTGCATGGAAAAATACAAAACACTCCACAATGGGAGATAATAAGAAAACAAAACACACTACACATAAAACATGAAAAAAAATGTCCGGATGCCAAAGATCTATACACGAGTATCCCTGCCACTACAATTGGTCGTAAGTAAATTGCATAGATATGCAAATAAGGCGGGGGTATCCGTGTGAAGGTCCCTGGAAGGCTCAAGCCCATTAAGTGCAAAGGGACGAAGCTACGTAATCCACTTTGCGAAACGTGTCGACGTCACCAGTGTCAAGTGACGCCGCTGCTTTGTTGTGTCCCGGAAACAAGCCCACAGTGAGCTGAGGAGTTGGGGAGACCCGAGTTGGCTGTACTGAACAGCCGTAGTACAGTACGAAGGCTGCAGGACGGTGGGGGAAATCTTTAGCGCTGTTTTGCGCCAGCATCAAAACGGGACTGTTGGAAATTCTTCTTGGATCAAGTACACAAAGCCGCGTCTGTTGGAATATTATCCCTTGGAGAAAGCACCACTTTGGGAAGGGTATCGTATGGCAATTTCGTAAATTGCTAATTTTAGCGTGATACATAGATGCCATTAGAGCCCAGTACCCCCACCTATAACCATGTTATTTTGGCATAACGGGGCATGAAACTATAGTTGGACTTAGATCCCAGAATATGATTTAAGCACAAGTCTGTTCTGAGTTTCAATATTATTACATGACGTCCTAGGATTTTGATACAGTCCCAAACACCACTATCCCCCTTTGAAATCAAAGGAGTATAGCCTTCACAGTCATCACTCAGGACTGGTCTTTGCCATCCATTAGGGTAGTCCTCAGCACGGCCTTTCTTCTATCAAGTTCTGCACAGTGTACTCTATGGCATCCTTTCCCTTTGACGCAACTCCTGTCCCGCCAGCAGCTTTCATATATCGGCATTTTTTCCTATATTGAGGGTTATTTATTATTTTTTTGACTATCCCCCAGGACTTTTTCGGTCTACTTGCATATCTCATTCTCCCCTTTTTTCTCTCCCTTTGCACTTTATGGCTCAAGCCTTTCTGGGACCTTCACAAGGATACCCCTGCCTTATTTGCATATCTATGCAATTTAATTTATTTACGACCAATTGTCGTGGCAGGGATACCCGTGTATAGGTCTTTGGCGTCTGGACGATTTTTTACATATTTTATGTGTAGTGTGTTTTGTTTTCTTGTTTATATGTTGCCACATTTGGAGATTACATGACACAGGAATCTCTGGATGTAATTTATTTGCATGTGTCCAACCATTATCTCCCACTGTGGAGTGTTTTGTATTTTTCCATTCAATAATACATTTAAAATGTTTTACTATTTTCACATTGTATGTTGTGACACTCATTTGGTCTTCTGGTTCCCGTCAGCCTTGACAGGAACAAACCAGGTATTTTTTTTCATATATTTGCAGTATTTTGGACCAGAGTGACACTGCCCCCATGGGGTATGCAATGGTTTGAAGAAACTATTAGTGTGTGTATATGTATGTACGTATGTGTAATGTATATGTATGTGTGTATGTGTGTATGTATATATGTATATATATATATATATATATATATATATATATATATATATATATATATATATATATATATACACTTTAAGGCCCTTTTCCCTTTGTTTTTTTCTGGTATATGTTGTATGTATGTATTGTTATTGAGGAATATAATATTTGATTGCCTGTGCTGCCTCTTTTAGTTGTTATCTGTTGTCTTACAGAAGCCAAAGAAGCCTCCACCTCCGAAAAGTATGGGTAGGTAGTATTGGCTGCTTATACTGGGTTATTGGGTTCCCTACAGCCAGACTGAGCACTCTGATTGCAGTGCTTTTATAGAACGCAAAGCAGTTGAATAAACGTCTATAAAGATATTACCTCTATAGGCTGTCTTGCAGACTATCCACCGATGCTGCACTTGGTATGGGTTTTTAATATTTTTTTGTTTTCTTGATATCCTTCCACCTTTTATTGCAAGTAGTGTAAATGTCCAAAGCCAGACAGTGTGGTGTTTCTCTCTAGGAGGAACTTGGTCATGAATGTGACCTAAATGACTAAGTTCCTGCTGAGGAGAAACGCATCAAATTTATTGCCCAATTTTTACTTGTGGGTGGTAGACCTGCCTATCTATCACCTGAGATTCCCAGTGGTTCAAAGGTGAAATTGACTGAAAATTGCCACATGAATAGCCAGCTTTAACCTGTTGCCGCCTGCCCACTGTCCATATGACGTCATGGACTTTGAGTGGGGATATCTGAATGATGCCTGTAGCTACAGACATCATTCAGATATTGCTGTTTTCAGCCGGCGATTCCCTACACCATAAGAATGATCATAGCGGCTGTTCTGCCGCTTGATCGTTCTTACGGGAGGCGAGAGGGGACGTTTCCCGCCGCCCTCCCGTGCTTCTACCGACTCACCGCTACGATCAGTGAGTCGGAGAACAGATCCGCGGCCTCGGATGTTGATCATAGAGATTTCTGGCGGACCAGATGGTCGCCGGAGTCTCTATGATCGTCAGAGGCCGGGCGCGATGTTATGACGTCAGGACCGGCCTCTGCATTCAAAAAAAACGTCGCCGCCTCGGCTGGGAAGCCGTGATCAGTTTATTTATTTTTATTTCAGGCTTCCCAGCCTAGTGGTTAGATGTGGGGATATTGACCCCATATCTCACTGTAAAGAGGACCTGTCATGTCATATTCCTATTACAAGGGATGTTTACATTCCTTGTAATAGGAATAAAAGTGATCAAAATGTGTTTATTTTTTATTTTTTCCCAAAAAAGTGTCAAACTAAAAAAAAAAAGTATAATTAACAAAAAAAAAAAAATTTAAAGCTCGTGTGCTCGCACGCAGAAGCGAACGCATACGTAAGTCCCGCCGACATATGAAAACGGTGTTCAAACCACACATGTGAGGTATCGACGCGAACGTTGGAGTGAGAGCAATAATTTTGGCCCTAGACCACCTCTGTAACTAAAAACATGTAACCCGTAAAAAAAATTTCAAGCATCGCCTATGGGGATTTTTAGGTACTGAACTTTGGCGCCATTCCACGAGCGTGTGCTATTTTGAAGTGTGACATGTTAGGTGTCTATTTCCTCGGGGTAACTTCATCTTTCACAATATGCAAAAACATTGGGCTAACTTTACTGTTTAGTTTTTTAATTTTTTTAAAGCACAAAAAAACGCGTTAAAAAAATTGCTGCGCAAATACCACGCGAGATAAAAAGTTGCAACAACCACCATTGTATTCTATAGGGTCTTTGCTAAAAAAAAACCATATAATGTTTGGGGGTTCTATGTAATTTTCTAGCAAAAAAATGATGATTTTTACATGTAGGAGAGAAATGTCAGAATTGGCCTGGGTGGCAAGTGGTTAATAAAGCTGAGAAACTGGCAGGAAAGTATTACAATTAAATGCCCTATACATAAGTCTGATAGATGACTCCACCCACCAGCATTCCACTGTACCAAATGTTGGATATGTTTTTATAAAGCTTCCTAATTCTAACCCTTCAGGGCCCATTTACGTGCATGTGTGTGTGTGTGTGATTTAATGTGCATTGTGTCAGAGAAAATTTACAACATTTTTGGGCTCCTACTGAGTTTCAAGGTAACAAAGAACATACCTGACCCAAATTTTTGGGAAAGCAGCCCCCTACAACATATGTGTATTCACATCTCTGTATTGTGCTGCATTTACATGTAATGGGGACCCATTGGAAGTGGAGGTATTTCCCCCATATTGCATGTACATACCCTGTTTCCCCGAAAATAAGACCTAGCGTGATTATCGGTGATGGCTGCAATATAAGCCCTACCCCCCAAATAAGCCCTAGTTAAAGTCCTTGTAGGTCTTATTTTCAGGGTAGGGCTTATTTTCGGTAAAACAGGGTAGGGCTTATTTGGGGGGTAGGGCTTATATTGCAGCCATCACTGACAATCACGCTAGGTCTTATTTTCGGGGAAACGGGGTATATGCCCAACTGTGAAGTCTACCATAGTATGCTCTGATTACAGGGACCTGTATATAAGGGTGTACGCACATTGGGCATGGTTGATCGGAACCATGCCCTCTTCACTACCTCACTGGTCTGTGCTCACACTGTGTTCCCAGGCACGCTTATGTTATCGAGACCATTGTGATCCCCACTTCTATTCCCAGTGATATATGGAAAGTTCTGTGAGCAAAGAGTTTGCGCTCTCACTGACGTGAACTGTATTAGACCACTAGTGAACTGAGACTGCCCCCCTTTTAAGCGTTCCCAGGCATTGTATACTTAACTATTCCCGGGGACAATCTGGAACACTCACAGTACACAGATGAATCAGACTAAGGGGGTGCACTGTGCCCCTGGTATGGATAAAACTGTCAGTGTGTGTTCACCCTTTATGTAACATGATATTTTGGAGTGTGTAATGCAAGTGGACTGCATATTATACTTTTTGGCATCAAAACAAATAATTTCCATCACACATAAATATTATAACACATTATAAAGGTGATCAGTGTTAATGCCTTTTAATGTTCCATTTTGAGGCACCTTTAGTGGGGTTTAAGCTGTTCTTTTGACCCTTTGACTTTTACTGGTCCTTTTTTTTGTTAGTGCCAAAGCCAGAACTTCGTCATGGAGACAAACGGTTCACTCCCACCAAATCAGAAGAGAAAGAGAGAGGTAATGTAAATGTGTTTTTTTGGTGTTTTTTTTTTTGTTTACCTGTCTGCTGTAGTACTGTTCTGCTCATCCACAGTACATTAAGGGTCCTGTCACACCATACAGCATATAAAAATAGACTGAAAAAGCATGCGTAGTAACATGCATTTACATACATTTTTATGCACATGCAGGTTTATATGCCTTAATGTGTGTTGTGTGAACAAGGTGCATAAAAAACCCTTGTACCCTGGAAGTTTCTTGCATTTATTTAGTGCCTGGTGTGAATGAGCCCTAAACAAACTTGTCAGCCATTTTAAACTTGGCCTGCCTAAGAGCAGGCAGTGCAGAACACCTACTCTTTCCTTTTTTAGCTTGTCTGTTAGCTTCCTAAAGTAGTTTCACTTTGTTACTGGATCCTGGCTAAGCCAATTGCCTTTTTTGTTGTATTGCTGTAGATGAAAAGCCGTCTCTTGAGCATAAGCCATCCGTGGATCTCAAGCCATCTGTGGATTCTAAGCCTTCCAAACCAGCACCTCTGGTACCTCCTAAGAAGCCCAGTCTTGTAAATAAGTCAAACAGTAATCTGGTCAAACCAGCAACCATCCCACCCAAGCGACCCGACAAGCCATCTTTCTCAACGCCTCCATCCAAGTAAGTCTCTATTCAGGGGTGTGACTCGTGAAGGGGGTCTCTATCAAGTGTTCTGCGTTATAAGAAAACCCACTTTATTCATTATTCTGACTAAATAATTAACTCTGATCCCCATACTGTTTATGACAAGTTGTAGTGGAAAATAGGCCCTGAGAAAATATGTGTTTTCCAAGCATTATTTTAAATATCAAGCCAATCACTAAGATCTTCGTATTTCTCTTTGGGCTACTCTGGTCCCTTAATAAATAGTAATTCTGGGAAAACTATTTCTGTTATTTTGAACCTAATGTAATTGGGGAAAGTTTGCTGGGCATTCATGAAATTTGCCACATTTTGATGACTGATTGAGAACAGCTGTTATTTCACCAACCCACCCTTTAAGGATTCACTAATCTGTAAAGATGATAATTACATATTGAAGATGTCCTAAACCGGCAAATTTCAGCTTAGAACAACAATTCCTAAGCCAGAACATTACAGGTACCTTGTGTCTAGCAAGCCCAAATTATTTATGAAGCTTTAAAGGGGTTGTAAACCCTTGAGGTTTTTCACCCTAATGCTTTCTATTCATTAAGGTGAAAAACCTTCTGTAGTGCAACAGCCCCCCAGAGCCCCACTTTTACTTACCTGAACACGATTGTTCCATCGACAGGGACAGGCCCAGTAGCTCCAGCCACTGTCTCGGGTCCTCATTGGATAGATTGATAGCAGCACAGCTATTGGCTCCCACTGCTGCCAATCAAATCCAGTGACACAGGAGCCAGGGGCAGGGCCGAGTGCTGCTGTATGTGTCAATGGACGCAGCAGCAGGACTCGGGTGTGTGCCCGCATGGGTGTCCCCTTGGAATGCAGGTCTCCGAAGGGGCACTCGATGCGGGATGGAGCCAGGAGTGCTGCTGAGGGACCCCAGAAAAGGAGGACCGCACTCTGTGCGAAACTCTTGCACAGAGGAGGTACGTATAACATGTTTGTTATTTTATTTTATATAAAAAAAGATGGATTAAAAAAACGAACCTTTACAATCACTTTAACTTCTCTGGAACTTTTTTTGAGGTTGGAAGAAGGTCACATGTCTCCAGGTGCTTAAGATGCATGTTTTTCAATGGACTAAACCCTGAATCTTTAAAAATTAAAAAAAGGAAAAAAAAGGCCTTCTCAACCCAAGGCTAATAGGTCAGTTTTAGGTGGGTGATGGTAGATTAAATTACTCCAGTGACAAGATTTCCATGTGGTATTTATACGCCCTCTACCACATGATCATGACAAAACTGTCACTCTTTCACACCTGGATTCCCACATTATTTATTCTGCATTATGAAAAATCTAGTGGATGGCGTGGGCAGACGCCTCCCCAAGAATGACAGCTTGGGATGACCATATGCTCTTAAAAGGGCATTTACTCCTAGGACTTAATAATTTGCTGACAGTATGTCAAATCATCTCTGCCTTTGAAGACGGAATCTGAAAACCACCTGCAGTTGCTCTCTACAGTAGTGCTAAAAGGCTTTATACTTGTCCAGGGGGATGCATTGGTTTTTAAAAAAATGAGCAAGACGGCCATTCATGCCCATCTTTCAGCTAGACATAAACTGCTTGGATTATGGCCAATTCCTGCTCAGTCAGGCCGAAATTCAAGCTTTGGGTCGCCATGCAAGCACCACCCAGTTTGACAAGTCATAACAATTGACTGAAACACATGGAGAATTACTGGCCGGATAGTGAGTGCATCCTACTACTTGGGTTTGTCTGAATACAGTAACTGGCAATGGAGGTTCCTCCATCCATCCATTCTCCATCTTAGAATGGATAGGCGAATCGATTGATTTTCTTTTGTACAGCTTACGGGCTGAACAAGAGAAAATTGAGCTATATATAGCTGTCTTTAGTCCACCCGAATCACCAGATATTAGTATTTGTGTTCAATGTATTGCTGACCATCTGTTCTCCTTGCCCATCCCCCCCCCCCCCCCCCCGGCTTTAATTTTTTCTGGATTGCTGACCCTGAGCAGGAAAGTCAAAAGTCCTTGCCTGCATCTGTTTTTCAAGGTCAGTGACTCAAAATATTGAAGTCGAAGGCACAACATTATCCAGCCAGGGAACTAACGTTTTATCACGGAGCACCCATTAAAATGTGTCTCAATTTCTCTCATGACAGGTTTGTTTCAATTCTGAGTTCTGTGCGGTCAGTAAATCACTTTATGCTCTTGATATATTTTAGACCAAATGGGGAGTCGCCTCGACCAAAGTCAGAACAAGAGCCATTCAACAAAACAAGAATGGATCTAGAGCAAATTCTAAGCCGACCAAAATCTCAAGATGTAGAGCCGATTGTAGTGAAAAGCCCCAGAGAGAATGGTGAGTGTGACTACCATGGAGGAGCTCACTTTGTGTTTCATGTGTTACATAACATCTCTGTATGTTTCCTGCATGTTTTTGTGTCATCACTGAAGGTACATGTATGTCAAAAGAACAGACAGGTCTCGCATCGTAAACCTCAACATGTGAAACTGGAATATTCCATCAGAAGCTTTTTTTTTTTTCGTGGAGAGTTGTTGGAGGGTGGGCTTTCTTTCCTTTACAAATCCCACCTCTGACTATTTTCCCAGCTGTAACCAGGAGTGTGTTTCACTTCTGGTTGTATTACAGGGATGGAAAGTGAGAAACTGTCTCCTCAGCTGATACAAAGATAATAGAGGATATTTATGTAGAACTGGACCATGTGGCACGTATACATGAGTCCCTAATTGACTCCTCCTGTAGTTTATTCTCCAAATGTAATGCTTCATTTCAAAAACTGTAGGGAAGAAGAGTGTATGCCTTGCTTGAAGAACCTATCGCACTCCTTTAGTGTTTAACTTTCATTAGAAAAAAAAGGGAGGAATCGAGCTGCTGTGGGCAACAGACATAATTTTATTGGCTCCACAATTATTGTTGCTACGAGCATTAAAAGCATTCCTTTTTATTTTTTTTTTAAGCCAACCCCACCTAACCCAAAAATCTTTGGGTTTATGTCTATGGATATATGCAACATGCTTTCATGTACATTTAGCCTGCATGTGATATCAGTTTAGACACTTGTGAGAGCATTGACAGTTAAAGTGGTTGTAAACCCTTACATATACCCACTGAAGTGATTGGCCTCAGGTGATATAGGATATGAAACAAATCTTCCTACATAAGTTGTACCTGTTTATCTGCAGCGCACTCTCCTATACAGCCATTCAGGTCACACATTTTACACAGCATATCTGAGCTTTAGCAGCCAGGGGGATGGGGGTCCTGTCATCACATTGAACCGCATAGAGAGGGGAACGGATTGTAATCTGGGACCTGAGTTCAGGGAGCTTTAGCAGCCAGGGGGCGGGGTCCTGACATTACACACTGCATAGCATAGAGAGGAGAGCTCATTGTAATCTGAGACCTGAGTGGAGGGAATGGGCACACATCTCATAGGTAATCATGCACAGTTGAGGCTGTCAGTCACCTTCTGTGTGCTTAAGGGGGGGAAGTAGTAGAACGGTGTCCTGGGATTGCTTGGTGGATAGGATAAATAAGGATATTTAATTAGAAGTAAATAATGCAGATAGCAGGGGGAGGAGAGAAAAGCTTGAAATCACACTTGGTGCTTTGGCGTGTGGCAAGTAAACACTATAGGAAGAATATGCTGTGTTTTTCATTTCAAAGACCACTTAAGCGAACAGGTTCTTTGACCTGCAGTTGGCCTCATTCTGATCTTATTTGAGTCTCCTAAGCAGCCTCAACCTGCTTGTAGTTGGTTTTTGATTCCTATTGACTTGTATAGGGAAAAAAAACGTTGCTATGCAAATACAAGCCCATTGACACAGACTCTAAGGTAGCTAAAATGCTTCTCCACAGCTGCTGATGTTATGAGTCTTGTCCAGGAGTCAGCATGTGTCAAGCAAGATAATGTCATTAATGCTTTTTGCCAGTTTCTATTCTGTTTCTTGATTGATTGTATCTTTCAATATGCATCTGTCATTTTGCTGCAGAACAGGAGAGGGTAGGTAAATTGGGCTTTTTTTTGTGTGCAGAAGTTAAGGCCATACAATAGCCCATCTTTTAAATGCTGCCTCCCCACTGCCCTCATATTTTATGGATATCGTTTCTTGTACATAGCACTGTAAATACCTTTTTGCAAATTTTTTTATTTAAAAACTTTTTTCTGGGAATATGAGAGCAATGGGGGAGGCAGCATTTAGAAGTTGGGACATTGTACAGCCTTAAAGGCAAACTCCAGGTCTACTTTCACTTTAGTTAGGGCAGTTTTGTTACAACACAGCACTGTACACAACACTGATGCCACATTTAGTTTATACAGTGCTAACAGTGGGCGTATTATTTAGAAGGAAATAGTTTCTTTGGACCAGCTTGGCACAAACAAACTATGTAAAGTAGGGTTGTCCCGATACCACTTTTTTAGGACCGAGTACAAGTACCGATACTTTTTTTCAAGTACTCGCCGATACCGATTACGATACTTTTTTTTTAATGTCACGTGACAGTGGTTTTTTTTTTTTAACAGTGCTTTCTTTTTTTTCGGGGGGGGGGGGGGGGTGGTGAACGGTGTCTTGTGTTTTTTTTTTTTTTTTTGTTTTTTTATTTACAATTTTTATTTTTTACAATAATATTTTTTTTTATTCTTTATTGCAATATGTGTTTTTTTTTTTTTTGTTTTTTTTTTTAATCAGCCCTGTTGGGGGGCTTTGGTGAGATATCAGGGGTCTTAACAGACCTCTGATATCTCTCCCTTGAGACAGAGAAAGAGACCGAGGATAGAGATTCCCCAGTCCCTTTCTCTGCAGCCTCAGCTGCACTGAGAATGAATGGAGAGAAGACAGCGGCTCCTCTCCATTCATAAACTGACACATCGTAATCACAGGAGGTTACAATGTTTCAGTTATGTGAATGGACAGGGTCAGCTGACTCTGTCCATTCACAAAGGAAGGAGGAGGAGGACAGCAGAACGGAGGGGGACAGCGGTGAGGCACAGCAGAACGGAGGGGACAGAGAAGGAGAGGGGAACGGAGGGGGACAGCGGAGAGGCACAGCAGAACAGAGGGGACAGTGGAGGGGGACAGAGAAGGAGAGGGGGACAGCGGAGAGGCACAGCAGAACAGAGGGGACAGTGGAGGGGGACAGAGAAGGAGAGGGGAACGGCGGAACGGAGGGGGACAGCGGAGAGGCACAGCAGAACGGAGGGGACAGCGGAGGGGGACAGAGAAGGAGAGGGGAACGGAGGGGGACAGCGGAGAGGCACAGCAGAACGGAGGGGACAGCAGAGGGGGACGGAGAAGGAGAGGGGAGCGGCAGAACGGAGGGGGACAGCGGAGGGAGACACAGGAACGGAGGGGGCATGGAGGAGGATGCAGTGACAGTCAGCGGTGACCGATCACCGCTGTATGTCACTAAAGCCGCTGGGGGAGAATCTTGTAACTCCCCCACGCGCCGATCACAGCTGTCTTCCAGGTATCGGGGGAAGTATCGGGAGCATTTGCCCGAGTACAAGTACTTGGGCAAATGCTCGGTATAGGTGCCGATACCGATACTAGTATCGGTATCGGGACACCCCTAATGTAAAGTGAAAGCAAACCTGGAGTTTGACAATGATTTCTACTTTAATGAGTAGTTGCTACAACAGTGGTAATGTAGGCACCCAGAGGTGTCTGCATTTGCGTTCTCTGAAGAGCTCCCTCGTGGGCAGCAAAAACCTGAGGGTGCTTTTGCTATGCAAATACCAACCTCATTTAGGAATCTGGCACCTTCACATTTATCCTGCAGTTCTTCAATGTTAGTCCTTTAATTGGATAGGATTGGAGGGAGAATATGCACCTAAATTGTGGCTGCAGTGCAGAAACACTGGCTCTTATGTAAGTTGTAGGGGAAGTATTTTTTATCAATGCAATGCTGATGATTGTAATCAGGTGAGTGACTCTACTGCTTGTCTTTAGCTGTAATGAAATAAATTTCAAGGCGGTGTCTACATTATTGTCAGTGGTAGCCCACATTCATAGTGTTACTGCTACAGATCCTTTTTTAAAAAAAATATACATTTTCACAGACCATGCTTGCTTTTTTTTTTTTTTTTTTTTTTTTTTTTTTTTTTTTAGATAAGGCTGTGCTGCATTTTTCACTATAGGGCCACTTTAGATGACAGGTGCTCATAACCGTGCAACAAGCTTTTCATCCTCTGCCATCTTGTGGTTATAAATGGTATGACATTGTTTGAGACCTTCAAGCTTGGGTAGTGATTGCATAGCAGTCTGTTCAGTCCAGTGTTTTAGAAATGGGTTATCCTGTCAGTTTCACACATATCTTCACCTGTAAATTTCATTGCTTATTTGTTGTTCTTAGTTTGTAACCTTTAACATCTTGCACTATATTTGCCATTGATTTGCTTTGTATCTAGTGTGTGGTGTAATGTTTGTTAAAGCTCAGTTGTATTTTTCCTTAAGTGTGAATAAACAATGTTTTAAATGTTTATTAGGCTTTGAATTAAAGTGTATTTCCACTTTTGCAGCTCAAGTCAAAAAACTCCGACTTTATATTTCCAACATGTTGCCAGTCAACAAATAGTATAATATTTAAAAATTACTTTTTTTTTTTTTTACTTGCTGAATAATCCTACATGGTTTACCCATTCTATGTAACATTAAAGAGGAAGTAAAGTCTTCCTCTTTAATTGTACTTACAGGTAAGGCTATAAAAAGGCTTACCTGTAGGTACTGTAAATAGTGCCTAAACTTTCACCATTTAGGAGATATTTACTATATATGTTGCTGCCGGCGGCATAATCGGCGCATCACACTGAAGGAACAACCCGCTCGTGCCGTTTCCTCAGGACCTGTGTCATGACCGGCAGCATGCGTGGGAGTGATGTCATCGCGGCTCCGGCCAATCACATCGCCGGAGCCTGCGAACCCGGAAGTAACTCCAGGAAAGATGTTGGCCGTGGGAGTGGCGTGCTGGCGCTACTGCAGGGCATTGTTCTGAGGTATTTCATAATGAGCTAGTATGTGATGCATACTAGCTCATTATGCCTTTGGCTTGCAGGTTTTTGTTTTTTTGTGGAATTTTTTTTTCGGAGGTTTACAACCTCTTTAAGGTGGGGACTGGGGAGGTATGTTTTCTACAAATAACCCATCGTACTGTGATGGTAGATCTCATTATCCGTTATTAAACTAGAGAAGCATACTGTCCAATAAAGGTTGATAGCTTCTCAAGCCAGCCATAGATTGTTTGAACCCTGGCCGAGATTCGAGCCATCTATGGGCAGGCTGATTGTACCCAAGTTGAACCCTCGATCATCTTGGGTACAGCCAGTATGTCAGATTCTTACATGAGGTTATTGCCAGCAGCTATAGATGCTAGCAATATTCACAGCCTTCTCCCCGCAGGGACGGCTCCCTGCTTCCCCCAACTCCATTGCAGCCACTAGCTGCAAGCGCTGATCGGATGCTGGTTTTCCAGCATGCCTATTTGATAAAAACTGGTCGTTAAACTGGCTTCTGTTGGACATGCTACTGTACACACGGGCCAACCGTATATTGTAACGGATATTTGGCGCGTGTGTACGAGCCTTAAAACAAACTGCTTCTAGTCTTTTGCATTAGCCTGCTTTAAAGAAACAACTAGAATTGTAAAATACATTTTAAAATAATTTTTAGGAATGCTGTTTGAATGGGAACCAATAACTCTATATTTAGTAAGGGTTTCTCAAATTTGACTGCAAAGGTGGAAATATACTTTAGACTTCAAAGCCAGTGTAAAATCCTCACCCTTACCCAGTAGATGGCAGATAAGACTTCTCTGTGTGAAAGACACGATCTTCCTGCAAGGTCCTGTATGTCTTCCCACTGAGTCAGTTAGAGCTTTCTTATCAACATAGCATATGCTCACTGCTTTTGGAGGGGTGTGCCAGTCCACTGCAGGGAGACCACTGTTTCCACACAGAAATCATCCATCTTCATTTCAACTTGGGAGGGGTTGTATGTTCCCAAGTCAGCAATTTTATTCGATTTGAATAAAAGTACAGTTGGGGTTCAAACATAACTCGAAAAAATGGTCAAAATTAAAAGTAGTTACTTAGTTGTATCTTCCTAGAAGGACGATGGGTATAGCCGTATGAGGCCTGCTCCATACTAGCAAAAGCTTTGCACAGAATGCACATTGCTAGCCATAAGCTAGGCCATGCCAGCACAGAGGGTGGCTTCGATATCCTGCTGAATGGTACAGCATAGAAAGCTCCCATAAAGGCTCTTATAAATAAGGTCTGTTTAGTATTGGCATTTAGTTAAGAACACCATTAAACTACATCAAAGCACCATTTCCATCTAAACCAGGAGTCTCAAACTAGCAGCCCTCCAGCTGTTGCAAAACTACAAGTTCGATGAGGCATTGCAAGGCTGACTGTTACAAGCATCACTCCAACAGGCAGAGGAATGATGGTACTTGTAGTTTCGCAACAGCTGGAGGGCTGCCAATTTGAAACCCCTGATAAACTGACCAGATAACTTAAGTCCGGTAGAATTTCAGTAAAGCCAGAACTAAGGGAAAAACTCTAATTCCGGCCTTAATTTTTAGGCAATATCAACACTTTTAATGGAGTACAGCAAATCATTTAATGTTTTTAGGAAATCAGCATTTGGAATTTACTGCTGAATTCTTAATTACAGATCTGAGTGACATGGTTCCAGGTTACACGTACACACATAGCTGAATAACATTCCATTGATGGAATCCAGTCTTTCTTGTAGGAAAATTACCATCTAAATAGGTTTGCAAGATCTGTCAAGTGCAGAACTAGTGCTGGGCTTTCTTACAAGAAAGCCCATCCACTGCGCACACTAATTATGCAAAAAACATTTTTAAAAGTTTTAATAATACATTGACCAAATAGTACTATAGGTTCATCATATGCAAAGTACACATTGCCACTTAGAGAGTCCTTGCTGTGCCCATGTGATATTCTAGCTGCAGGTAAAGGGTGATTACACTATATACTAATACCCCAGGAGCATGCTCAGACTTTCTGCTGCTTCTGCAATTGTTTCCTTTTTCTCTTCTTTGCAAAGTTAATTTTGTTTTGAACTCTTTGTTCTAGACATTCCTCTCCTCGACTTTTCTTTCCAGATTTTGTTTCCTCTCCCGTTTGCCATGTATCCCTTCTTTCGTGTCAGGAACTTCCCCTACCCTTCTCCATTTTGGTAAGAGCACATTCTCTCGTGACAGAGTGCAGTGTCAATAGATGATATAGCCAGAAATGTAGTACAGTCATTAGACATTACAGAATAGAGGCTTTTAGTCACAAGCAGTCACTTGCCAGATTATACAATCCTCTCTGCTTTTGTTTGTACTCCAGGAAAAAGTCTAAGCACATGGCCAACATAGATATAGATTTATTGTTTACCTATTAAAGGGATTTGTCACTTTTGTCAGTCATTCTTGCGGTATACATACACCTCTGCTAGTCTGATCAGCCTGCTACTTTCTGGTCACTGGACGGAGGTAATGATGCCGTTTCACTGTTCTATGAGGAGGGTGAAGGTGACG
Source organism: Lithobates septentrionalis (assembly GCA_037952835.1). Taxonomy (NCBI): domain Eukaryota; kingdom Metazoa; phylum Chordata; class Amphibia; order Anura; family Ranidae; genus Lithobates; species Lithobates septentrionalis. The sequence goes on along the minus strand of JBBDGP010000231.1, from coordinate 1,776,186 downwards.
AAACGATTATGAACCAGGAAGGCAAATTAAATGATCAGAAACTACTCATATTGCTGTGCAGTCAGGAAGATGTCTTAATCACATTGGCTGCACAACATCACATATCCTTTGGCAGGTGAAACCGTAAACGGGTATGTATTTCAGCTGTATAATTGGCTTTCGCCTAGAGTATTACGCACCTGAAAAGGCCAAGGCCTGTTTATGCTGCAGCCGCCCACCCCGCAAACAATGATAAAACTCAGTGAAAGCCATAATATTATAAAAAAAATTGAGTAAAAATCTAAGAAATACGCCACTTTCCACCTGGCTTCTGCCCACTTTCTGTAGGTGCCATTGGGCAGGAAACCCAAACCTTGCTAGAAAACACTCCAGAACTTGTGGGATTTGGTTTGAGTTTTTATTTAGATGGGGGCTGCTACATAAAGAGACTTACGGGGCTCCCAAAGGGGCATCCCAGCATAGAGTGGTTAATGCTTAAATGTTAACATACACCTGTCGTACAGGTTTAAAGTGATACTTCACCTAGAACAACTCTGATACCTATAAGTGTTTGCACTATTTCAATATTTAAAGATATAATTGTTTGAAGGAGACTATAAGTCAGGTAACTGACACTGTTTACACTCCTGTATTCTGTCTTTTTTTTCTGTCGATGTTTATATTCTTTATATTCTTGCAAAAAAAACATCAATAAAAACTTATTGAACCATAAAGAGACTTAAGGTATTTTCATGCAAGATCTGCTTTAAAGGTGATCTCAATGTTTCATTTAACTTAAAAAAACAAAAAAAAAAAACTGTTTAGACCAAGCTAGTCCAAACTATTTACTTCAACAGTTGCAGCAGCTGTGTGACTGTATGTAGCCAAATCAGACATCTGATAGATTTTTCTTCTTCCATGGAATGTCCGTTTCAACCTATGCAGTAATTTATTTTAGTTTTGGTAGACACCTTTTGGTTGCATCACCAGCTTCTTATTGATCTCTGAGACTCCTGTGATAAGTTCTGCCTGCAAGTAGATTGTGCCTCTGGTCCCTCTCATAACCATTATGAAGGTGTTGCCCTCTTGTGGCTGGATTACCTAATTACAAGTAGTATGACCTGGAAATGTATCCAGTCACCGCGCCCCTATGTAAGCCCATAAACCGTGTGCAAACACTGGGATTTTTTTAAGATGTCATGTATCAACTCAGAAAACACTCAAAATAGCTAAAAAAATATCTTTAATGCATTTAAAATTTCAAGTAGTCCTCGTTGCATTTTTAACTGTAATAATAAAAGATTTTTATTATTGTACATCACAGGACACCAAGCACTTCGTAATTATAACTACTGTACTTGGGTTTTGCTGCCACCTTTAGGTGAATGGATAGTGGGGGAAAACAACGCCCTAAAGCCCCACCCATGCATGACCCCTCCCAGCTTCAAAACACTCTGTTTCTAGCTAATGTTCCCCTACCTACTAGAGCTGCACAATTAATCGTTAAAAAAAAAAAATCATGATCTCGAATTCAACCCCCCTGATGATCTCTATTGCAGGTTCTTTCATATAACAAGTGGAGAGACTTATCTGCTCACTCAGCTGTCAAAAGAAAAAATCCAGGCAGTCTGCCAAGTTTTTAACATGAAACATTGTAACTAATGCTTCCTTCTTAGATCAAAGGGATAAACTTCTGTGTGTAAAGAAAAAAATCCAGGCAGTCTGCCAAGTTTTTAACATGAAACATTGTAACTAATGCTTCCTTCTTAGATCAAAGGGATAAACTTCTGTGTGTAAAGAAAAAAAATCCAGGCAGTCTGCCAAGTTTTTAACAACTTATAAATGCAGGAAGTTTAACCACTTAAAGTCTAAATCATTTTCTGACACTTGTTTCTTAAATTAAAATCATTATTTTTTGCTAGAAAATTACTTGGATCCCCCAAACATTATATATATTTTAGCAGAGACCCTAGGAAATAAAATGGCAATTGCTGCAATATTTTATGTCACACTGTATTTGCCCAGCGTCTTTCAAACGCAGTTTTTTGGGAAAAAAATACACCTCAATGAATTAAAAAAAAAACAAACAGTAAAGTTAGCCCAATTTTTTTTTGTTTTAATGTGAAAGATATTAGGCCGCGAGAATCGTGAGAGAATCGTGAACTATCTTCTAAGCAAAAAACTACTACCTACTAAAGTGGTTTCTTCGTTCCGCATCCTAAGGAGATGGTGCTTCTTCACAAGGGTGACATTGTTTTTCAGTCTATATCTAGTTGAATTCTTCAGCTTTTTTCTCAGGCCTGTAGTGTAAAGAGCAGAGTTCCTCCTTTCACAGTCAAGGCCCATTCCACCAGGAGTAATAGATCTTCCCGGGTGATTCAGCATCAAGCTTTTGTTGAAGTTTGGAGGCTGCTACCTGGTCTACCCTTCGCATGTTTATCAAGTTTTACGGAGGTGTTTGTGCCTCTGTGGATGCCAGAGATGGCTTCATAGTGGTGTTCTCCCCTGTTCTGTCTTTGGGTTTTGGGCATGTTGGCCTTGTTGCTGTGTTGCCCACCCCACATGTTCAGTGCTTTGGGACATCCCAAGTAGTCATGAATATGAAGTCCTCTGTATCCTGTCGTGTATGACTAGGGTTTTTGATTTACCGGTTAAACTCCTTTCTTGGTGTACATCACACGATTGTTACGCATTGCTTGCTATAAAACTGAGATTTAGCTGGGCTGGGGGTTATGCCTTTGCAGGGGATTCCCAGGGTATTTTTTTTTTGCCAGGGTCCATTCACCTGAAGGTGTCTGCATATAACCCGAATAGTTCTCTGTGTCCTTTAGCTATTTTATAGGTTTTCTTACTTGATAAGTGGCACCTTTTACAAGTCAGTTTTTTCACATTGCTTGTGGCTACATCCATTTGTTGTTCCAGCAACATTAAGGTTTTGTAACAGTCCCAGAATTTTTGAGAGTTGGTAAGAGAAGATCCCCAGAGTGCCCAGTGTAAATAAGAAGCCAGTCTCATTCCTAATGCCAACAATATAAGGCTGCAGTGTTAATTTTGGGATAGAACATGGTAGTCAGAGGGTCTGTATTTAAGACAGAATAGTATACAAACCTGTCACACATTCCTTTATCAGACTCTTTACATTTAGATGTCTTTTTTCTTCTTTGCCTTTTTTTTTTTTTTTGAGACGTTATACTTGAATTTACGTTGAAGACACATCTTAAACCATTTAGCCAAAGTTGTTTTTTTTTGTTTTGTTTTTCTTTTGACTTGCAGTGACTGACTGTAGTAGGTACTCTGATTTGCATCCTTGCCCCCCTGGGGATTCTGTCAATCGGAACTGACCTTCACCCCTTATTGCATCATATCTTTACATCACATTTTTATTTCAAATGAAGTCACTAGATAAGAGTTTAGTTCCATAGGTAGTGATTTTCTTAATCTTCTGCTCATAAACTTTTACCGTGTAATACGTGCATGTTGTTTAAAGGAGTTGCAAAGGCTTAATCTTAATGCATTCTGTCCAGATGGGACTCTCCTCCTGATTGGATGAGACACATCAGCGACGCCATTGGCTCCCGTGGCTGTCAAAGTCAATTAGCCAATTAGGAGAGAGAGGGGGTGGGCCCGAACAGCAGCTTCGTGTCTGAATGGACACAGGTAGCTGCAGCTCGGCTTGTGTGCCCCCATAGCAAGCTGCTTGCTGTGGGGGCAATCCACAGGAGGGAGGGGCCAGGAGCAGCGAAGAGGGATCCTGAGAAGAGGATCCAGGCTGCTCTGTGCAAAACCTCTGCACACAGCAGGTAAATATAACATATTTGTTTATTAAATAAAATTTTTAATCACTTTAAGACTATGCTTTTACTGAAAAGTGCACACATAGAATATATTTTTTTTGTCCATTGGAGCAACATGGTCTGTCACGTTGAGCTGCAGACCTAGACCGTTTTAATGACTCTGCTGTGCAGATTTAACCCCTGTTCTGCCACTGATTGTAAATTCTGTTAGGGATGGCGGTAGACCTGACATGCTTCCTGAGTTTTAAGTACCCACAGTAGTCTCAAATAGTCGCCAAATACCCCAATTTCTCTAGATCAGAAGCTGTTTGTATAGAAAATCCATAACTCTCTGCACAGATGATTGCAGACAAGAACTCTGTGCTTCCCAATGTTTGCTTTCAGGCAGTATCTACTTAGTATGCTGATAATTGTAGTTTTCCAAATGAAAGAATGTATCAACACAACGCACAGAAAAAAAAATGATGTATCATCATTTTCATTCTCTGTCTCTTTTCTGTCTTCCTCAGCTTCCTCAGAGCTCACGTTTGATGAACTTCTGCCTACCTCAGAAAACTTGACTCATCCAACTGCTAACCGACCAAAGATGACGGGCAAGAGGTTGCCTGGCCGCTTTAACGGTTCAAGTCCTGTAAGTATTGAAGGTTGAATTGTAAGGGAGATATTGCCACTAATGCCTGGATATGATAGGCCAGTGTGCAACGGCCCTTACCCAATCACAAGTTATTTTTGGTGGTGTGACAACACTGAGCTAATTATTTATTTGGTACATTTTAAAGTTGCCCCCAATCCCCTTATACTCCCCTTAGTAATGACCCCTTACTGCTCCTTCCTTCGAAACTGTCAACAATACCCAAAAATTCCAGGTATGAAGGATTATGTGACCTCCTTTCTTGTGACGGTAGTAGTGAAAGAATTGGTACTGGACTTTATAGGCATTGAGATACACAAAAATTATATATATAAAAAAAAAATAATTTTATTAACAATTTGATTACAACAAGCACAACCAGACAGAGACTAATTAAAAACTTTACAAAGTAAAGATCGCCTGTATGCTTTTAACAATACATAACCCAAGCACCAAGAGGTATATTCCTGAATGATTAGGACAATGTCCTTGTTAAGGCAACAAAATGTTCTATCAGGCTTGGTGTGAGTTGGTCACAGTGTACAGTAGCTCTGCTCTACATGTATCGCCCTCTTGCTTAGGGATCCTCGGAGCGGCGTCTATCAAAATGCAGATTCGCACTGTGATCAGGATATAATTGACTGGCTACCCCTGTGCTGCAACCATTGAGAAATCGCTCTCCCTTGACGTTTTTGCTGTTTAGGAATTACAGGCTATTCCTATGCCTTCCTTCATCCAGTATGCCATTTCATGCTATCTGTATTTATTGCTGAACTGGGGCTTAATACTTTTTCCATTTATATGGGCCAATTATACATCCGTTGATCTCCGCTTGCAACATTCGCCGTATCCTATACATCAACCTACTTATCCACTCCTGGGTGATGTGTATATTAATGCATGCCTAAGCTCCTGAAGAAGCGTTCACACTCCTAACATGTAGAGCCGAGCTACTGTACACTATGATCAACTCACACCAAGCCTGATAGTGATAAGAACATTTTGTTGCCTCAACAAGGACATCGTCCAAATCATTCAGGAAGATACCTTTGGAGTTTGGGTTATGTATTGTTAAAAGCATATAGGCGATCTTTACTTTGCTAAGTTTTTAATTCGTTTCTGTCTGGTTGTGCTTGTTTTAATCAAATTGTTAATAAAATGATTTTTTCAAAAATCATTTTTGTGTATCTCAGTGCCTATAAAGTCCAGTACCAATCCTTTCATTACTGTATTCAATTTATGGGACGTGACACTTCCTTATATATTATTCTTTGGTATCCACAGCACCACTCTGTGGTGATCCCCTACAATCGTCTATTTCAATTTCTTGTGTCAGTGCTCAGGTTTAACAGGCAATCCTGAGCACTTGTCACATGATCACGGGGGTGATGTCGCTTCTCTCTTGGGTCATGGTCACCATTTTTTTTCTTGTGTGGGCTGCAGGAAAGGTTAGCAGCTCTTTGTTTTAATGAAGAGACTGCTATTTTGTTGTGTGTATTATTGTGAAAAAATAATAAAATGGAATATCCTGCAAAGTAATCGGATTTTGCATAAATTTGGAGGTTTAGGTCTTCTTTCAGATTTTCACAGCTATTTTCCCTTTATTCAGAGATTTCCCATCACTTCCTGTCCTAGTAGCGCCCAATAAAACTTCCTATTTGCCCTCCCTGGACTAGAATCTTCATCATTCTTCCTAGGATGGATCTGTTCAGAACCAGTGGTGCTGTCAGGACCCCTAGTGGATTCTCTTTAGGAACATATGGAAATCAGACTCCAGAGAGGGGTAATAGAAGAAGGTTCAGTGAACAGTTGGGCTCTGGGTGTCACAAGGACAGCTCTGGAGGCATTGTTTGAGAATGAATGGGAATTTCTAAGTGTACCAGTAAAGGAAACTGATGTTAGACAGCATCCTGCTTTTGTTTGCTTCTGACATACAGTGGCTTGCGAAAGTATTCGGCCCCCTTGAACTTTTCAACCTTTTGCCACATTTCAGGCTTCAAACATAAAGACATAAAATTTTTATTTTTTGTGAAGAATCACCAACAAGTGGGACACAATTGTGAAGTGGAACGAAATCTTTTGGATTTTTGAAACTTTTTTAACTAATAAAAAAATGAAAAGTGGGGCGTGCAAAATTATTCGGCCCCCTTGCGTTAATACTTTGTAGAGCCACCTTTTGCTGCGATTACAGCTGCAAGTCGCTTGGGGTATGTCTCTATCAGTTTTGCACATCGAGAGACTGAAATTCTTTCCCATTCTTCCTTGCAAAACAGCTCAAGCTCAGTGAGGTTGGATGGAGAGCGTTTGTGAACAGCAGTTTTCAGCTCTTTCCACAGATTCTCGATTGGATTCAGGTCTGGACTTTGACTTGGCCATACTAACACCTGGATACCTTTATTTGTGAACCATTCCTTTGTAGATTTTGCTGTATGTTTGGGATCATTGTCTTGTTGGAAGATAAATCTCCGTCCCAGTTTCAGGTCTTTTGCAGACTCCAACAGGTTTTCATCCAGAATGGTCCTGTATTTGGCTGCATCCATCTTCCCCTCAATTTTAATCATCTTCCCTGTCCCTGCTGAAGAAAAGCAGGCCCAAACCATGATGCTGCCACCACCATGTTTGACAGTGGGGATGGTGTGTTGAGTGTGATGAGCTGTGTTGCTTTTACGCCAAACATATCGTTTTGCATTGTGGCCAAAAAGTCCGATTTTGGTTTCATCGGACCAGAGCACCTTCTTCCACATGTTTGGTGTGTCTCCCAGGTGGCTTGTGGCAAACTTTAGACGAGACTTTTTATGGATATCTTTGAGAAATGGCTATTCTTGCCACTCTTCCATAAAGGCCAGATTTGTGCAGTGTACGACTGATTGTTGTCCTATGGACAGACTCTCCCACTTCAGCTGTAGTTCTCTGCAGTTCATCCAGAGTGATCATGGGCCTCTTGGCTGCATCTCTGATCAGTCTTCTCCTTGTCTGAGCTGAAAGTTTAGAGGGACAGCCAGGTCTTGGTAGATTTGCAGTGGTCTGATACTCCTTCCATTTCAAAATGATCGCTTGCACAGTGCTCCTTGGGATGTTTAAAGCTTGGGAAATCTTTTTGTATCCAAATCCGGCTTTAAACTTCACCACAACAGTATTACGGACCTGCCTGGTGTGTTCCTTGGTCTTCATGATGCTCTCTGCACTTTCAACAGAACCCTGAGACTATCACAGAGCAGGTGCATTTATACAGAGACTTGATTACACACAGGTGGATTCTATTTATCACCATCAGTTATTTAGGACAACATTGGATCATTCAGAGATCCTCGCTGAACTTCTGGAGTGAGTTTGCTGCACTGAAAGTAAAGGGGCCGAATAATTTTGCACGCACCACTTTTCAGTTTTTTAATTGCTAAAAAAGTTTAAAACATCCAATAGATTTCGTTCCACTTCACAATTGTGTCCCACTTGTTGGTGATTCTTCACAAAAAATAAAAATTTTATGTCTTTATGTTTGAAGCCTGAAATGTGGCAAAAGTTTGAAAAGTTCAAGGGGGCCGAATACTTTCGCAAGCCACTGTATAATTAGTTTTAGTGGGAGGAAGCCCATTCCTCGTGATTGAAGTCTAGAGAATGTGCTTTGCTTATAATACTTGTTTTTGCTTTTTATTGCACTTGCTTTTCATCCATCTTCCCTTCCTCACTTCACAAAAGTCAATGTGTCTCCACATTTATTGTGACTCTAGCCACTTCATCAGAAGTGAATTTATTTTTTAAGTACTTTAGCAAGATACATTGTCAGAGATTCTAACAACCTGTGTAGTTAGAGGAAGTTTTTTGGGCATATGTAATTGCCCAAGATCCACAAATAGTTCAACTACAACCCCAATTCCAAACAAGTCAGGACACTGTAAAATCTACATAAACAGAATGCAATGATTTACAAATCTCAAACCCATATTTTATTCACTATAGAAAGCCTATCAAAGGTAAGAGCTGGAAGAACATGTTGCAACAAATTAGGTTAATTAGCACATTTTCTTTTTTTCATATATGCATTTTGGTTAGAGGACTGAACACCTAACGGTGGTAGAGACATTGGATTGATTCCCAACAATCATTATTTACCTCCATTGTTTTTCCTATATTTAATTAGCAACAGGTTAGTAACATGATTGATTATAAAAAGGGTATCTTGGAGAGTCCGTGCCTCAGCGGTAATGATGGGCAATGGTTCACATATCTGAAAAGGTGTGTCTAAAAATTGTCAGCCAATTTCAGAATAATGTTCAACGTAAAAATGCAGATTTGAAAAATATCAAGTGATTCCAAGACTCTAGAGAAATCTCCGTGCACAAGGCCGAAATGCAGTATTGGATGCCCGCGATCTTCAGGCCCTCAGGCAGCACTGCATTTAAAACGGGCATGATTCTGTGATGTGAACAATCTCAATATGTGGGCACTGTCCTTAAACCTTCTATATTTGTGCACAGAAATAATAGCAAAAAATACTCTGCTGTCCCCTTAAACCCAAAAATGTCTCAAGTAGTACAACCAATAAATAGCAGGCACTAGTCTCCTAGTGCTTATATATAAGTGATTGAATCACAAATAAGCAATCAAAAATATCAATTTATAAACCAAATATTTCACAGCCCCAAAATCTGTAGTACCAAAGGTAAAAAAAAAAAAAAAAAAAAAAAAAAAGTCCCTAATTATCGTGCAATTTTAACAATTTATGAAAGTGCTTTTTTCTTGTGCTTCAACTTAAAAGTGCATCTCCACATGCCCAAATGAGAGTGCGCGCTTCAAATGGCTGCGGTGGACCAGCAGCCCACAAGTAATAGATATAGGATCCTGTGTGTGTATTGCCAAATCTTCTCCAATACCAATCACTCCACGCTATGTAGACGCCACTGGTGAAAACCTCTCATTCACTCATAAGAGTGGACAAGAACCCGGAAATCATTGTGCAGTATGTTTTTATTAAAAGCTATTTGTATTCACAATAATAAAAAACTCACATTCCACAGGTGCTAGAGTAGTACCAAAACAAACTTCTCCTGTCTAATGGTAGCTTTCCCTGCCGCTTGTGCTCAAGGGACTGGACCCAATGTGGTTAGGGAAACCGGCTGTGATGTCAGTGGCTCAACTCTAATGCATTTCACACAATGCGCTTCTTCAGGAAGTTCAGTGAAGTGAACTTCTGAAAATGCCCCCACGTCGGATCCGGTCCTTGGAAAACACACAGGTTCCTTTATCTATTGATTGTGGGCTGCTGGTTCGCCGCAGCAGTTCAGTGAGTGCACACTCATTTGGGCACAAGGAGATACGCTTTTAAGTTGGAGCACAAGAAAGACGCACTTTCATAATTGTTAAAATAGCACAGTGATTGGGGACTTTTTTTCTACCTTTGGCATTACAGATTTTGGAACTGTGACATTTTTGGTTTAGAAGTTGATATTTTGTATTGTTTGTTTGTGATTCAATCACTTAGACAAGTACTAAAATGATTCTGTGATGCACATCACTACATGGGCTCAGCAATACTTCCAAAAATCACTGTCTGTTAACACCGTTCGCTGTGCCATCCAATAATGCAAGGTAAAGCTCTATCATCAAAGAAGCCATATCTAAATATGATCCAAAACGCTGCCATCTTCTCTGGGCCAAAGCTCATTTAAAATGGTCTGTTGCAAAGTGGAAATCTGTTCTGTGGTCAGATCTATGCAGTCCTACTGCAACTGATACCAGTTCCTTGCACCAAAAGCTGCCTTGGTCTTTTTTTTTTTTTTCTTTGGCAACTATTGGCGCTGCATCCTCCAGACTAAAAAGAAGAGGGACCTTCCTGCTCATTATCGCTCAGTTCAAAAGCCTGCATCTCTGATGGTATGAAGAGTGCATTAGTGTGTATGAAATCCAGACAATGCCTTTTTCTTTGATATAAAATGATGTAAACCAGTACGTTTTCTCCTTCACTGATGGGCACTGATAAGCAGCACTGACAGGCATCACTGATGGGCACTGGCAGGCATTGCTGATGAGGCTGCACTGATGATCATCACACTGATTATCAGTGCAGACCCCCCCACCCCCGTCAGGAAAGATGCTTATCATTTCTCCTCTACTCACGCGCTGTCAGCATGAATAGAGGAATGCCGATAATTGTCACTTCCTAGTTACACTGTGATCAGCTGTGATTGGACACAACTGATCACATGTTATATGTCTATGTTATATGTTACATGTTATATGCCTATGTCATAGGCTCTTTACAGTGATCGGAGATGTGGTGTGCCTGACGGATGTGCTGCGCACCCCCGGGGTGCGCACAAGCAGCTTGTTCTGAAGGGCATCATATCACATCCAGTCAGAACAGGAAAGCCGGGGCGGGAAGTGGTTAAACATTTGATCTATTTTCTATTGTGAATAAAATATGGGTTTATGAGATTTGCAAATCATTGCATTCTGTTTTTATGTAGATTTTACACAGTGTCCCAACATTTTTGAAACTGAGGTTGTAGTTAATAGTGCCTTTTAATAGCCCATGTGGGGCACATTATTTTAAGTGGGGCTGTAGCTGATGTGAATGGCTTACGGCGTCATTTTTAACAGAAAGCATGGGGAACTAAACTTCTGCTTCTTTTAGCAGGCTAAATCTCAGACTGAGACCCAGAAGGTACTAGTACATCACGAAGAGGAGAATGAACGTGCCAAAACACCACCACTAGAAATAAAGAAGGTATTTCACGTTGGCTGGTACACATTTCAGAATTCACGACACTTATGAAACAAAAAAACTGATGAAAAGGCCCTCATTGATGTGAACTCGGTTTTGGCTTGAAAATTGTCATAGAACATAAGAATTGCATGTAAATCACCCATGCACTGGCAAAAAATGTGTTCGGTGTTATTCCTGCATGCTTCATAGGACCCTTTCACATGGGCTTGTCCGTGTACGGACTCCGCTTTGCTCAGCAGGGATCGATCTGCTGAACCCCACTGAGCAGGCGGATGACAGGTCCATCTCTGTTTCCATCTATCTGGATTTCACGGATAGAATCGGATAGCGGCGGATGTCAGCGGACATGTCAACGCTGACATTCGCCGCTCCATAGAAGTGCATGGAGCGTCTAATCCGGTCCGCCTGAAAAACTGACGGGCCTCTAAAAAGGTCCGCCTGAAAAACTGACGGGACCTGAAAGCCCGTGTGAAAGGTGCCATCGACTTTCTGGCTCTGTTTGATACATATGTAACAGGTTCTTACCCCAGAACTGCAGCTAAACTGAACATTTTTCTGTGGCCCTGAAAGTTTCAATCTGAACTCCAGGAAAATGGCTAAACACACAGCAAAAATATATGTACATTGTTTGTTTTACTTGTCAAAGGATTTGTATTTCTGTCCATACAGTCCTAATTTTTTCATACCTCTGGCAGGACAGGAAGCTTGATTTTTCACTGCTGCACACAATAAACACTAACAGGTCTGATGAGCTCACCTCTCTGTCACTTTCCTTTGTTCTTTTATCAGTATGTTCCTTATTTTCACATGAGCACCAAAGCCCACCTGATTGGCTCTTTGCCTCTTCTTCTCCCCCCTGCCTTAGTGCTCCTGTAGAGTGGACTGCAAGATACTGATACCAGGACAAATTCCAGTACTTGTACTGCTTGCATTTAAAATAAATAAATAAATCATTTATTAATAGAGTTGCATTAATTTATGTAATTTAAACCTACCCAGTTAAGATGAAAAGCATTTGCAGCTGGCATTTCTCATGAAAGATGTGTGATATAAGCTCCAGTTCAGCTTTATTTCGGCTTGTATTATATATGTCTGTTGTCCTGTGTTGTGTGACCAGAACAATTTTTAACAATCTGAGAATTATGAACTGCGTGATAACTATCTTTTGTTATTTCAGCCATCCGTAACCCCATCGCCGCCCTCTATATTTACAACCACACCGCCTGTGTCAAAACCCAGCATCACCCCAATGAGCCCCGTTCTAGTGGACGTCAGAACAAAGTTTGATGTAACTGATGGCAAAAAGGGCGAAGTGGAGGAGTTAAGAGCCCAGCTGGGCGAGCTGCTGACTATTGTGGATGCACTTAGGAAAGAACATAGGTATGTCGGTGTGTGTGTGTGCGTAGGGGTAGGACACAAAGGGTCATGGAAACATACCACATTTTCTTAGAGGAGCCATTAATGTGTGTGCAGGGAGCAGAGGTTTAAGGCCGCATACCACATTTTTTCCGGTGTTCAGAAGCTTGGTGCATAATACCAGCAAAACTATAAATATATTTAACGAGTTCATATTCTAGGTAATATGCTTTTATATAGCACAGACGTCTACAGGAAGCTGAAAAAGCGCAGGAAACAGGCTAGATATGAAGAAAAGTAGACACGTCAGATGTAGCTTTATTTAAAACGTACGCCAGGTAAATTAAAGTTAATTTAAAGTTAAAGCCTTTTTTTTTGTTTAATTTTTAATATAGTAGGGGACTAATAAAACCCCTGTCAGGTTTAGTGGGGGTTTTTTGCCCTCAGTGTGCAACTGGGGAGATTTTCCTTCATTTTCTGTCCTGTAGATGCAACGGGAAAATTAGGAGATCTTTCCAAAGTTTGGGCAATTCTCTTAGTAGTTATGGGAAAATCTCTCCTATTTCTGTTTTGGTGACAATATAAAGTGGTGTTACACCACTCATTCCTACAGGTAAGCCTATAATTGGGCTTACCTGTAGATACTGGGAATATTTGATAAACTTGCAGATATTCAGAGTGCATGCAGCCGGTGACATCATGGGCACATGTGCTCTGAAAGTCCGGCATACAGTGTCGGCCTCCAGAGCTCGTGACGTCATTGCGCCCCTGGCCACTCATGTAGCTGGGCGCTGTAAACTCGGATGGAAGACCGGGGCGGGGGGGGGGACATGGAAGCCCTCTCAGCGGTGACAGGCTTCATTTTAAGGTAAGTTTCTCATAAGTGCTAGTATGCCATGCATACTAGCACATTATGACATTGCCTTGCAGGGAATTTTTTTATTTTTTTCACCAACTTCAGTTTACTACTGCCTTAAAGCGGACCTTCAGTCAGTTTTTTGAACTTTCCATCTATTAAATCTTCTGCCCTTGTTGTTTTAACTTTGGATAATTAAACATTTTTTTTTTCTGCCAGTAAATACCTTATACAGCCCACTTCCTGTTTCTTGTCTGTTCATTAGCCTAGGCTTATGATATCATGCACAGCTCTCTCACTCTTGTGAAAGTTTCCCAAGGGGGTCTGGCTGCGGAGTGGAGCTCCACGTTTGCCAGCAAGCATGTGACCTCCACTTCCTTTTTTTTTTTTTTTTTTTTTTTTTTATTGAACTTTATTGTAATAAACAATAAATGGCTGTAGCTGTAGCTCCACTGTCCACCTTTTTTTTTTTTTTTTTTTTTTTAAAGCGGAGTTCCAGTAATTTTTGAGTTATTCTGATGACTTTTAATAAAACACACACTCACCTGTCCAGCGATGCAGCCGCCCGAACCCTCTGCTCTCTCCTCATCCTAGAAGACAGCAGGGAGGGAGAGAGGAGAACTTCTGCTTGAGCCGCCTAGGTGGCCCAAGCAGAAGTGGGAGCAGGTACTTGTCAAAACTAAGTATCCACAACCCCCCTAAAAAATGACATGCCAAATGTGGCATGTAAGGAGTGCTTAAAAGCGGAACTTCCACTTTTGGGTGGAAGTCCGCTTTAATGAACTTTAAATAGGAACTACAGTCGGCTCACATAATTTGTAATAAAAACATCTTTGCCATTCTGAAGCTTCTCTCTAACCACTGCATATTTATATACTGTGATTCTGTACTTGCCAAATATTCTGCAGAAATCTCCCTCCACTATGTCTGGCTGCATTGATTTTAACTTTGGGCAGCTGAAGCTGCTGCCTGTTCACTTCCTACACAGAGGCACACCTCCAGCTCTGCAGCTCTCATTGGCCCTCTTATGGCTCCCCCCCCCTTCCTTGAGAGAGAGAGAGCTGTGCATGATGCCATACGCCTAGGCTTTTTACCAAACAGTAAGTGGGCTGTATAAGGTATTCACTGGCAGAAAAAAAAATATATTTTTGTTTTTTCTGCACACATGTTTAAAAAAATCATTTTTGGCCTGAAGATTACATAAAACTCTTAAAATTTATATATATTTTCTGAAAACAGACACCCTAGACCAGTGGTTCTCAACTCCTGTCCTCGGGACCCACTAACAGGCCAGGTTTCGAGATAACTGAAATACATCACAGGTGATATAATTTGCTGCTCAGTGATTGCAGTATTCTAGTCTGCATCTCCCCAAGGTAATACATAAAACCTGGCCTGTTAGTGGGTCCTGAGGACAGGAGTTGAGAACCACTGCCCTAGAGAATAAAATAGTGGTAGTTAAAAAAATTTGTCACACAATATTACCGTAAAGGTCTAGGAAATGCAACATATTAGTAAAAATTAAAGTGAATTCTAGGGGGAAACAAACACAATAAGTTACCCAGTTTCTGGTAAAATATAAAAGATGAGGTTGCACTGAGTAAATAGATACCCAACATTTTAAACCTTGAATTTGTGTGCGCCCGTGAAATGGAAACAAACGTCAGTACCTTATATTTTCTATAGGCAACGCTTCAAAAGCCCCCTATAGGTCATCAGTTTAGTGTTACGGAGAAGGTCTGGTGCGAAATATTGGTGTCATTCTGGTGTGTGCGACGATATGTAACACGTGTATCACAATCGATATTTTCAAGTATGGGCACCCCCGATGCGTGTGTTTACCTTTGTACATGCGTATACAGTATGTGGGGGTGGGAGGGGGGGGCCTCAATTACTTTTTTTGGGGGGGGGGGGTAATTTAATGTGCTTGGGTGTAAATTTATTTTTTTCGCCAAAAAAAATTGACTTATTTTTTCATCACAAATTTTCTGTGAATCTTGCAGCTAAAAAAACATGGGACCAGTTTTTTTTTTTTTTTTTGTAACTAACAAATCTTATAGGTAGAAGATATAACGTGTTCCCGAAGATGAGCTTCTCCTTTAACCTTTTTACAGCCAGAGCCGTTTTTGTGTTGTTGTTTTTTTTGCATACGTTTAAAAAATCATGTTAGGCCTGAAGATTACATAAAATTTCCAAACATATATTTTCTCAAAGCAGGCACCCTAGAGAATAGGAATATGTGGTATTTTGGGGGGTTGGGGTTTATCAGGCAAGGGTGGGGTGGAATTTGAGAGCGTTGGGGATCTGTCAGTGGAGGGAAGGATGGTATTTGAGGGGGTTATGAACACCCATGCAATCCGATTCTGGTGCAGATAAAAAAAGGGTCCTGCGCGATTTTGGTCCGAATGCGATGCATGGCTGTATTCGCATCGCACAGACATTACATGTGATCTACAGTGCGGTGCGAATCACATGCGATGTCTGACATAGCGGAAGTGTAAACTGGCCCAAACGCATGTTAGGCACACATTTAACCCTTTGATCGCCCCTGATGTTAACCCCTTCCTTACCAGTGTCATTAGTACAGTGACAGTGCATATTTTTAGTAGTGATCAATGTATTAGTGTCACTGGTTCCCAAAAAGTGTCAGTTGGTGTCTGATTTGTCTGCCGCAATATCGCAGTCCTGCTATAAGTCGCTAATCGCCGCCATTACTAGTTAAATAAATAGATGAAAATTCCATAAATCCCATAGTTTGTAGACGCTATAAGTTTTGCATAAACCATTCAATATACACTTATTTGGATTTATTCTACCATAAATTTGTAGCAGAATACGCATTGGTCTAAACTGATGGACATTAATTTTTTTTATAACAGAATGTAAATAATTGTGGGGGTTTTTTTTCAAAAATGTTGGTATTTTTTTGTTTACTGTGCAAAAAAGAAAATCACAGAGGTGATCAAATACCACCAAAAGAAAGCTCTATTTGTGGGGAAAAAGGACATACATCTTTTCTGGGTACAGCTTTGCACGACCACGCAATTGTCATGTAAAGTAACACAGTGCCGTATTGCAAAAAATGGCCTGGTCATGAATGGGGGAAAAATCTTTCGGAGGTCAAGTGGTTAAGCAAAAAAAAAAAAAAAAAAATGAAGTTACACCCAAGCACAAACCCCGGGTGCGCCCTGTGCTTGAAACCGTTTATTAGGATACACATGTTGCATATCGCCGCAAAGGCCGGCGTGAGAGCAATATTTCTAGCACCAGACCTCCTCCATAGCACTAAACTGATAACCTATAGGGGGCTTTTGAAGCGTATTCTATAGAAAAATATAGGGTACTGAAGTTTGTCGCCATTTCATGGACGCACGCAAATTTAACCACTTCAGCTCCAGAAAGATTTGCCCCCTTCCTGACCAGGCCATTTTTTTGAGATACGGTACTGCGTGGCTCTAACTGACAATTTCGAGGACGTGCAACGTTGCACCCAAACAAAATTGATGTCCTTTTTTTCCCCACAAATAAAGCTTTTTTTTGGTGGTATTTGATCTCCTCTGCGGTTTTTATTTTTTGTGCTATAAACAAAAAAAGCGCCAATTTTGAAAAAAAACACAATATTTTGTACTTTTTGCTATAATAAATATCCCCCCCAAAAAAGTAAAAAAAACTAATTTCTTCCTCAGTTTAGGCCGATATGTATTCGTCTACATATTTTTGGTTAAAAAAAAAAGCGTATATTGATTGGTTTGTGCAAAAGTTATAGCATCTACAAAGTAGGGGATAGATTTATGTCATTTTTATAATTTTTTTTAAAATTTTTTTACTAGTAATGGCAGCGATCTGCAATTTGATCAGGACTGCGACATTGCGGTGGACAAATCAGACACTTTTTTGGGACCATTGACATTTATACAGCAATCAAAGCTTATTTCTGTATAAATGTCATTGGCAGGGAAGGGGTTAACACTAGGGGGCGATCAAGGGGTTAACTGTGTTCCCTAGGTGTCTTTCTAACTGGGGGGGGGGGGTGACTGACTGGGGGAGGAGACATATCTTTTGTTCCTGCTTAGTAGGAACACACGGTCTGTCTCTACTCCCCTGACAGAACCGGAATTTGTGTGTTTACATACACAGATCCCCGTTCTCGTTGTGTCAGGAGCGATCATGGGTGCACAGCGGACATCACGCCCGCCGGGCATGTGCATCGGGTCCGGGGGCCTGCTATAGCATTTTAAAAAGCCGACCTATAGCTACGGCGATTTGCGCATCTGTGTTAACCTGCCGCAGTATAACTGCGGCGGCTGGTCGGTAAGCGGTTAAGGTTTGGCATGCTGGGTATCTATTTAGTCGGTGCAACCTCGTCTTTTATAGGTTACCAAAAATTGGGTAATTTTTTGCGTTTTGTTTGCCCTAAAATTCACTTTTTTTTTACTGAAATTTTGTGTTTCCTAGACCAAGTGTTCATATTGTGTGACATAAAAAAATTAGAACTACCACTATTTTATTCTCTAGGCCTAGGGTGTCTGCTCTCAAAAAATTATATATTATTTTGGGGGTTTTATGTAATCTTCAGGCCTAAAATTATTTTTTAACCACTTGCTTACTGGGCACTTAAACCCCCCTCCTGTCCAGACCAATTTTCAGCTTTCAGCGCTGATGCTCTTTGAATGACAATTACATGGTCATACAACACTGTACCCAAATGAAATTTTTATCATTTACCCACAAATAGAGCTTTCTTTTGGAGGTATTTGATCACCTCTGCGGTTTTTATTTTTTGTTAAAAAAATTTAAGACCGAATTTAAAAAAAAAAAAATTATATTTTTTTTATATTTTTTTATACAATTTTGCAAACGGGTAATTTTTCTCCCTCATTGATGTACACTGATGAGGCTGCACTAATGGGCACCAATGGGCTGCAATGATGGGCACGATGGGCTGCATTGATGGGCACCGATAAGGCGGCACTGATAGGCAGCACTGATGTGCACTGAGTGGTAACCCTGAGTGGTGGCCATAATGGGCACTGGTAGGTAGCAGTGCTAGGTGGCACTGATTGGCACCACTGGTGGGCATTGATAGGTGGCACTTGTGGGCATTGATAGGTGGCACTTGTGGGCATTGATAGGTGGCACTCATAGGAATTGATAGGTGACACTGGTGGGCACTGGCAGGTAGCACTGGCAAGCGGTAATTGTGGGCACAGCTTAGGCAGATGTGCCTCCTTCCTCTACGGGACTGGTGTCCCTTGCACATAAGCCGGTGATCGGCTTTTTTTGTTCCTCAAGCTGTTGGCGTGAGGAGAAAAGAAAAATGATTACCGAGCTTTAGTTTATATCACGTGATCAGCTGTCATTGGCTGTGAGCTGATCACGTGGTAAGGGGCCGAGATCGGCCCCTTACTCGGATCGGTGACCACCTGAGTCTTAGTGCATGGGGGTACGCGGGGAGCGTGCAAAGGTGAGGGTGTCATATGACGGC
This sequence comes from Lithobates septentrionalis, assembly GCA_037952835.1. NCBI lineage: Eukaryota > Metazoa > Chordata > Amphibia > Anura > Ranidae > Lithobates > Lithobates septentrionalis. The sequence goes on along the minus strand of JBBDGP010000231.1, from coordinate 1,757,361 downwards.
CTCCCGGAAATTCAGGTCCGCGCTGTGGCCGTCATTTGGCTATAGCGCTGACGCCAAGTGGTTAAACGTGTGCAGAAAATGCAAGATAATCTGTGGAGGTCACATGATTCCTCTGGCGGGCGGAGGTCCAGTCTGTAGCCAGATACCATCAGGAAATGCAGATGTAACGGGAAACCTGTCACCTCCACTTCCATGTGTTGTTTCTAATGTCTATTGAATATTTGTTACGTTAAAAGAGAAGTATGGGTTTTTTATTTTAGATTCATACTTACCAAGGGAGATGCAGTATAGGACCGATGTCCCCCGCCATCTCTGCTCTGAGAACTGAGCCACCGAACGTCACCGATGGCTCGGTTTTCACAGATCTCCAAGAGGTGAGCTTCTGACTGTCTCAGTCAGCGTCTCTCCTCTCTCCTCCACGCTCACGGACGCGTTGAGCTGTGGAGGGGTGGGGAGCGGCCGTCTCAGCTGCTCGTGAGACTGCCGTCAATCAAGGCAGCTGGCGGATCCATACTTGGGAAGTCGGGATGATGCGTTGCCTCGACGGATGGCAGTGACGTCAGCGCAAAGCCACTCTCTGCTGACAACAGGTCACAGGAGTGCCAAACGAATTGCACTCCTGTGACCCAGAGGAGAAACCCAGCCAAACGAGCTCAGGCTGGACTTCTCCTTTTTAAAGTTCATTAACAAAAAAAAAAAAAAAGTAGAGTGGAGGTCCACCTATCTATCGTTTTTTTTTGTTTTTTTTTTAGTTCATTCACAAACTTTTCTTCTCAGCATTACATACTCACATATTGTGTGTAATATGTCCGCCTGTGTCAGATTTCGTCGGAAAGAATAACTTTATATTATTCACTGCAGGCGGTTTCCATCTTCATTGTTGGCATTTGAAGCCCACAAGCATTTATTTCCAAAACGTCTTTCAGGACAGCACCCGAGAGATCATGGCTCCTCCTTCCACAGGAAACACCTCATCAATTAAGTCTTTAAATTGGAATCCTCCACGTTGCCTCATCAGTTTTTTGTGTTTCCTCCAGCTGGAGGAACACCTCTGGTGGGAGCCATGATCTCTCAGGTTTTATTCTGGGAGACACAGGTTCTCACCTGTTAAGTCTTTTTTAGGCTAGGAGAGTGAGCCTCCCACTTGCCTCTTATATGGACGGTCCCGTGGGCTCCCTTTCCCTCTTCCGTGCTCGGGGAGAGCCTGTACGTCCGGGGGTGCTGCCTCCAAATTTTTTTGGCCTGACGGGCGGCCGTCCTAGGTTCCCTTCTACGGAAGGATGAGCGGTGGCGGCCGCCATGTTGCTGGTGGCAGAAGAGCGCTTCAGCCACGTCCTGTAAGGGAGGAGGCAGCACTTCCGGGTCGGCGCGTGCGTCATTTCCGGGCGCAAAGCGCAGTGGGAGAGGGCAGGGTCACCTGGCGCCTTTATTTCCGGTTCCAGGTCAGCGCAGCGGCGTTTTCGAATCTGGAACCGGTCGTTTCACCACGCACCGCAGACAGCTATGGATAGCGATGCAGCGGATAAGGGGGCAAGCTAAGGCGCCAGCAAGGCTAAGGTAAGGGACTGTGTCCTCTATTACCCTGGGCCGTTTTCTCCTGTGGGGGGCGTTACTCACCCTTTTCCCCCCCTTCCCCCACCCCCCCCCCCACCCCTCTTCAGAAGGTATGTTGTAGTGGCTGGATTTAGTATATCTGCCCTACAACAGGGGATTAGGTGGTGGTGGCTTGCTGGGCACATGGAAAATGAGATGTTTCTTCCTTAGTGCACCTGGGTGTTTTTATTTGCGCTGTATTACAGCTTTTTAAGTGTGGTTCCATGTCTCTTTTCTGTTTGTCCAGGCCAAAGGTTCTGCCCAACCAGTCAAGAAAAGGTGCCCTGTCTGCAAAGAAAAACTAAGCGATGCTTGGACCAAAACGCTTTGTGCAGAGTGCATTACAAATTTGGTCAGAGAGGAGACTCCATCCGTTTGTGGCGACTTGGTGTCAACAATAAAGGATGAGCTCCGGGCCACCTTTCAAGCTTTTAGGTCAAACCTAAGAGAGGAGCCAGGTCCCTCTAGGGATCCTCTGGTTCCGCAGCCATCTTCAGAACCCCAGAGTGGTTCTCAAATAATTTTTGGGGGTCCAATATCCCAGGACGCTTCTCAAGGGTCCGTTTCCCTCACTCCAGATGATACAGATTCTGAGGAGGAGGAAAATGAATCAGATGCCGCTTCTAAATACAAATTGTCATTAGAAGAGGTGGGAGGACTCCTGAAGGTAATCCATGGCACTTTGGGGATAGAAGAGGAAAAGAAGGAACTCTCCCTGCATGACCGCATGTACGCTGGTTTAGGAGATTCAAAAGGCCGTTCTTTTCCAGTCCATTCAATTATCACTGATATGATTAAAAAAGAGTGGCTGGAACCTGAGAAAAAGCCTTTCTTTTCCCGGGCTCACAAGAAAAGATTTCCATTTGAGGAAAATCCAGATTCTATATGGAATAAGGTTCCAAAATTGGACTCTGCCTTTTCTCAGGTCTCTAAGTCTACGGACCTCGCCTTTGAGGATATGGGCACTCTGAAGGAGCCCATGGACAAAAGGATGGACCTGCTTCTTAAAAGAACCTGGCAATCAGTAATGCACAATCTGAAACCAGCAATGGCAACAACCTGTGTGGCAAGGAACTTAGATCACTGGGTTAACCAGTTGAAAGCCCATGTCATAGCAGATTCCTCAAAACAGGAGATTCTAGACTCTTTTTCAACCCTGTCTGCAGCAATATCATATATTGCGGATGCGTCTGCGGAATCTATCCACATGTCAGCAAGGTCAGCAGCTTTAACAAATTCTGCCAGAAGGGCCTTATGGCTGAAGACGTGGCCAGGGGATGCTGCATCTAAAAATAGACTGTGTGGTATTCCGTTTGCAGGTGATCTGCTATTCGGTTCAGAGCTAGAATCCATTCTTGACCGCACGGCAGATAAGAAAAAGTCGTTTCCGGTTAAGAAGAAACAGGTGCAAACCCGTAAGCGTTTCTTTCGGTCCCAAAAAGGTCAGCAGGAAGGAAAAACGCAGGGCAAGAGGAAGTCATGGTCTTCTCAGAAGCCCAAAGGTAGGGGTGGAGTGCTCTTCAATCCTCCTGCGGCCTCCACAAAACCACAATGACTCCGTCAAGGTCGGGGGAAGACTCCAGGAGGAGTTTCTTCCTCAGTGGAGAGCCATTTCCTCAAATCAATTCGTTGTAAATATGCTCTCCCAGGGGTATGTGATAGAATTTACGGAAGAACCTCCAAGAAGATTCCTGGTGACAAACGTCCCAAGGGATGCAGTCAAGGCTCTCGCCATGAAGTCCCTAATTCAGGAACTGAAAAATCAGAGTCATTGTTCCGGTCCCAGCGGGGGAGTTCTTCCAGGGGTTCTACTCACATGTCTTTCTGGTTCAGAAACCTTCAGGAAAGTTCCGTCTTATCCTGAATCTCAAAATGCTGAACAAATCAGTAGACTACAGAAGGTTTCGGATGGATTCAATATTTTCAGTAAGAAACCTCCTGTACCAAGGGTGCTATATGGCATCAATAGATTTACAAGATGCCTACCTCCACATTCCTATTGCCGCCAGGTCGCAGAAATATCTGAGGTTAGCACTGAAAGAAGGGAAGAAGGTGGTACATCTGCAATTCAGAGCACTCCCGTTTGGTCTGTCATCCCCAAGGGTCTTCACGAAAATAATGGCCGAAGCTCTGGCGCCTCTGCGTCTAGAGGGGATCTCAGTTATTCCTTATCTGGACGACCTGCTGTTTTTTGCCCAGACCAGAGAAGGTCTTCAAGAAAACTTGCTCAGAGCCCGTGTTCATCTAGAATCCATAGGGTGGATTTTAAATCTTCAAAAGTCAAATCTGATTCCCTCACAGGAAGTGTTATTCCTGGGTTTCCGTATCAACTCTTTTTAGAACCAAAAATTTTTCTTCCAGAAGAAAAACAGAAAAAGTTGGTACAAGTGGTGTCATTGCTACAGTCCAATCAAGTTCTGTCCATCAGGAAGGTTATGTCAGCATTGGGAACCCTGACCTCTTCCATTCCGGCCATCCAGTGGGCAAAGCTCCATTTCAGACCTCTGCAAAGTTTCCTGTTAAAAACCTGGAATCACCAGCAGGATTCACTAGATTCATTAGTGAAGATCCCTACTTCAGTAAAAAGAAGTCTGTGGTGGTGGAAGAACCAGACAAGGTACTCAGAGGGGCTGTTATGGTCCTTCCCAACTCAGGTGAGGTTGACAACAGATGCCAGTTCCTGGGGTTGGGGGGCTCATATGAGCGGCCGGTGGGCCCAGGGCTCGTGGGACACAAGAGATGCGCTGAGGTCCTCAAATTGGAGGGAACTAAAAGCTATAGAAATGGCCTTACTGACCTTTGCGAAAGAAGTCCAGGGGCAACATACTCAGATCCTGTCAGACAACGCCACGGCGGTGGCTTACATAAACAGACAGGGGAACCAGAAGCAAAGTTCTGCAGAGCCTGGCAAAAGGCATTCTGAGTTGGGCAGAGCTCCATACTCTATCCTTATCCGCGGTCCATTTAAAAGGGACCCTAAACAGAGTAGCGGACTTCCTAAGCAGGAACCTGATTTTAGAGGCAGAGTGGCAATTGAATCCAGAAGTCTTCCAGTTAATAGTGCAGAAATGGGGGCGCCCAAGAGTGGATCTCTTTGCCACCCAGGAAAACTCGCAAATGTCTCACTTCTTCTCCCTGAACAGGAACGAGGCATCACTGGGAGTGGATGCTCTGGCACAAGATTGGAAATTTCACCTCTGTTACGCATTCCCCCCGTTTCAGCTTATCCCTCGGGTCATAGCAAAAATCAGGAAGGAGGAGACAACAGTGATCCTCATCACTCCTTTCTGGCCAAAAAGGCCTTGGTTTTCATCCCTTCTTCAGATGCAACAAGAACCTTACTGGCACCTTCCATTAAGAAAAGACCTTCTGTTACAAGAGGAACCATTGCCAGATGGTTAAGAATGGCTATCTCAGAAGCCTATTCCCTTACAGGTCAAGAGAGTCCATTAAATGTCCGGGCTCATTCTACAAGAGCTTCGGCGGTGAGTTGGGCAGAAAAAGCTGGCGCCACCCCCGAACAAATCTGTAAGGCAGCTACTTGGACAAGTCTGACAACCTTTGCCCGTCATTATAGGTTAGACCTCATGACGGCTGGGGACCAGGCTTTTGGAAGAAAAGTCTTACAGGCTGTTGTCCCACCCTAAATGGAGTAAGTCTCGATTATCCTCTCGGGTGCTGTCCTGAAAGACGTTTTGGAAAATTGCAAGTTAGACTTACCGGTAACTTGTTTTCCGATAGGCTTTCAGGACAGCAGTAACCCGCCCTTTGTTTATGCTAATGCTGTAATACTATGATATAACTGTCACTTATGTGTTGCAGCTGGGGCTGGAGTTCTCTACAAACAACTGATGAGGCAACGTGGAGGATTCCAATTTAAAGACTTAATTGATGAGGTGTTTCCTGTGGGAAGAGGAGCCATGATCTCTCGGGTGCTGTCCTGAAAGCCTATTGGAAAACAAGTTACCGGTAAGTCTAACTTGCAATTTTCCTGGATGTGGTGAATGCTGTGCTCCCAGCATTCACTGCTCGTTCTCGCACATGCTCAGTGGCATTCTGGGAAGCCTGAAACTAGCTCCCAGGAGTCTGGGAGAGGCTAGAAACACGCCTACTCCCATGGGAGGAGAACCAGGAATTGCAAAGAAGAATAGAAAAATAAAAGGTAATTACGGCGATTTAAATTTTTTTTAAACGGCATGTCAGCATCTAGGCAAGGAAGAGAATACATACAGATATTGTTCAAAATTTGGGTGGAACCCCGCTTTAAGAACCATTTCCTGTACTTTCTGAAAATGTTTGTGGCCTGATAAGTTTAAACTAATGCAGCCATCACATCTAAGATGCAATAAATTTCATTTTTGTGCTTAGGTTTAGGTATGTAATAGTACTCACACTTTTTTTTCAATTCTTCAGGAAAGAGATCGATAAATTAAAACATGACCTAGATGAGGAAAAACTGCTACGAACCAGTTTAGAGGTAAATTAATTCAATTCAGCCACTGCTTTCATCAGAAAGAATAACCGCCTTTTTTGTCTTCCTTACTGGCCCAGTGGGCTCAGGCCATCATACAAGTGTATGGTTTTAAGGACCAGGTGCCACCATTGCTGTGAAAGCCACTGGTCCCACCCCGCTGTGTTTGTAATCTATTGTTAACCACTGTTTTTCTACAAAACTGAACCACGCTGGAAGTGGCATCAGTTATAGCTGGCTGGCAAATGGCTTTTTTGTTTGCCAGTGTCCTGTAAGTGGCAGTATAACCTAAATGTTTCAGTTAAGCTAAATCCTGTGTCCCTTAATGAACTCCATGAAAAAGGTTTTATGGTAGGTACAAAATTCTTTGGTTACGAGGAGGGTAAACAGGTTTAAAGTGATATTAAAGTATTGTTTGTTTTTTTTTTGTTTTTTTTTTTTTAAATAACAAACATGTCATACTTACCTGCTCTGTGCAGTGGTTTTGCACAGAGCAGGCTGGATCCTCTCTCTCTTGGGTCCCACGCTGGCGCTCCTGGCCCATCCCTCCTGCTGGGTGCCCCCAAAGCAAGCAGTTTGCTATGGGGGCACCCAAGCAGGCGCTCTCCCAAGCCGTGGCTTTGTGTGTCCATTCACACACGGAGCCTTGGCTCGGCCCCGCCTCTTCTGTCTCCTGATAGTTTCACTTGTAATTGGCTCCCGCCAAAAGCCAATCAGGAGTGCGAGTCTCCGGAGAGCCAAGGCTCTCGTTTCGACATTGCTGGATTGAGAGGGGGCTCATGTGAGTATTGGTGGGGCTGCTGCACACAGGTTTTTTACCTTCATGCATAGAATGTATGAAGGTAAATAACTTTATTCCTTTACAGCCGCCACTTTAAAGGATATGTTCACCTTTTGTAACATGTTACACCCATATTCAGGATGTGTAACATGTTACAAATCCACCTGGCCCCCTCATCCCTGTTATTGGCGGCGGGGGATCTTATTCCCTTACTCTGTCACAATCTACAAAGAATGTGACCATGCGGGGCTCCACTCGCCCGGCCACATCATTCATTTGCAGAGTTCTATGAATGGAAAACGACAAGGTCCGGCAGCCTTTGCAGCTGTCGGCTTAGATCAATGAAATACCACAACGTTGTTCATTGATGCTTCCTGTTAGTGTGTAACTGTTTGGCTGTACGATGTATTGCCTGCATTGCACCCACGATATGCTGATCCTGGGTGCAGTGCTTTCCAGGCTTCCAATTAAAAGAAAAGTACTTTTTGCAGGGATTTTTTTTTTTAAGAAAGCTGGTTGAGGGTGAGTGAAAGCTTTAAAAAAATATTTTGCAAAAGCTTGTCTGTACACTAAACCAGCATTAAAAAGCCGAACCTAGGGTTGACAAGGCCTTGGGCGGTTGGTACTGCATGCAAGCTTACTCTGCATCTTGCTGTCCCACTGTGCTGTGGTCAAATGAGAGAATACAGTCACTATTGACAGCTCTTTCCTTCAAAATGTTTTTGTTTTGGCTTTGTGGACTCTGTTTTGCAACGCTCTCTCTGTAGTTTTCCCAGAATAACTCTTCTTTTCCTCTCTCCGTCAGATTGAGATTGAGAAGTTGAAGAAAGCCGTACAACTGACATGAGATAGACATCCTTTTGCATCTCAGCATCCTCTTCATATTTTCCACTTATGTGGACAGAAGGATAAATACGAAACCAAGTTTTATTACCTGTTCACAATAAGACACAGCTGCGGTTTCATTTGTTTCTGCTCTCTGCCAATACAATACGAGGCCTTACTTCTTATGAGCTGGAGCGGCAAGCCTTTTTTTTTGTTTTTGTTTTTTGTTTTTTTGTTTTAAACTGGGTTTGCTTGAAATACTACTGAACTTCTGTGTAAAGAGAGGGAATTATGTATCAGACTTTTATTAAATACTTCTATTGTAATTTTTTAAATGTTTATCCTATAAATATGGTTATATATATATATAAATATCTTTTCAGATAATCTGTAATATAGTCTATCAGGGGTCCAAACGAATAGCCTTAGATTTATTGCTAGCTGTTATTTTTCCTATTCTTGGAAAGGGAAATTGACTTATTTTTTTTTTTTTGGTTTTGTATATTTTAAATAAAATTTACTACAAATTCCCCCGGTTGTGCCTGTGCACAGCTGAGTAATAATAACGAGCTGTGTATAACATTAAGATATCTATCATATAGCAAGATGTTAAAAATCTATGTTGAAAGCATCTGTCATATATGCATATTTAGCTTTTTTTTTTTAAATATGTATATGGAAATCGAGTCACTTGCACTAGGATTTAAAGAAGGGATTGTGTGAAAAGGCGAGTCCAACAAGAATCTGAATAATACGTTTTCAGTGGACTGAGGTCGGCTTGACTGCCAGCTGGCTTTTTAAAACACTCCATGACCAAAACAGATCCAGACTTCACCCTCCTGCCACACACTTGATATACCTCGCTTGACCGTTGGTGTCGCCTAGTTTTCTGATCAGTTCATGTGTTTCTTCAAATTGGCCAGCAGAAACCAAATGGCATCTCTGCTTGGTATGAAATTAAAGACACTCTGTTACCTTAAATGAAAAAAATGAAATAAAACATTCCCTGCCCTAAAAGAATGTCCCACTGTATGTTCCTTGTTTGAGGGCTACAGACTCCTGAAGAAACGTCACTTATGGCACTTCTGGGAGTGTCTGATGTCTGTTTCCATTGCCACATCATGTGGTCCAGTCCACCAACTCCTATATCCTATATTGGCGTAGAGGCACAGCGCTTGGTGGCAGATCAGACATCCAGGATACCTGGAAATATGTCAGATTTGGAGATTCTTCAGGTGTCCGTAGATCTTATAAAAGACTAAGGATTCCAGAAGAAAAGTTCTAGGAATAGGTGACAACAGGGGGGTATGAACAATCTTCTATTGCAGGGAACTTTTTATAGCCTTTTTTTTTTTCTCTTTAAGGCAACATTCTCTTTAAGGCTTCATTAACATTTTTATGACTCCAAAGTAGCTTGACTTTGGGGTGCAACTTTGTTACAGCCTTGACACAACTTTGGATGGGTATGACTTGGATGCGAATTTGGCTTTGACCAAAGATAATGGACAACCTTCAGACCAAAGTAGTGCATGAACTACTGCATTTTTAAGTCGCACATATATGAATAGTTATCATTGGAAAGCATGGGGTATGACTTGTCATTCCGGATGACAAGTCGCACAGGTGTGAATGGACACTCAACCTGTCAGAAATGTAAGTGTGGTTCTCCTGGTAAGCTGGCTGTTTTGCTGATCCCCCAGCTTCTGTACTTTGAATCACAAACGCTAAGAGTAAGTATACAGCTAGTGAAGTAAGGTTTCCTGATTTGTCAACTGTCAGTCACAGACACAGAGTTTCAACATGAGAAGCGAAATGGGCTGTCCTCAACCATAACAGCAAACAAATTGTTCAGTAGTCAGATTGCCTTGATATAATATCAGGTGTGTGGAGGAGCAGGTAAAGGAAGATCTTGGACATCAGGGAGTCAGAAAGTCCTTGCTGGGGTCACAGACAGTTTTAACAAAGATGGCGGAGGATTGAATCAACCTGGGTTTACCTGTAAATAGAAAAAAACTGCTTGTGAGTGGGGACACACCATTTAATGCAGTAAAATGGGAGCATTTGCACTTACACTGGATTGTCTCCTATTAATACCATTCCATATACCCATTGCTGATATGTTTTCCTCCATTGTTTGTATATCACATGAAAGCTGCCCCTCTAACCCCAGGCTTTTCAGCCTGACGCCTAGAAAGACTGTTCAGCTCTATGCAAAAATTTTTTACCCATGTATGTTTCCAGAAAAAAAAGTATAAATATAGGTAAATTTACTCCATGTCTTTAAGATATTTTTTTAATTGATATCCATGCAGCCAGGTTGCAATTGTGCATTTCCGATTATGCTCCTTTTGTTTAAATTAACTGTGATTATATAAAAAGATATACCGGTTTTTCATGTATGTTTTATATTCTGTAAGATTTCTATTTTCATGTAACAGTGTTTGATTAGGGTTGATGGGAGTCATTAGATGCAGTCAACACCGGCCCAATGTGGGTAGGTGTTTCCTTTGCTATGAACACAGACCACTTGTGTTTTGTCATCCACTGACCATCCATATTTGTCACAGCCTCCCAGTGAGAACAGTCCCAAATGCAGGTTTTTTTTTTTTTGCAAGATTTCTGTGGCTAACTATTCTGATTTATATTTTGTTCCTTTGATAAGTTTTTCTGGCAGGCAAACAGCTCTTTGTTTTTGGTAATTGCCAGAGACTGAACATGCCTTTTGGTAACTTCCAGCTCTGGTGATGTATGTGTCCAAGATTCCGGTCTCTTTTAGGTTATTAAAGCTTAACTGAATGTTCAGCTTAAATTGGGCAAATACATTCAGGGGCGGTTCCCACTTCTGAAATGTCAGACATCACATGTGATGTCTGTGCAAAGCGAATTCAGCAATACAGATTGTATGGCTGAATTCTCATCACATTCGGACCAAACTCGCGCAGGACCCTTTTTTTGGTCTGCACCAGAATCTGATTGTATGGGTGTTCACACCCATGCAATCTGATTTCTGTCTGAATTGACAGTTTGCACTGCGATATGCGAACTGATCTGGGGGTGTAATTAACTTTGTATTGACACTCCCAGCGGTTCACATAGGGCAGTGTGAACCAACGGCAGGAAACCCATACTGGATTTGCAGGGTTCCCGCATCGCTGCAGTGTGAACCGAGCCTTAGGGTGCATCAAAACAAATGGTTTTACAAAAGTCTTACAATTCAAATTTTTTTAGAAAGCAGCTACAGCCTTTGTAGAAAAGACTGTCTTCTGCCAACATGTTATGCTTTGTATGGAAGTAGTGGTGTCTGCAGAGGTCTGACACACCCCATGTTGAGCCGGTTAAAGCTCCTTATAAAAAAAAACGCCTGATTGGAGAGCTGGCTAAAGGGGGAGGTGCGGATCTCTGCAGAGAGATGGCTGCTTCCACACAGGTTCTTCTCTGCATGTTAATTTGAGCTTTAATTTATTTTACTTGCTAGAGAGTGCAGAGGGAGGGAGATTTTGGTGATTATTAGGGGTATGGCCACTGGATTCTGTGGAATAATAGAAATGAATATTTAAACCACCAAAAAAAAAAAAAACAGCGGTTCTAAAGTCTAAATCTCCCCCCCCCCCCCCCCCCCCAATCCACTCTATGCATTAAAATACAAAAAACAAAACCTGTCACAATATCCCCCCAGCCCTCCCTCACTTATACTTACCCGAGCCCAATTTCAATCAAGTGCTATACGTGAGAGCAGCGGCTCTCTCCCTTACAGGGCAGGTGGATAGCAGTGGGGGCCAATGGCTGTCAATCAAATTCTGTGATGGGGGCTGGTCAATGTGTCTCTCTCCCTGTGTCTCAATAGACACAAACAGGGCAGCTTGGGGGCTAGCCTGCACAAGTGCCCCCATAGAAAACATCTTTCTGTGGGAGCACTCGCTGAAGAGGAGGAGCCAGGAACACTGGTGGGGGACCTGAGAAGAGGAGGACCTTGGCACCTCTGTGCAAAACCATTGCATAGGGCAGGTAACTGTATATACTTTACAATGACTTTAAATATAGATTTTGAGTGGACTTTACCTTTGCACTCCTACACTACCATGTTTTGGAAACAGCTATTCCGTTATTCTGTATTCAAGATTAAGGCTCTGGCTTTTGATGGCCCAATGCCAACCACTACGGTTGTAGATTCCTCGTGCCTGCTGCTGTCAGTCCTCATTTACACTTCTCTGGACACATGTTGGATACTTCTTTAAAGTGGGCTTTGCACTCCTTGCAAGTAAGGGAAAAAAATATATATTTACTCAGATTTCTTTTGGCTTCTGTGGTGCAGGGGATGACATAATCCTCCTGCTGATCACATGCCTGGGAATAGTGAGAAATCCAAATCTCTTGAGAAGCAGCTGCAGCACAATACTGGAAGTATATTCTCAGTTAGATTTGGAGTACTCCTAAATGACCGGATCTAACAGGAAGAAGGGTAATATCAAACTTTCTCTTCCTCCTGTTTTTTTTTATGTTTATACAGTGTTTCAGAAAAGGGCAGAGGGAGGCACTTGGGAATCCCACCTTGCATTTTAGATGGAAGGCCAATTTTAAAATGGGAATATTGATCCTTGCATTTTTTATATCACTGGTCTGTGCTTGTATATGTGTCATTTATTTTGCTAGGGAATGCATCCCCACCCAAAGAGATGCCTGCATCCATTGATGTTAGTGTGAGCCCTAAATACTTTAATGTAAGTTCACAAGTGTGATATTCTCTTAAAAGGCAAATTACAAAAGCGGTTTTCATCTAAAACCAAACCTGGACTTTAAATCGTGGAATTATGTGCAATCATAACTGGAAAATGAATTAAATTTAGTGAACGTGTGTGTGAATTATTGAGTTCCGTTAATCCTTCATTGTTCATGACTGTCTACTTTGAATCACAGATTCCTAAACTGTTCATTGGATCATTTGTGGGGTGTTCAGAAGTGGTGTGACTTTGCAGTGACATGGTCATATGCAACTGATCTGCAGAAGTTCCCTCTTTTGCATCACCACCAGTCAATTTGCTTGAAAACAACTTTGTGACCAATGCATGTGCCTTAAGCCCAATGGGGTTCCTAAGAATAGGGGATAGTGGTGTAGCAACAAGAACCTGAAATTGGTTTCTTCCTTTGCTTTAAGTGAGGGGGGTTACTCAAGCAATCAATAGTTGGTGAATGAGTGACCTCACACAGCACTACAATTGTCCTTTTTTTTTTTTTTTTTTTTTGCAATCAATCGCTACCTGACCAGTACCCTAACCACGACCTTTTATCCTAATCCTAACCCCAGTCATGAGGCTGTTCTGCAAACGTGGCGGTGGAGTAATCTCCAGTCCCAATGATGGGATGTGTAAGGAAGCTGTAAGGCAGTGCATGGCAAACTGTTTTTCCCATTCACTAGTTATTCTGACCATGTGCAATCATCACATGTCCAAAATAGCCAATGAAAGGTGGTGTTTGCTTGCTCTTCATTGGAGCTCCTAGTTGTGATCCATTTGGGTCATAATTCTTGTATAGTTTAAAAATCTCTAATAGAGTTTCTTGACATGATATCTCAAGTAGCTTAGCCAAACACCATTGACTGTTATATATTTAGCTGGATATAGAGAGGAGAAAATCTCTGCCGCACAAGCACGTATATATTCAGTGGTAAAATGACAACCTCAGCCTGGGCTCCTGCCAGACCAGGCCCCCCTCCAGCGCATTTCGCTCTGCCCCTCGGTGCTTAATCATGGGGATGTTATATATTTAGCATTTGGTCCAAATGTGATCATTCAATAGTCCGGCTGCAAATTGCTTGTTGGCCCACACTGCTGGTATTTGGAAGTACAGAGGCGGCCTACCTCTATTTTTCATTATATGCTGTTGAGTTTCTGGCAGAGCATGTGGAACAGCTTGATTCTAAGAGGGGAAAGAGTCCTAAATGTAAGAGCCTTCCCTGTCAGATAATAGGTCATCCTCTCCAACCTGCTCTGGAACTACTAGTGCTAGCATGTCCATTCAAAGCTTGTACTTCCACACTATGGAGCCTCTGGATGGGTGCAGGTTTTTGCTATAGCATGCTCAGTCTGTGTCCGTGAATGGGGGATTTGCATGGAGACAATCAGTATAATCTGGAAATAAAAGGCCTTCTTTTTATGTGTAGCAATAAAATGAATGAAAGCACCATGAGGTAATTTAACAAAGTAATTTTTTTTGTAAGCTGCGCTGGGTGTTACTAGCCAGGCAAAGTATCACACTAAATGTCTGTTTTATGTTGTATTTACCAGGGAGAGAAGTTTATATATAACATTCCAAATCCTACAAAGCTGCTTATGTCAGCGCATCAGATGGGCTGTTTACATTCGCTGTAATATAATGCATGCTTTCAGGGCAGATAATAAAATGATTGAATTTTCACAAAGTCTCTTTGGGTTTTATTAACTTTGTTTTTTGAAAGGTCTGCAAGTTGATTCAGAGGCACTTATGGTAATGAGTACACGTAAACTGCAAATTCATTGAACTCAATGGTAGCAGAGAATTAAATGAGCTTTCATTTAGAGGAGTGCCTCAAGTTTTTTTCAGGTTTCAGTTTCTATCGCTGTTAAAGGGAGTCTTTGCAAAGCCTTAAATGATGTATATTTGTGTAAGTTCAGTTTACTGGCTTTTTTTAGTATTTAGAACTTTGATGCAGGTGGTGTTCATCACGCGCTTTATAAAGCCAAACATAAGTAAAACAACAACACCTGCCTTACATGCCCTGAATCGGGCCCAGGCTCTCAATATCAAATCAGATTGTATTAGGCCTCTTGCACACTGCAGCTTGAAAAAGCTCAGTACAGTTTTTTTTTTTTTTTTTTTTTTTTTTTTACTGAGCTAAAATACAGCCTATTATTTGCAATGTGCCTATACACATAGGCACATAAACAAGCGCAGTTAAAAGAAAAAAGTGCATTTTTGGAAAGTTATTCACTCCTCACATGCGCTAATATGCGCAAATGCTCATTTGCATATCGTACAAAACGATAACGCGGGAGTAAGTTTGCGTGCAAATGCGTGAAAGTATATACCGTATATACTCGAGTATAAGTCGTTCCGAGTATAAGTCGAGGCCCTAATTTACCACAAAAAAATGGGAAAAACTTATTGACCCGAGTATAAGACGAGGGTGAGAAATGCACAGCTACTGTAAGTGGAAAAGAGGGTCAACAATGCCCATTTGCAGCCTCACTGTGCCCATTTGCAGCCATAGGTCCCCCGAACTTCAAACTCTGTAGTTAAGGGTTCCTAGATGCCCCCTAGCTGCAGCCAAAATTTGACGTCTCAGAACCCAAAGGGTCCCAAAATGACATTGCTGCAGATGGACACAGTTGACCGAATTTGGGGCCCCGTATCTTGGGGCCACTTAGAGCTAAGAACCCAAAATTTGGTGTGCAAACCCAGTGGAACTAGCACCATAAAATAGCTAGGGTTTCTAGCACCAAGTGGCCCCGAGATACAGGGCCCCAAAAATCGGTTCAGAAAATGTCAAGCACTTTTCTATAGCAGAAAATGACATTTTCCGAACCGGATTTGGGGCCCCGTATCTCTGAGCAACTTGGTGCTAGGAACTTCATCTTTGGATATGTTATGGTACCATTGCCACTGGGTTTGCACACCAAATTTGGGGTTCCTAGCACTAAGTGGCCCTGAGATACGGGGCCCCAAAATCGGTTCAGAAAATGTCAAGCACTTTTCTGCAGCAGAGAATGACATTTTCTGAACTGATTTGGGGCCTCGTATCTCGGGGCCACTTAGTGCTAGGAACTCCATCATTTTTTTCCAAATTTGGGGTTCCTAGCACCAAGTGGCCCTGAGATACGGGGCCCCAAAGTCGGTTTGGAAAATGAAATTCTTTGCTGCAGAAAAGTGCTCGACTCGAGTATAAGTCGAGGGGGGCACTTTCAGCACAAAAAAAGTGCTGAAAAACTCGACTTATACTCGAGTATATACGGTATGCGAAAACACCTGAAATTATGTCTGAAAAAGTTCAAATGCTCAAACAGGAGTATCATGTGCAAGAGGCCTTAGTATAGCTGTTTTCTTACATAGAAGTAAATGTACCATATGCAGTAGTGCCCGCCTTTCCACCTGACTGCCTGTGAAAAATAGTTTCACTTCTAGGCTGCTGTAAAATGTTTTTTTTTTTTTTTTCTCCTGAGCGGAAAAGTTGTATTGTATTGCAATATTGTTTTTACGAGTTGCCACCACCCCTACTTTGTGTTTGACAGGGACCTGATGTGAGGAAGGAATGTTTCTTTGTGGGACACAGCATTAAATACTGATGTAGGGTGAGAAGACCTGACTGTCAAGTGACATTTCAGTTCATTCCAAAGGTGTCCAGTAAGATTGAGGTCAGGGTTCTTTGTAGACAACTTGAGTTCCATCACACCAAATTCATCAAACCATGTCCATATGGAGCTAGCTCTGTGCCAAGGTGCATAGTCATGCTGGAACAGAAAATGTTCTTTCCCAACTGTTGCCACTTAATTAGAACACAATTCTTTAAAATGTATTTGTATGATGTAATATTAACAGTACCTTTCATTGGAAACATATGAACCCAAGAGTTTTGAAGGGATGACAACATACTTTGGCCAGATAACGCTGATGACCAGGTGTCTGCGAACCTTTGGCTATATAGTGTATGTCTGCTTGATAGGAAGTTGATAGAGGTCTTGAACCTTGTTCAAAACTATATAAAAAAAAAAAAAAAAAAAGAAATACGTTTTAATTTAAAATGGTCTGCTCAAGCTATAGGCCTCTTCAGCAATGCCCTTAGGCTCAGTTCACACTGCAGCGATGCGGGAAACCTGTGAATCTACTGCAGGTTCCCGCATCGCATGTCTCCCGGCAGCAGTTCACACTGCCCTATGCGAACTGCTGGGAGTGTCAATTGAAAGTTAATGACACCCCCAAATCAGTTCACATATCGCAGTGCAAACTGCAAATTCAGACAGGAATTAGATCACATGGGTGCAATCCGATTCTGCTGCAGACCAAAAAAGGGTCCTGTGCAAGTTTGGTCTGAATGCGATGCGAATTTAGCTATACTGTGGACTATAAGATCGCATGTGATTTGCAGTGCGAATCACATCAGATCTCGGACATCGCACTAGTGGGAACCAGCCCTAAGAGTCTTTTATGTTGTAAGAAACAAGCAAAGGCTTCTGCACATCTAGAGAGATCGAGGGATGCAGTGTTTTGTAATACAACACTGGGACTGACAACAAAGGAGAACTTATGATCCAGAAGACTTTGCTTAATTCAATATAAATAATAACAGGTGATGGAAATACCCTAGCAGCATCTGTATAAATATGAAGCTAATTGCAAAACACCCGGAGGATCTATTATAAATGAAGGGGTGTGTTCCTCTGAATTAAGAAAGAATATCAAAAAAGAGGGGACACAAGGGGAGGGAACGGGATGAGATACCAGTTCCACCCAAGGAAAAAAAGAATTCTTCAACAAGGAACCAGCAATTTAGCAAAAATGTAAATTTAATTTTGAAAAATAGTTCCACATATACACCAAACACAAAATCAAAAAATATGACAATAAGTGAACCACAAACCACCACTGAGAAAATAAAATAGACAACGTTGTCTAAAAACAGAACAACACACAGATGGCCACCACTCAGCACACACAGACGCCCAGCTTGATTAATAAATGAAGGGAAAAATGACATTAAAGTCTCATAAATGTATCTGAAAGTTACTGGTCGGAGCTGGGAGGTAGGTGTGTGCAGCCGTTGATTAAGGGGAGTCCGCCTTGCAGGGTGCCAGTAACAGACCTTAGGTGAGCCCTAGGTGTGTATCATGGAAGTAGCTGATATAGCACTAGCAACTAAGTAGCGTACAATGGCTGGTAATGTGGGTTTAGTTGCTATGTAGATTATGAATGTGCCTGCATCGGTCTTAGTCACAGCATGATAACTGAGCTGTGAGTGGGAGACCCCTATGTAGCTATAGTGACTGCGGTCACGATTAGAATATATGTAGATACAGTCTCACCAGTCCACGGATACCGAGGTACGGCAGGCATACATGGCGATTCAGTCCTACTTGGACCATCTCAGGTAGTGAGATGCATCCAAATCAGGCCGACTTGATATGGCTCGTGGATCTGTATGGTCAATCACCAGCTAGGATTATGGGGAGTGGAGGCGTGTTGAGACGTACCGCCGTACGTGTGGCTGTGGCTGAGGTACATTGATGACGTGCTCATGATTTAGGGGGGCACGAAGCAGGAGTTAGTGCTGTTCATGGATGAACTTAATATTAATGATCGTAACATCAAGCTTACCTACACAGTTCACCAGCATACCCTCTCCTTTCTAGACTTGACCCTGATTGCTGACAATGGGAAGATTAGTACCAAAACCCACAGGAAGCCAACGGCAGCGAACACACTTCTCCAGGCCACAAGTGACCATCCAAGATCCCTAATCAGAGGTATACCCATAGGCCAGTTCCTCCGTATTCGTAGGAACTGCTCTAGACAACAAGATTTCGATACAGAAGCTAGGGACCTATATGGAAGGTTTAGGGATAGAGGCTACTCCCACTCTTTTATTAGAACAGCTAAGAAAAGAGCCCTCCAGACAGACCGTCAGCAACTTCTTATTAGAAGGGACCCCACGGCTTCCAAAGATAGACATAAACCCCCCAGGATTATTACCAAATATGGCGCCCAATGGGAACAGATTAGGACTATTCTTAATAACCATTGGCATATCCTTTCTGGTTCCCCTGTTCTTGGTGAGATAGTGGGAGAACGCCCCCTTCTCACCGCTCGACGCTCCTGGAATTTGAGGGATCATTTGATCCATTCCGAATACCAAAGATCTCCTACCCAAAACTGGCTTACCCAACTTCCACCCCTAAAAGGCATGTTTAAGTGCGGTAGATGTGCTATATGCAAGTATGTTGAACGCACGGACGTGTTCACCGATTCTGACGGTAAGAGACAGTTTAAAATCTATAATTTTATCAACTGCAATACCACATGAGTAGTGTATATGCTCACATGCCCTTGTGGCAAAAAATATGTGGGTAAGACAAAAAGGAAATTAAAGATCAGAATCGGTGAACACGTCCAAAGCATTCTCAGTAAAGACGAGCGCCCCATTCCCCTACATTTCCTCAAATTCCATGGGGGGGACCCCACTGGGCTGACTGTCAAGGGTATCTAGAGGTTAAATCTTCCCCTTAGAAGGGGCGACTTCAACAGAATTCTCTGCCAGAAAGAAAAAATGTGGATATATACCCTTGACAGTATGTCCCCCCATGGGTTAAACAACGAGTGTAACCTGTCAGTGTTCCTAACACCTTAGTCTTTTTTCTAAGACCCATCATGTTCTTGTATCCTCCAGTAGGCGGCACACTCCTTTATATATGCCTGATCCCTCTCTTTATTCATACTTCCTATTTCTTTATTTCAGTATTGTTCTCCACTCTATGCCAATTCCTTTCCCTTCTTCTCTTTTTCTTCTTAATACACTTTATGTAATTCCCAGAGGTGATGCACCCACGGACTGGCCCGTTCTATTTATATAATCTTTGTTGTCTCATGGTACGAATGGCAGTCTAGTTGTTGCGCTGTTGCCAGGCCAACAGATAGCTGATGTATCCACGTTTGTAAGTGGGAGGGCTATATAAGCTGTCTACTCTGGCTACGGCGCATGCTCTGAAGAAATCCCTGTGACGGATGAAACGCGTCCAGCATGATGCCATCACGCTCTACCTAGCACACACACGGACCCACCCACAAGCCCTGGGTATTCCGTCTGTCCTCGTGTGAAGTCCCCCTGCATGGAACTAGGAAGTGGACGCTGACCTACACCGCACTCAGGCGGTACGTCTCAACACGCCTCCACTCCCCATAATCCTAGCTGGTGATTGACCATACAGATCCACGAGCCATATCAAGTTGGCCTGATTTGGATGCAGCTGTTCCGCACTACCTGAGATGGTCCAAGTAGGACTGAATCGCCATGTATGCCTGCCGTACCTCGGTATCCGTGGACTGGTGAGACTGTATCTACATATATTCTAATCGTGACCGCAGTCACTATAGCTACATAGGGGTCTCCCACTCACAGCTCATTTATCATGCTGTGACTAAGACCGATGCAGGCACATTCATAATCTACATAGCAACTAAACCCACATTACCAGCCATTGTACGCTACTTAGTTGCTAGTGCTATATCAGCTACTTCCATGATACACACCTAGGGCTCACCTAAGGTCTGTTACTGGCACCCTGCAAGGCGGACTCCCCTTAATCAACGGCTGCACACACCTACCTCCCAGCTCCGACCAGTAACTTTCAGATACATTTATGAGACTTTAATGTCATTTTTCCCTTCATTTATTAATCAAGCTTGGCTGTCTGTGTGTGCTGAGTGGTGGCCATCTGTGTGTTGTTCTGTTTTTAGACAACGTTGTCTATTTTATTTTCTCAGTGGTGGTTTGTGGTTCACTTATTGTCATATTTTTGGATTTTGTGTTTGGTGTATATGTGGAACTATTTTTCAAAATTAAATTATTTACATTTTTGCTAAATTGCTGGTTCCTTGTTGAAGAATACTTTTTTCCTTGGGTGGAACTGGTATCTCATCCCGTTCCCTCCCCTTGTGTCCCCTCTTTTTTGAAACACTGGGACTGATCTTGTGATTGGGGTTTCTGCCTTTATATATAAAGTACACTGCATTATTTTAGAAGATGAAATCTTGGCCATAGATTAATTACAATTCGACCGGTTCAGCAGGGATTGGCTGAATTTCAATCCATGTGTAGCTCAACCTGTTCTTCACAAATCAGTCAAGCTTGTTGGAATTTTTTTCACAATCAGCTGGCTGCAGCCATTGATCAATGTATTCTTACGATGAAGAGTCCTGTTGTCAAATTACAATGTCCCAGGATAGAGCCTCGAATTTGTGTGAGTGCAGGAATTGTCTTCCTTTTTTTTTTTTTCAGCCCTCAAAAAGCATTATCCATGTTGTCCACTCAAGTGTGACCAAGATTTCTGTGTCCCCTATTAAGTGTTTGTGAACCATTCTTTTCAATGAACTCCATAAAATTGGATTAACTGCATAATTCAAATACACAACTGTCTAGAAATGTTGGCTTGCCTTCCTGCAAGACTAGGAGCTCAAACTCATGCTAAATGGAAACAAAGAGTGCAAATTAAAGAGAGTCCTTTCTTGCACCTGACCTACAGTGCGCCATTTACAGTATAGCCTTATCTATAGTTCTGAAGTTTAGAGTGTTAAAGCAAACCTGTCAAAAGAATTATGCAGATTTCCATTGATGACCTTTTGTGTAGATGCTAGTTCCCAGGCTGACAAGCTGAAAATCTTCAAATGTTTTCTGACTCAATAACCTGGAACCAGTATAGAGGTGAGTAATTCTGGCACTCATTTCCTGTATGTTTGTTCCAGGTCTGTGACCAGCCAGGCAATAAGCATTAATGGAAGAAGGCTAGCAATAGCAGCACTTTACGCACGAGAGGTTTGCTTTAAAGGACCCATAATATAGTTGCACTTTTTCAGCACAGCTGCATAAATGCAAGCCCCACTTCCCTTTCTCCCAAACATCTTGAAAAAAAGATTAGCAGATAATGAAAAAAATCCCCTGCAATGGTGCATTTGACTCCATAATTGCTTTGCTTCCCAGACCACTTTGCAATGTTTCCATCCTGCCTTCAATGCCTAGGTGTTCAGATCCCTGCTGCAATGAATATTACATTGTACGGATATGCAGTACTCCAGGAAGTAGCCAACTATTCCTTGGCTATAGACCTTGAACTACGCTTTACCGGCCAATCAAAAATGAATTATTCTAGAAAACGGATATCTGGCTACAATATGGGAGTGCGCGTAACTATGAAGGACTGGGTTGTTGTGCAGGCTGCAAAATGTCAAAACAAAGATGCAACCTTTTTATAGCCAGCATTTCGCTAAGGGATAGTTATTACTGAAAATCCAGTTTTCAATTTCTTGTCAGCCCAACAGCCACTATCCATTTAGATGCCTATAACCTGAGAACACAATCTACAGTATATTAGGAGGAGCCACTACATAGCCCAGAGGACCCAGGTCTCTATCATGCTTTTTACATTTATTGTTGTTGCGTCTCTACACAAGGGTGCTAAAACAAAGGACATGGACTAGAAAGATGGTAAAATTCTTGCAAACAATAGCATACACATTTACTGACCCAACACCCCAAGGAATACTGAAGGGCAACTGCTATGAAAATAATAAATAAAAATCAGACCTTTATATGTTATATGAAATTGCAACTACTCCATGCACTAGAAATACTGCAATGCTTCCTAGGAGAAATGTGAAGCATTCTCTATTCTATTTTATGAGAAGATTTCAACCATTTAGACCAACAGTTGCATCAGAAAACCCAAAATTTATGAAACGTTTATTTCTTCACAGGCAAACTTTGAGTGAGGAAGAAACGGTAAGAATTATTTGGCCAATCATGTAACCTGGATTCTGTTCCACGGGCCCTACTTTGCAGTCGATCACTTTGGCTTTCTACAGAACTAAACAATTCATAGCAGCCGGGAATATTCCCAGAACCACAGAACAAGGCAACCATTAAACCCTTGCTAAGGAAGCCTGCATTGGACTTTTAATCAGTGACGTAATACATGTTTCTAATGTTGGGTAATTTAAAAAGGCTGTTGCTATCCGTTAGCTGGAATCCAGGCTTTCCAAAAATTGTATTTTGCAGTCAAGATTCAGTAAAAGATAAAGCACTGAAATAGTTTTTGTCCAGGCAATGGCTCAGCTACTGGTAGCAATAGACAAGGGTGAGTGCTCTATCCTTCTCCTGGACCATTCTGTGGACCATGGAATATTATTACAGAAATTGAAGCATTGCATTATAGAGGGCACAGTTCCAAGCTACTTCCGTGCCTTCTTGTGTGGAAGGTCAGGAGTACTACTAGGAAACCAATACAAGGCCAAAAAATTCATCATTAAACAATAAACATCAATGCCTAGCAAAACTTCAACACTGGATGAATTCCATATGGCTGAAACTGAACTCTGCCCAAGCTATGATACTAATGGTGAGTGGGCCACATCTAACAAAATAGTTTGCCAAAACTTGCGTTGATGCCTGACTATTGGTGGGGACTTTTTATACTAAGATTTTGTTTGCAGCCTTGGCTGAAGAGCTCATGGACATTTAGACACCAAGCACCCATCAACATGGGTTTATGAGTGGACGTTCCTGCCAGACCAACCTGCTAACATTCTATAAGGAGGTGAGCTGCCATCTAGATAGGGGGAGTGGATGTGGTGTATCTGGACTTTGCAAAAGCATTTGATACAGACCCCCATAAACGCTTAATTTACAAGATGTGGTCTGCAGGCTTGGACCATAGGGTTTGTGCTTGGGTAAAAAACTGGTTACAGGGACGGGTCCAAAGGGTAGTGATAAATGACATGTACTCAGATGGGTCTGGAGTGGTGAGTGGGGTTCTGTCTTGGGACCAATTCTATTCAATATATTTATAAATTATATAGCGTATGGCAACTAGTTCAGTCTCAGTTTTTGCAGATGACACAAAGATAGGCAGAGTAATAAACTCACATCAGGAAATTTTGCAGAATGACCTGAATAAAATAAAGTAGTGGGCAGACAAATGGCAAATGAGGGTTAATGTGGAGAAATGTAAAGTAATGCACAAAAAACGTAAATGCAAAATATTCACTAGGGGGAGAACCGATGGAAGACTCAAGGATGGAGAAGAATCTAGGGGTGCTAATAGATGACATGTAGTGCCAAGCTGCAGCTAACAAAGCAAGCAGAATATTAGCATGCATAAAAAGGGATATACTCCAGGGACAAAACTATAAATCTGCCACTTTATAAAACTCTGGTTAGGCCTCATCTTGAGTTTTCCGTCCAGTTATGGTCACCAGTCCTCCGAAGGAATGTGCTGGAACTGGAGAGAGCCCAAAGAAGGGCAACAAAACTAATAAGGGGACTGGAGGACCTTAATTACGAGGAACGGCTGCAAACACTTAATTTATTCTCGCTGGAGATGACTCTTGAGAGGAGACATGATAGTGATCTACAAATATCTCAATGGGGATCCCAGCATAGGAATTAAACTATTCAGTCCTAAGAAGTGTATAAGGACACGGGGCACACAATGAGACTGAAGAAGCGGTTTAACCTTGAACTGCGTAGGGGGTTCTTCACTGTTAGGGCTTTAAGGATGTGGAACCCTCTCCCACAATTGGTGGTGACTGCAGGGATTATGGATGCTTTTAAAAGACTCAGACGTACATCTAAAAGGAAACAACATACCGGGATATGGGAAATCATTATAGACACTGATACACATACACCTTCACAGGTTGAACTAGATGAACTATTGTCTTTTTTCAGCCTTACTGACTATATGTATCTAGATATCTGTAACCCATCATTGTAAAATTCCCATTCTGACACCTAAGGAACATTACAAGAGTCAAGCGCCCGATATCCTCTACAAAAAAAAAAGAAAATCACTCCGTGCACCTATAGGGTTAATGCACATAGAGATTGTACAGGCGTTATCTATGCCTAGTTTAAATTTCACTGCACTTTCCTACACCTGGGGTGTCACATACAGCCTGCCATACAGGAGAATGGGGGACATACATCCCAAACGAGTTTTGTTTTTGAGAAATAGGACAAACAAATTTGAGCGGATTAAGAAGTATCATGCTTATAGGCGCATACATTTGCTTGTATCGTAGGCTGTATACAGAAATTGCAGCTCATTGGGTGTGTTCTCCATGACAGCTGGGACTTGCAGAAGGAGGGTTGTTTGCTGCCCATTCAATCTGGGAGAGGAGTGCACTCTAGTGGATCCACTTTCTGTGTCATGGGTGGCATGGGTAGTGCCAAAGCACTGGGATGAAGGTGAGTTTTGCTATTTTAATCATTCTGAGCAATGTATTCTTAAAGCCTAACTTTAGGTTTTGTTTTTAGTGTTTTTTTTAGGAAAGCAGCACAAGTGACAGTACTTATATCTATTGAGAAGTGTCCCTTAGGCTCGGTTCACACTGCCGCGACTTGGGATCTGACTTGAGACCCCAAGTCGCATGACATATCAAATCCCATGTTAATCAAAAAGAGCTGTCTTAATTAGCACTACTGAAGTCACTCTGACTTTAGAAAAGGTTCCTGTACTACTTCAAGGCAACTTCTATCCGACTTGTGCCCATAAAGTTTAATGGCAGTCTCCTCCAAGTCAGATCCTCATCTATATTGATGTGGTTTGGATCTGACATCACAGAAAGATTACCCAGGCATTCTGTGAAAGTTGCTTTGAAGTTGTTTTAAATTCGCATCAAGTTGTACTCCAGTTTCACCGTAAGTCACGCGATTTTCAGGTTGCAGCAGTGTGAACCGAGCCTTATACCACCCCATATTGACAGAAAAACACAGAATTGTTGACATTTTTGCAGATTTATTAAAAAAGAAAAACTGAAATATCACATGGTCCTAAGTATTCAGACCCTTTGCTGTGACACTCATATATTTAACTCAGGTGCTGTCCATTTCTTCTGATCATCCTTGAGATGGTTCTACACCTTCATTTGAGTCCAGCTGTGTTTGATTATTCTGATTGGACTTGATTAGGAAAGCCACACACCTGTCTATATAAGACCTTACAGCTCACAGTGTATGTCAGAGCAAATGAGAATCATGAGGTCAAAGGAACTGCCTAAAGAGCTCAGAGACAGAATTGTGGCAAGGCACAGATCTGGCCAAGGTTACAAAAAAAATTCTGCTGCACTTAAGGTTCCTAAGAGCACAGTGGCCTCCATAATCCTTAAATGGAAGACGTTTGGGACGACCAGAACCCTTCCTAAAGCTGGCCGTCCGGCCAAACTGAGCTATCAGGGGACAAGAGCCTTGGTGAGAGAGGTAAAGAAGAACCCAAAGATCACTGTGGCTGAGCTCCAGAGATGCAGTCGGGAGATGGGAGAGAGTTGTAGAAAGTCAACCATCACTGCAGCTCTCCACCAGTCGGGGCTTTATGGCAGAGTGGCCCGACGGAAGCCTCTCCTCAGTGCAAGACACATGAAAGCCCGCATGGAGTTTGCTAAAAAACGCCCGAAGGACTCCAAGATTGTGAGAAATAAGATTCTTTGGTCTGATGAGACCAAGATAGAACTTTTTGGCCTTAATTCTAAGCAGTATGTGTGGAGAAAACCAGGCACTGCTCATTACTTGTCCAATACAGTCCCAACAGTGAAGCATGGTGGTGGCAGCATCATGCTGTGGGGGTGTTTTTCAGCTGCAGGGACAGGACGACTGGTTGCAATCGAGGGAAAGATGAATGTGGCCAAGTACAGGGATATCCTGGACAAAAACCTTCTCCAGAGTGCTCAGGACCTCAGACTAGGCCGAAGGTTTACCTTCCAACAAGACAATGACCCTAAGCACACAGCTAAAATAACGAAGGAGTGGCTTCACAACAACTCCATGACTGTTCTTGAATAGGCCAATGAGAGCCCTGACTTAAACCCAATTGAACATCTCTGGAGAGACCTAAAAATGGCTGTCCACCAACGTTTACCATCCAACCTGATAGAACTGGAGAGGATCTGCACGGAGGAATAGCAGAGGATCCCCAAATCCAGGTGTGAAAAACTTGTTGCATCTTTCCCAAAAAGACTCATGGCTGTATTAGATCAAAAGAGTGCTTCTACTAAATACTGAGCAAAGGGTCTGAATACTTAGGACCATGTGATATTTCAGTTTTTCTTTTTTAACAAATCTGCAAAAATGTCAACAATTCTGTGTTTTTCTTTCAATATGGGGTGCTGTGTGTACAATAATGAGGAAAAAATGAACTTAAATGATTTTAGCAAATGGCTGCTATATAACAAAGAGTGAGAAATTTAAGGGGGTCTGAATACTTTCTGTCCCCACTGTGTGTATATATATGTGTGTGTGTGTCTGTGTATATGTGTGTGTATATACAGCCCCTGGCAAAAATGATGGAATCACCAGTCCCTGAGGATGTTCCTTCAGCTGTTTATTGTTGTAGAAAAAAAGCAGGTCACAGACATGGCCAGAAACTAAAGACATTTCAAATGGCAAATTTCTGGCTTTAAGAAACACTAAAAGAAATCAAGAAAAATAATTGTGGTGGCCAGTAACAGTTAGATTTATAGAACAAGCACAGGGAATAAATTATGGAATCACTCAACTCTGAGCAAAAAATTATGGAATCATGAAAAACAAACAAACAAAACAACACTCCAACACATCACTAGTACTTTGTTGCACCACCTCTGGCTTTTATAACTGCTTGCAGTCTCTGAGGCATTGACTTAATGAGTGATAAACAGTACTCAATCTGGCTCCAGCCTTCTCTGATTGCTGTTGCCAAATGATCTTTGCAGGTTGGAGCCTTGTCATGGACCATTTTCTTTAACTTCCACCACAGATTTTCAATTGGATTGAGATCCGGACTGTTTGCAGGCCATGACATTGACCTTATGTGTCTTTCTTCAAGGAATTTTTTCACAGTTTTTGCTCTATGGCAAGATGCATTATCATCTTGATAAATGATTTCATCATCCCCAAACATCCTTTCAATAGATGGGATAAGAAAAGTGTCCAAAATTTCAATGTAAACCTGTGCATTTATTGAAGATTTAATGACACCATCTCCCCAGTGCCTTTACCTGACATGCAGCCCCATATCATAATTGACTGAGGAAATTTGCATGTTTTCTTCAGACAGTCGTCTGCATAAATCTCATTGGAACGGCACCAAACAAAAGTTCCAGCATCATCACCTTGCCCAATGCAGATTCAAGATTCATCACTGAATATGACTTTCATCCAATCATCCACAGTCCACGATTGCCTTTCCTTAGCCCATTGTAACCTTGTTTTTTTGTGTTCAGGTGTTAGAGATGGCTTTCTTTTTGCTTTTCTGTATGTAAATCCCATTTCCTTTAGGCGGTTTCTTACAGTTCGGTCACAGATGTTGACTCCAGTTTCCTCCCATTTGTTCCTCATTTGTTTTGTTGTACATTTTCTGTTTTCAAGGCATATTGCTTTAAGTTTTCTGTCTTGACGCTTTGATGTCTTCCTTGGTCTACCAGTATGCTTGCCTTTAACCACCTTCCCATGTTGTTTGTATTTGGTCCATGTTTTAGACACAGCCGACTGTGAACAACCAACATCTTGTGCAACACTGCGTGATGATTTACCCTCTTTAAGGAGTTTGATCATCCTCTCCTTTTTTTCAATTGACATCTCTGGTGTTGGAGCCATGCTTCATGTCAGTCCACTTGTTGCAACAGCTCTCCAAGGTGTGATCACTCCTTTTTACCTACATACTAACAAGCAGATTTAATCTGATGCAGGTGTCAGTGTTTGTAATGAAAATTTACAGGGTGATTCCATAATTTTTTCCTCAGGAGAGTTGAGTGATTCCATAATTTATTCCCTGTGCTTGTTCTATAAATCTAACTGTTACTGGCCACCACAATTATTTTTCTTGATTTCTTTTAGTGTTTCTTAAAGCCACAAAGTTGCCATTTGAAATGCCTTTTAGTTTTTGGCCATGTCTGTGATCTGCTTTTTTTCTATAACAATAAACAACTAAAGGAACATCCTTAGGGACCGGTGATTCCATCATTTTTGCCAGGGGTTGTGTGTGTGTGTGTGTGTGTATATATATATATATATGTATATGTATATGTGTGTGTGTGTGTGTGTGTGTGTGTATGGCACAACCAGTTATTAGGTTTAGGGGGCAATTACTTTTTTCACATAAAGCCAGGCAGGTTTGGACAGTTTTGCCTTAATAAATGAAGCCATCATTTAAAAACTGCATTTTGTATTTACTCGGGTTATCTTTGTGTAATATTAAAATTTGTTTGATGATCTGAATCATTTAAGTGTGAGAAATATGCAAAAAAATCAGGAAGGGGGTAAATACTTTTTCTCAGCTATAGAAAGAGTATTTACCCCCTTCCTGATTTTTTTGCATATTTCTCACACTTAAATGATTCAGATCATCAAACAAATTTTAATATTACACAAAGATAACCCGAGTAAATACAAAATGCAGTTTTTAAATGATGGCTTCATTTATTAAGGCAAAACTGTCCAAACCTGCCTGGCTTTATGTGAAAAAAGTAATTGCCCCCTAAACCTAATAACTGGTTGTGCCTCCCTTGGTGGCAACAACTGCAATCAAGCGTTTGCGATAACTGGCAATGAGTCTTTCACATCGCTGTGGAGCCATTTTGGCCCACTCTTATTTGCAGAATTGTTTTAATTCAGCCACATTGGAGGATTTTCCAGCATGAACGGCCTGTGTAAGGTCATGATACAGCATCTCAAATGGATTTGAGTCTGGGCTTTGACTAGGCCAGTCCAAAACCTAAATTTTGCTTTGTTTGAACCATTTGGAGGTGGACTTGCTGTTCTGTTTCGGATCATTGTCCTGCTGTATAACCCAAGTGCACTTGAGCTTGAGGTCACAAACTGATGGCCGGACATTCTCCTTTAGGATTTTCTGATAGAGCTCAGAATTCATGGTTCCATCAATTATGGTGAGTTGTCCAGGTCCTGAAGCCGCAAAGCATCCCCAGACCATCACGCTACCACTAACATGTCCGACTGTTGGTATGGTGTTCTTGTTATGAAATGCTGTTATAGTTTTATGCCAGATGTAACGGGACGCACACCTTCCAAAAAGTTACATTTGTCTCATCAGTCCACAGAATATTTGCCTAAAAGTCTTGGGGATAATCAAGCTGTTTTTTGGTAAATGTGAGATGAGCCTTTGGGGGTTATTTACTAAAGGCAAATCCACTTTGCACTACAAGTGCACTTGCACTTGGAAGTGCAGTCGCTGTAAACATGAGGGGTAGATCTGAAATGAGGGGAAGCTCTGCTGATTTTATCATCCAATCATGTGCAAGCTAGAATACTGTTTTTTTATTTTCCTTGCATGTCCCCCTCGGATTTATAGCGACTGCACTTCCAAGTTATTTACGAAAGGTAAAGTGGATTTGCCTTTCGTAAATAACCCCCATTGTGTTCTTTTTGGTCAGCAGTGGCTTTGGCCTTGGAACTCTCCCATGGACGCCATTTTTGCCCAGTCTCTTTCTTATTGTTGAATCATCAACACTGATCTTACCTGAGGCAAGCGAGGCCTGCACTTCTTTAGATGTTGTTCTGGGTTCTTTTATGACCTCCTGGATGAGTCGTTGTGCTCTTGGAGTCATTTTGGTTGGCCGGACACTCCATGTAAGGTTCACCACTGTTCCAAGTTTTCTCTATTTGTGGATAATGGCTCACCGTGGTTTTCTGCCTTAGAAATGGCTTTGTAAACCTTTCCAGACTGACACTTGTCAATGACTTTGTTTCTCATCTGTTCTTGAATTTCTTTAGATCACAGCATGATTATGTTGCGTTTTGAGATCTTTTAGCGTGCTTCACTTTGTCAGACAGCTTCTATTTAAGTGATTTTTTGATTCAAAAGGTCTGGCAGTAATCAGGCCTGGGTGTGGCAAGTGAAATTTAACTCAGCTTTCCAAAAAAGTGTGGTTAATCACAGTTCATTCATGATTCAGCATGGCAGGGGGCAATTACTTTTTCACATAGGGCCAGGTAGGTTTGAACAGCTTTTTTCCCTTTAATAAATGAAATAATAATTTAAAAACTGCATCTTGGATTTACTTGGGTTATCTTTGTGTAATATTAAAATTTGTTTGATCTGAATCATTTAAGTGTGAGAAATATGCAAAAAAATGAAAAAAAAAAAAAAAAATCGGGAAGGGGCAAATACTTTTTCACAGCACTGTGTGTATGTGTATATGTCCCCCTCACATTTTTGTAAATTTTTTATTCTATCTTTTCATGTGACAACACTGAAGAAATGACACTTTGCTACAATGTAAAGTAGTGAGTGTACAGCTTGTATAACAGTGTAAATTTGCTGTCCCCTCAAAATAACTCAACACACAGCCATTAATGTTAAATCACTAGCAACAAAAGTGAGCACACCCCTAAGTGAAAATGTCCAAATTGGGCTTAAAGTGTCAATTTTTTGTGTGGCCACCATTATTTTACAGCACTGCCTTAACCCTCTTGGGCATGGAATTTACCGGAGCGTCACAGGTTGCCACTGGAGTCCTCTTCTACTCCTCCATGACAACATCACGGAGCTGGTGGATGTTAGAAACTTTGCGCTCCTCCGCCTTCCGTTTGGGGATACCCCAAAGATGCTCAATAGGGTTTAGGTCTGGAGACATGCTTGGCCAGTCCATCCCCTTTACCTTCAGCTTCTTTAGCAAGGCAGTGGTCATCTTGGAGGTGTGTTTGGGGTCGATAACATGTTGGAATACTGCCCTGCGGGACCCCCTCCTTGTGCCATGACTCTCACCCCTGCCCATAGGTGTGCGCAGCCTATTGTCTTAGGGTGTGCACCTCAAAGCTCCAACACATATGCCTTTGTGACATATTAACTGGCCTCTTCCCCACTCGTCACCCTAAAACAATGGGGGGAGCAGGTAAGCACACAGGGGGACCTGGGCAGCAGAAAGAAAAGGAACTGGGACAGGAGGGGTGGCATACATTAGTACTAATCCCTGGTATTTTCCTCCCGTGGCAGCTGAATATCGGCGAGAAGAAGAGGAGGAGAAGCCTACTTTCAGCTGCTGCAGATGAAAATACAGATCGGTCCATTCATTTCCACTCCAGCCGCCTATCCTGTCCAGGTTCTTGAGGGTTGGCAAGTAAGGATCGCGGCTTACCTGTCACCTGCCCATAATTGATGGGTTGACAACTCCAGGATTAGGGTGTGCCCTGGCACACCCCTTGAGTATGCCTATGCCCCTTCCCAACCTCTCACAAATAAAGAAATAAAATTGGCACTGTGTAGCGCTCCTCTTACCTTAACTATAGGTACTGTAGCTGTGACTGGCTCCTGCGACCTCTGTGGGTGGCTGGCTGGCACCTGTTGGTGGCTGGCCGGCAACCTGCTGTGGCTGGCTCCCTGGTGTGGGTGGGGCACCATGGGTGGCTGGCTGGCATCCGGCTGTGGATGGTCACCATGGCTGGCTGGCTCCCTGATGTGGGTGTGAAGTAGGAATGGGGATCAGATTATATGGCCATGGTTAGGTGTGTAGTAGGGCTGATTTAGAATTCCAGCTAAGAAGCCATTCCTTCCTATTAACTATGTTAAGAACGTTTTGTCTGTAGAATGTGTCAGGCTGTGGATTGGCAAATGAACACTTCCCCCCTTAGCAAAGCCATCTGTGCCTAGCTTAGCACACTTTTCCTGTCCAGGATGTGTCAAAGGCCAGTCAGCTGATTAAAGAGGTAACCGCAGAGCAAGGCTTGTGCAATACTGGTGAAAGAATATTCTTTGGTAAACTGCTTGCATTAGTAGAAGTAGGTGAAGGGTTAGAATGTTTTTGTAAAGGAAATGTATCATCTGTGTGCTTGTGACGTAATGTGATAGAGTTATATGTACACTGAATTGTCTGTAAGGGACACTCTTTGGCGTGTAGACACGAGTCGGGCCAGGAGTGTTCATTCTTGCTAGCTAGAAGAATGAAATAAAAAACTTGCATACCAGAAGTTCATTGTCCAGCAGTCATATACTGTTATTCTCCTACCTCATTTGGTGCATTGGCCGTAAGGGGGGAATATCGGTGTGACCTGTTGAGGCAGGTGGCACTGTTTTCCACCAGACCTACAAGGAGTGGTCCGAGAGGCCAGCCCTGTGGGCTATATCGTAGTCTCAAAAGGCGCCTTCTAGAACTGTTATCTAGGAGACTGCGCTGTGTCCCATTTGGTGGCCTGCTGTGGACGACCTTCGTAGCGTCAAATGGACCTGGGAATCCGAGAAGTAGATAGCTGGAGCTCCAACGGGAACAGGTGAGAGCCTTTTTACTTTTGTTTTTGGATAACAGTCAGACAGCCAGCCAGCCTCTCGACGGATCGAGAGAAGGGAAGCCTGATCACCTTCCGAGAGAGACGTCCGTTTAGATGATTGTGCATCTTTCGGACGAATCCTCAGTCAGTCAGTAATTTTTGGGTGGGAATGTCTGGTATGATTGATGTGTGTATGAGACATCACTTTGTGGTGAAGTGACCGTGTCCTCTTTTAAGTGCGTTTTCTGGCTGGGAGACCACGTCCAGGCCACTGACCGAGGGAAGCGTTGTCTATTGTCCCTACCTGTGTCGAGGATTCAGACCCCTTACTGAATTCTCATCATTTACCCTACCCTCTGTGTCTGTCTTGGTGTCTGTTAAGTTATAAGAATGGGTGGGAAACATAGTGTTGAATCTCCTCTACAAACCATGATCTCCAACTTTAAGAAGGGATTTTCTAAAGAACTGTAATTTAAAAACTTAGCCCTGAGAAATTGATAACATTGTGTGAGAAAGATTGGCCCTGCTATGGAGCGCGGTGGCCCCCACAGGGAACCCTTGACTTAGAGACCATTGACTGATTATTTGAGAATATTATGTCAGACTTACAGAAACATGACCAAGACGCACCTTCCAGGAGGACTGTTCGTTCGGGTGATTGTGCATCCCTCGAATAAATCCTCAGCCAGCCAGTCAGGAGGAATATCCGTCCAGATGATTGTGCGTCTCTCGGATAAATCCTCAGCCAGCCAGTCAGTCAGCTAGGAGAAAACGTCCGTAGGGATGATTGTGCATCCTTTGGACAAATGGGAGATAAAGACCTGCAGTGGATAGAAGCCACAGAAAGAGAAACAGTATAGAATTATAGTTAGGACAAGAGTAGTACCACTGACAAAACAAACAAAAGACATATATTCTCAACCCGAAGAGACAGATCAGCCTCCCCCGTATGTAGATGAAAGGACCTCAGATAGAGACAGGTTAGAGCCATGTCCAAATGCCCCGTCCAGTAAACAAGGGGACTCAAGTAGTTGTTCACCTACATCAGATTCAGCAAGTTTGTCAATGCCAAATCTCAGTAAATATACTCCTGACCGTAGCACTCTGGGTATAGGCAGGACAGAAATAGGGAACTCAGTAGTAGTCCATGGGCTCCCTAATCAAGTGTCCACTTCCACTCCGAGAGATCCTGATGCAAATAGCCGGACCCTTGCCCCGCATCCCTTTGAAGCCCGCATACTGCAAGACATCCCGGGACTGTGGGCAGAAGACAACCTACCAGGATTAACCACACACGTTCCCTCAATCCTTATTGAATTAAAATCAGGAGCCACTCCAGTCAGCCTGAAACAGTACCCAGTCCCTCTAAAAGCCCTAGTAGGAAAACAAAAGTACTTAAACAAATTCCTACACTATGGAATTCTAAAACCCTGTCAATCTCCCTGGAATACACCTCTACTCCCAGTGCAGAAACCTGAAACAGCTCACTGTCATCCTGTTCAAGACCTCCGAGCGGTCAATCAGGCTGTAATGACCATGCACCCAGCGGTCACTAATGAACTGTTACAATTACTGTGGGAGGCAGGTTATAAGGTGTCCCGGAGAAAGGTGCAATTTTGACAAGAGACTGTAAAGTACCTGGGATTCAGAGTATCACAAGGACAGAGACAATTGGGAGAAGGCAGGAAAGAAGTTGTTTGTCAGATTCCCACCCTGACTACCAGACGGCAAGTACGTGAATTCCTGGGGGTGGTAGGATTCTGCTGAATCTGGATACCGGACTTTGCCATAAAAGCCAGACCCCTCTATGAATCCACAAAGGGGGGAGAAAAGGAACCCTTCCAATGGGGAGAACAGCAAAACAGAGCATTAAGACATTAAGGTCTCCCTAATGCAGACTCTTGCGCTAGGCTTGCCAGATAGCCAAAAAGTCTTCTATTTGTATGTCAGTGAAAAACAAGGAATAGTAGTAGGAGTCCTGGCACAATACTCTGGGTCTTGGCAGCGCCCTGTAGCATACCTTTCAAAACAACTGGACACTGTAGCTCAGAGATGGCCATCCTGCAGAGGGCCATCGCAGCAACAGCCCTCCTTGTGGTCGAAGCTGACCAGTTGTCATTAGGTCAGGAGACTTATGTCCGAGTCCCTCACCAGGTACAGGCATTAATGGATTACAAGGGAAATCACTGGTTCACGAACAGTCGAATGGTTAAATATCAAGCTATGCTGTGTGAAAATCCTCGTATCCACTTAGAGACTGTAAACCCTTTAAACCCAGCCACTCTGCTCCCCACCTCACAAGAACCCCTAACTCATGACAGTCTCCGGGTATTGGATATGTAAGCCGACCAGACTTGAAAGACAGCCCCTTGGAAAATCCAAACGTTGAGTACTTTACTGACGGAAGCAGTTTTGTAAAAGATGTTTATCCCCAGATATAGGCCCAGACAATGGCCCTGACTTTGTCCACAAGTGTCTCCAGGAATTAGCAACGGCACCTAAGATTACTTGGAAATTACACACCGCATATAGGCCCCAAAGCTCTGGAAAAGTTGAACGGATGAACCGCACACTCAAGTCACAACTGGCTAAGCTCTGTCAGGAAACCCAAATGGAGTGGACCTTGATGTTGCCCATTGCCTTACTGAGAATTCGGAGTGCCCCAATAAAGAGGACAAATCTGTCCCCTTTTTGAGGTACTGTATGGTAGGCCCCCACCCATCATTAGAGGGATAAGAGGAGACTTGCATCAGATAGAAGGGGTAGTTAACCGTGAACTGATACAGAAACCTGGGGAAAGTATGCAGGACATAGGGAAATGGGTTCAAGAGAAACTTCCCATAAGCTTGTCGAACCCAGTACACCCCTTTAAACCAGGAGATACAGTGTGGGTAAAGGAGTGGAACTTAACCCCACAAGGGCCAAAATGGAGAGGTCCTTACATTGTTCTGCTATCTACCCCAACAGCCATTAAGGTAGCCGAGGTGACACCTTGGATACACCACTCCAGGGTAAAGCGAGCTGCTGACCTCACAGACTCCTGGCACAGTACAGTAGACCCCCAAGATCCTTTGAGATTGAGATTGACCAGAGAAATCAGAAGGAAGAACTCCAGCCCTGTGTTCAGCACACCCCTGGAAGCTGCTGAATTTACGCACGGCAGAAGATAGACAGACTGCAGCCCTGCGGCCAGCACACCCCTGGAAGCTGCTGGCTCAACGCACGGCGGAAGATAAAGGATATCTACTAAGCTCT
This sequence comes from Lithobates septentrionalis, assembly GCA_037952835.1. NCBI lineage: Eukaryota > Metazoa > Chordata > Amphibia > Anura > Ranidae > Lithobates > Lithobates septentrionalis. Next base: position 1,721,451 of record JBBDGP010000231.1, on the reverse strand, counting down.
GCTCCAACCACAGCCCGGACGCTGGTTGGTCTACGCACAAGCTGAAGCTTGAGGATATTCATCGGTGTAATGTTTACTAAAATCGTTATAATGAGACTGTTGATAGTCATAATAGTGATACTGACCAGGTTAACAGGGGGGGAGAGTATCTCATGTGACCCTTGTATAAAGACTACCAGAGTAGGATCCGTAACTACCAAGATGTTATTGTGGCACTCCCATTATCAATGCAAGGGCACAGAGACTGGTACTTGCATACATAATGGGACTACCTATTCAATGTGCTCCTTTGAAAATCAGATAACCTGTTATGACCCCACTTATGCACCCTATAAAACCTGGCTAACCGTTCGGAGCTTTAGTTCCACCGGTAGGCTGATAAACCGTACCCTGATCACTGACCCCAGCACTGCAGCAAGCCTAATCTTTGATGTGTGTGCTGCCATTAACCTCAACCACTTCCCAAGGGGAGGGTGTGGGGGATTGGAATGGGAGAGAGAGTATTTGAGAAATGATAGGTACATCTGTTCAGGGAAACTGGGACCTAGCTGTGCAGGTGAGGAATGGAATTACTGCCCCAACTGGAGGTGTGCTGCCTGGGGAACATGGGGAATGAAAAATCAGGATGCCATTCTACAATCTTTAGCTGGTTCATCCAGCTGCACAGTGGGAAGTTGCACCCCTGTGAATTTCACCATACATAACCCTGTCCAGTTTTTAGCACAATGGGGAAATAAGTTTGGAGTTCATAATTATGGTAAAGGATCAGACCCCGGTACAATTGTGTATGTCTCACTAGAAACTGAACTAACAAAGAGTGTTAATCATCAGCTATTTCATTCCTTATATGAAGAGCTAGCCACTGGTATGGAAGTGCCCCCTAGCACAAAGAACCTGTTCATTGAACTGGCAGAAAGTGTGGCTGACAATTTACAAGTCACAGATTGCTATGTGTGTGGAGGAACCAACATGGGAGACCAATGGCCTTGGGAAGCCAGGGAAAAAGATTATGATGTGCCATTCAGTGCCACCTCTGAGCAGCCCCATGAACGAATAAGGTCAGAATGGCACCTGAAAACGTCAATAATTGGGAAATATTGTATAGCCAGGTCGGGTCCCCAGTATAAAACACATGTAGGAGAAATGGCCTGTTTAGGACAACAGTTTTATAATAACACTTCAAAAAGTACATCCTGGTGGAGTGATACAAACGTACCCGTGCCTGACCCACACCCCTTTACCAATTTCACTCATCTAAAAGGGCTATGGGAAAATCTCACCAAAGAGTCTAACTGGAAGGCCCCAGAAAACTTGTACTGGATTTGTGGGAATAAAGCCTATTCAGAGCTCCCCCAAGACTGGTCAGGAGCCTGTGTCTTAGGTACATTAAAACCCTCATTTTTCCTTCTTCCACTGGGAAATAGGGAAGAACTGGGAGTCTCTGTGTACATAGGTTCAAAGAGGAAGCGGAGGTCATCTAGTCTGAAGATAGGAAACTGGAAAGATAATGAATGGCCCCCAGAACGTATTGTCCAGTATTATGGTCCAGCCACATGGGCCGAAGATGGTAGTTACGGTTATAGAACACCAATTTATATGCTTAATCGAATTATAAGGTTACAGGCTGTGTTAGAAATAATTACTAACGAAACTGCTGCTGCCTTAAATTTGCTTGCTAAACAAGGAACTAATTACGTGCTCATGTGTATCAGAATAGACTTGCCTTAGACTATCTGTTAGCTACTGAGGGTGGTGTCTGTGGAAAATTTAATCTGAGTAATTGTTGCTTAGAAGTGGACAACACAGGAAAAGTAGTTGAGGAAATCACTGGTAGAATGAAAAAATTAGCTCATGTGCCAGTCCAAACATGGGATGGTTTCAATGCTGGTAGCTGGTTCGGAGATTGGGGTTTTCCCAGTGTATATGGGGTAAAGGCTATATTGGGGATCGTTGTAATAATACTCGTAGCATGTATGCTGCTGCCCTGTCTGATTCCCCTTGGGACTAGAATGATCCAGAGTTTCATTGAAGCCACCGTAGAAAGAAAGGCTGCGACCCATATTATGGCTATGTGGAAATACCAGCCATTAACCCCCCAAGACTAAAAAAAAAAAAAAAAATCTCAATCACATTGGGCTCTGATCCATTAGAAAGCAGACCTGTATGCTATTTAGGGATGCTTAATCTCGCTCATATTAATCGCTATGATTATGATCAAAGGGGGGAATGAAGTAGGAATGGGGATCAGATTATATGGCCATGGTTAGGTGTGTAGTAGGGCTGATTTAGAATTCCAGCTAAGAAGCCATTCCTTCCTATTAACTATGTTAAGAACGTTTTGTCTGTAGAATGTGTCAGGCTGTGGATTGGCAAATGAACACTTCCCCCCTTAGCAAAGCCATCTGTGCCTAGCTTAGCACACTTTTCCTGTCCAGGATGTGTCAAAGGCCAGTCAGCTGATTAAAGAGGTAACCGCAGAGCAAGGCTTGTGCAATACTGGTGAAAGAATATTCTTTGGTAAACTGCTTGCATTAGTAGAAGTAGGTGAAGGGTTAGAATGTTTTTGTAAAGGAAATGTATCATCTGTGTGCTTGTGACGTAATGTGATAGAGTTATATGTACACTGAATTGTCTGTAAGGGACACTCTTTGGCGTGTAGACACGAGTCGGGCCAGGAGTGTTCATTCTTGCTAGCTAGAAGAATGAAATAAAAAACTTGCATACCAGAAGTTCATTGTCCAGCAGTCATATACTGTTATTCTCCTACCTCAGGTGGGTCACCGTGACTGGCTGGCTCCTGTGGGTGGCTGGCTGACACCCTGTTGTGGCTGGCTGGTTTCTTGGTGTGGGTGGGTCACCGTGGGTGGCTGGCTGACACCCTGGCATGGCTATGGGTGGGTCACCATGGGTAGCTGGCTTCTGTGGGTGGCTGCCTGGGCGCTGCCGATAAAAATTGGCAGCGGGCTGACTGAGCTGCTCAAGGGGCCCCCTGACTACGGGCCCTCAGTCGGTGCCCGGATGACTGAATGGTCAGTACGCCCCTGGTTACAACCAAGGTATGCAGAATACCATTTCTGAATGCACAACACATCAAATCTTGAAGCAGATGGGCTACAGCAGCATAAGACCACATCGGATGCCACTCCTCTCAGCTACGAACAGGAAACTGAGGTTACAATTTGAACAGGCTCACCATAAATTGTACAATAGAAGATTGGAAAAATGTTGCCTGGTTTGATGAGTCTCGGTTTCAGCTGCAACATTCAGATGGTAGGGTCAGAATTTAGCATAAACAACATGAAAGCATGGATCCATCCTGCCTTGTATGAACGGTTCTGGCTGGTGATGTAATGGTGGGGGGGATATTTTCTTGGCACACTTTGGGCCCCTTGGTACCAATTGAGCATCGTTTTATTATCATTGTTTTTTCATATTTATTGTGTCAATGCATTTTAAATCTAAACAAATAATGTCATATATCCCAGGAATCTTTAGGAGAGGAGGAGGGGTTTTCTCAGCTCGGCACACTCTTCTGCCTGCATGCCTGAGCTTAGGCAGATGGATTCCAGGAAGTAAATGCTACATGAATCGTCTGCCCTTATTTAAGATGGCCACAGCCAGAAATGCAAGAGGGTTGTTTTCCAAAGTGATTTCTCAGCAAAATAAAGCATGGTGACATGGATGGGGGGGGGGGGGGGGGGTTTGCTTTGAATAATAAAAATAATTTAAATATTGCTTCTTGGATTGTGGTGCTCAGATGCAGTAAAGATCCACTTTAAATATGATTTTTACATTTCCCATCTTTAGGAATACCTAGGGAGAAAATTCTATAAAATAGGATTTACAATACAGGAAAGAATGTACTTTATTGGATTCTGGTGTGATATGCGGCCACCAGCACACATGAAGATATTTAATGGTCCATTTTTATAGTTCATTTCACCCAAACTACATAAAAATCAGACACATCTATGACGTCTCCACTGGTGGGTCCTGATTGGTCCACTATGAAATGATGTTCTTTGTAATGAGTGTAATCGGTCTAAGATTCTATACAGGTCAGATGTTTTTATCTCATTACCCAGGTAATATAAGGACAGATAATCACTATCTGATGGGTCATCTCAGACAAATTACACTTCCTGCTTGTAATCAGAGAGGACAAATTCTTCTTGGGCATTAGGGCTTTTTTCCTCATGTAAAGTAGACCTAGCATCAGATGTATTTCTTTATGTTGGGTGCCTACCAAGTAATGTGTACATGTAACACATTCAGGTATTATCACTCAGAGATCACAGTACTCCCCCCTGGCATTGTTTTATTCTGTGTTTCTCTCCTAAAGGACAGGACCACCTTTGTTCAGGAATCGTCCAGGGTCAGCGATGACCTGCAAATCCTGGTACCTGTGCAGTTCTTGGATATGATCACAAATGTCTGACACAGATCAGCCCCTGCTGCAGCCACCCAACTTGTGACTTGCTAAAATGTTACAATATTGCAATCTGATCCCTTGGAAAGAGGAGAGTGCAATTGCTTAGTCCTGGAAGTGTTTTCACAGTAGCAGCAGCTACTGCAGTGATTTTCTGCTCCGACAGGTATTGGCTAGGCAGGTAGGGTTGCCACATCATCCCTTTAATCCAGGACACACATTAATTACACAGGTTCTGCGGCTGATTAAGGTGGTAATTAAACTCACTTGGTGCCTTATCTGCATTAAATCAACCTCAGAACCTGTCTAATTAATATGTGTCCTGGATTAAAGGGATGATGTGGCAACCCTATAGGCAGGGCTGTCTTAATGAGCGGGCACACCTGGGCACTGCATGGGGGGCCCCTGCACTTTCCCCAAAGCAGCTGGTCCTTGAGCCCATGCTGCCCCGAAATTGGGGGCCCAATGATGGCACTGAGAGTGATGGATACACAGGTGAGGCAGGCTGGCAGCGGTGCGCCCTGCTGTGCAGAACGATACCTATTATTTCACAGCCAGCAGGGAGGGGCAGGGCCAGAGCGCCAGTGATGCTCTGATCCTGCTCCATGCAGCCTGAATGCTGGGGACTCGAAGGCTGCAGGGTAGGAGCTTGAGTGGGAGCTGCTGAATCGGCAGCACTGAAAGCCCACCTACGGTAGTAGCATTGTGGATGGTGTCATGGTGAGCCCAGCTGTCCAGCACTGTTTGCACTGAAGGGCTTGGAATGTCCAGAGGGATGCTCCCTCCTCCACCCCTCCTTCTGCCTGCTTGATTGGTATTGGTGAGTACAATGCTGGAGGTGGGCACAGAACCAAAGGTTTACATGCACTGTACACGTGCACTCCACTGGAAAAGGGGGTACTACATGGATGGAATAATGGTGCTGGGAGATATCAAGTGAGTATGGGGGAAAACAATGCTGAGGTTGGATCTGGGGTGTATAGGGGGTAGCAATGCTTAGGGTAGCTTGGGTGACTATAGTGCTAGAGGTATCATGGATGCAGAGGGGCTACAGTGTAGGGGGTATCAGGGATGTAGTGGGGTCACAATACAAGGGGTATCTTATGGTATATGGTTACAGTGCTGGGGGATATCTGGGGTGTAGAGGGGTCAGAGTGCTGGGGGGATATCTGGGATGTAGAGGGGTCAGAGTGCTGGGGCATATCTAGGGTGTAGAGGGGTCAGAGTGCTGAGGGGGATATCTAGTGTTTAGAGGGGTCAGAGTGCTGGAGGGATATCTGGGGTGTAGAGGGGTCAGAGTGCTTGGAGGATATCTGGGGTGTAGAGGGGTCAGAGTGCTGGGGCATATCTAGGGTGTAGAGGGGTCAGAGTGCTGAGGGGGATATCTAGTGTTTAGAGGGGTCAGAGTGCTGGAGGGATATATGGGGTGTAGAGGGGTTAATCTGGGGTATAGAGGGGTCAGAGTGCTGGGAGGATATCTGGAGTGTAGAGGGGTCAGAGTGCTGGGAGGATATCTGTGGTGTAGAGGGGTCAGAGTGCTGGGAGGATATCTGGGGTGTAGAGGGGTCAGAGTGCTGGGAGGATATCTGTGGTGTAGAGGGGTCAGAGTGCTGGGAGGATATCTGGGGTGTAGAGGGGTCAGAGTGCTGGGAGGATATCTGGGGTGTAGAGGGGTCAGAGTGCTGGAGGGATATATGGGGTGTAGAGGGGTCAATCTGGGGTGTAGAGGGGTCAGAGTGCTGGGGGGGATATCTGGGATGTAGAGGGGTCAGAGTGCTGGGAGGATATCTGGGGTGTAGAGGGGTCAGAGTGCTGAGGGGGATATCTAGGGTTTAGAGGGGTCAGAGTGCTGGAGGGATATATGGGGTGTAGAGGGGTCAATCTGGGGTGTAGAGGGGTCAGAGTGCTGGGAGGATATCTGGGGTGTAGAGGGGTCAGAGTGCTGGAGGGATATATGGGGTGTAGAGGGGTCAATCTGGGGTGTAGAGGGGTCAGAGTGCTGGGAGGATATCTGGGGTATAGAGGGGTCAGAGTGATGGGAGGATATCTGGGGTGTAGAGGGGTCAGAGTGCTGGGAGGATATCTGGGGTGTAGAGGGGTCAGAGTGCTGAGGGGGATATCTAGGGTGTAGAGGGGTCAGAGTGCTGGAGGGATATATGGGGTGTAGAGGGGTCAATCTGGGGTGTAGAGGGGTCAGAGTGCTGGGGGGGATATCTGGGATGTAGAGGGGTCAGAGTGCTGGGAGGATATCTGGGGTGTAGAGGGGTCAGAGTGCTGAGGGGGATATCTAGGGTTTAGAGGGGTCAGAGTGCTGGAGGGATATATGGGGTGTAGAGGGGTCAATCTGGGGTGTAGAGGGGTCAGAGTGCTGGGAGGATATCTGGGGTGTAGAGGGGTCAGAGTGCTGGAGGGATATATGGGGTGTAGAGGGGTCAATCTGGGGTGTAGAGGGGTCAGAGTGCTGGGAGGATATCTGGGGTATAGAGGGGTCAGAGTGATGGGAGGATATCTGGGGTGTAGAGGGGTCAGAGTGCTGGGAGGATATCTGGGGTGTAGAGGGGTCAGAGTGCTGAGGGGGATATCTAGGGTGTAGAGGGGTCAGAGTGCTGGGAGGATATCTGTGGTGTAGAGGGGTCAGAGTGCTGGGGGGAAATCTGGGGTGTAGAGGGGTCAGAGTGCTGGGGGGATATCTGGGGTGTAGAGGGGTACATCTGGGGTGTAGAGGGGTTAGAGTGCTGGGGGGGATATCTGGGGTGTTGAGGGGTTAGAGTGCTGGGAGGGGATATCTAGGGTGTAGAGGGGTCAGAGTGCTGGGGGATATCTAGGGTGTAGAGGGGTCAGAGTGCTGGGGGATATCTAGGGTGTAGAGGGGTCAGAGTGCTGGGGGATATCTGGGGTGTAGGGGGGTCAGAGTGCTGGGGGGATATCTGTGGTGTAGAGGGGTCAGAGTGCTGGGGGGATATCTTGGGTGTAGAGGGGTCAGAGTGCTGGGAGGATATCTGGGGTGTAGTGGGGTCAGAGTGCTGGGGGGATATCTGGGGTGAAAAGGGGTCAGAGTGCTGGGGGATATCTTGGATGTAGACGGGTCAGAGTGCTGGGGGGATATATGGGGTGTAGAGGGGTCAATCTCGGGTGTAGAGGGGTCAGAGTGCTGGGAGGATATCTGGGGTGTAGAGGGGTCAGAGTGCTGGGAGGATATCTGGGGTGTAGAGGGGTCAGAGTGCTGAGGGGGATATCTAGGGTGTAGAGGGGTGAGAGTGCTGGGGGCTATCTAGGGTGTAGAGGGGTCAGAGTGCTGGGAGGATATCTGTGGTGTAGAGGGGTCAGAGTGCTGGGGGGAAATCTGGGGTGTAGAGGGGTCAGAGTGCTGGGAGGATATCTGGGGTGTAGAGGGGTCAGAGTGCTGGGGGGATATATGGGGTGTAGAGGGGTCAATCTGGGGTGTAGAGGGGTCAGAGTGCTGGGGGGGATATCTAGGGTGTAGAGGGGTCAGAGTGCTGGGGGGATATCTGGGGTGTAGAGGGGTCAGAGTGCTGGGGGGATATCTGGGATGTAGTCACAGTGCTGGGAGGATATCTGGGGTGTAGAGGGGTCAGAGTGCTGGGAGGATATCTGGGGTGTAGAGGGGTCAGAGTGCCGGGAGGATATCTTGGGTGTAGAGGGGTCAGAGTGCTGGGAGGATATCTTTGGTGTAGAGGGGTCAGAGTGCTGAGGGGATATCTGGGAAGTAGAGGGGTCAGAGTGCTGGGAGGATATCTGGGGTGTAGAGGGGTCAGAGTGCTGGGAGGATATCTGGGGTGTAGAGGGGTCAGAGTGCTGGGGGGATATCTGGGGTGTAGAGGGGTCAGAGTGCTGGGAGGATATCTGGGGTGTAGAGGGGTCAGAGTGCTGGGAGGATATCTTGGGTGTAGAGGGGTCAGAGTGCTGGGGGGATATCTGGGGTGTAGAGGGGTCAGAGTGCTGGGAGGATATCTGGGGTTTAGTGGGGTCAATCTGGGGTGTAGAGGGGTTAGAGTGCTGGGGGGGATATCTGGGGTGAAGAGGGGTCAGAGTGCTGGGGGGATATCTTGGATGTAGAGGGGTCAGAGTGCTGGGGGATATCTGGGGTGTAGAGGGGTCAGAGTGCTGGAGGGATATATGGGGTGTAGAGGGGTCAATCTGGGGTGTAGAGGGGTCAGAGTGCTGGGAGGATATCTGGGGTGTAGAGGGGTCAGAGTGCTGGGAGGATGTCTGGGGTGTAGAGGGGTCAGAGTGCTGGGAGGATATCTGGGGTGTAGAGGGGTCAGAGTGCTGGGGGCTATCTAGGGTGTAGAGGGGTCAGAGTGCTGGGAGGATATCTGTGGTGTAGAGGGGTCAGAGTGCTGGGGGGAAATCTGGGGTGTAGAGTGGTCAGAGTGCTGGGGGGATATATGGGGTGTAGAGGGGTCAATCTGGGGTGTAGAGGGGTTAGAGTGCTGGGGGGATATCTAGGGTGTAGAGGGGTCAGAGTGCTGGGAGGGGATATCTAGGGTGTAGAGGGGTCAGAGTGCTGGAGGATATCTAGGGTGTAGAGGGGTCAGAGTGCTGGGGGATATCTGGGGTGTAGAGGGGTCAGAGTGCTGGGGGGAAATCTGGGGTGTAGAGGGGTCAGAGTGCTGGGAGGATATCTGGGGTGTAGAGGGGTCAGAGTGCTGGGGGGATATATGGGGTGTAGAGGGGTCAATCTGGGGTGTAGAGGGGTCAGAGTGCTGGGGGGGATATCTAGGGTGTAGAGGGGTCAGAGTGCTGGGGGGATATCTAGGGTGTAGAGGGGTCAGAGTGCTGGGGGGGTATCTGGGATGTAGAGGGGTCACAGTGCTGGGAGGATATCTGGGGTGTAGAGGGGTCAGAGTGCTGGGAGGATATCTGGGGTGTAGAGGGGTCAGAGTGCTGGGAGGATATCTGGGGTGTAGAGGGGTCAGAGTGCTGGGAGGATATCTGGGGTGTAGAGGGGTCAGAGTGCTGGGAGGATATCTGGGGTGTAGAGGGGTCAGAGTGCTGGGGGATATCTGGGGTGTAGAGGGGTCAGAGTGCTGGGAGGATATCTGGGGAGTAGAGGGGTCAGAGTGCTTGGAGGATATCTGGGGTGTAGAGGGGTCACAGTGCTGGGAGGATATCTTGGGTGTAGAGGGGTCAGAGTGCTGAGGGGGATATCTGGCGTGTAGAGGGGTCAGAGTGCTGGGAGGATATCTGGGGTGTAGAGGGGTCAGAGTGCTGGGAGGGGATATCTAGGGTGTAGAGGGTTCAGAGTGCTGGGGGATATCTAGGGTGTAGAGGGGTCAGAGTGCTGGGGGGGATATCTAGGGTGTAGAGGGGTCAGAGTGCTGGGGGGATATCTAGGGTGTAGAGGGGTCAGAGTGCTGGGGGGGTATCTGGGATGTAGAGGGGTCACAGTGCTGGGAGGATATCTGGGGTGTAGAGGGGTCAGAGTGCTGGGAGGATATCTGGGGTGTAGAGGGGTCAGAGTGCTGGGAGGATATCTGGGGTGTAGAGGGGTCAGAGTGCTGGGAGGATATCTGGGGTGTAGAGGGGTCAGAGTGCTGGGAGGATATCTGGGGTGTAGAGGGGTCAGAGTGCTGGGGGATATCTGGGGTGTAGAGGGGTCAGAGTGCTGGGAGGATATCTGGGGAGTAGAGGGGTCAGAGTGCTTGGAGGATATCTGGGGTGTAGAGGGGTCACAGTGCTGGGAGGATATCTTGGGTGTAGAGGGGTCAGAGTGCTGAGGGGGATATCTGGCGTGTAGAGGGGTCAGAGTGCTGGGAGGATATCTGGGGTGTAGAGGGGTCAGAGTGCTGGGAGGGGATATCTAGGGTGTAGAGGGTTCAGAGTGCTGGGGGATATCTAGGGTGTAGAGGGGTCAGAGTGCTGGGGGATATCTGGGGTGTAGAGGGGTCAGAGTGCTGGGAGGGGATATCTAGGGTGTAGAGGGTTCAGAGTGCTTGGGGATATCTAGGGTGTAGAGGGGTCAGAGTGCTGGGGGATATCTGGGGTGTAGAGGTGTCAGAGTGCTGGGGGGATATCTGTGGTGTAGAGTGGTCAGAGTGCTGGGGGGATATCTGGGATGTAGAGGGGTCACAGTGCTGGGAGGATATCTGGGGTGTAGAGGGGTCAGAGTGCTGGGAGGATATGTGGGGTGTAGAGGGGTCAGAGTGTTGGGGGATATCTGGGGTGTAGAGGGGTCAGAGTGCTGGGAGGATATCTGCGGAGTAGAAGGTTCTGAGTGCTGGGAGGATATCTGGGGTGTAGAGGGGTCACAGTGCTGGGAGGATATCTTGGGTGTAGAGGGGTCAGAGTGCTGGGGGGGATATCTGGGGTGTAGAGGGGTCAGAGTGCTGGGAGGATATCTGGGGTGTAGAGGGGTCAGAGTGCTGGAAGGATATCTGGGGTGTAGAGGGGTCAGAGTGCTGGGGGATATCTGGGGTGTAGAGGGGTCAGAGTGCTGGGAGGATATCTGGGGAGTAGAGGGGTCAGAGTGCTGGGAGGATATCTGGGGTGTAGAGGGGTCACAGTGCTGGGAGGATATCTGGGTTGTAGAGGGGTCATAGTGCTGGAGGGATATCTTGGGTGTAGAGGGGTCAGAGTGCTGGGGGGGATATCTGGGGTGTAGAGGGGTCAGAGTGCTGGGAGGATATCTGGGGTGTAGAGGGGTCAGAGTGCTGGAAGGATATCTGGGGTTTTTGAGGGGTCAGAGTGCTGGGGGATATCTGGGGTGTAGAGGGGTCAGAGTTCTGGGAGGATATCTGGGGTGTAGAGGGGTCACAGTGCTGGGAGGATATCTTGGGTGTAGAGGGGTCAGAGTGCTGGGAGGATATCTGGGTTGTAGAGGGGTCAGAGTGCTGGGAGGATATCTGGGTTGTAGAGGGGTCAGAGTGCTGGGAGGACATCTTGGGTGTAGAGGGGTCAGAGTGCTGGGAGGATATCTGGGGTGTAGAGGGGTCAGAGTGCTGGGAGGATATCTTGGGTGTAAAGGGGTCAGAGTGCTGGGGGGGATATCTGGGGTGTAAAGGGGTCAGAGTGCTGGGAGGATATCTGGGGTGTAGTGGCGTCAATCTGGGGTGTAGAGGGGTCAGAGTGCTGGGGGGATATCTGGGGTGAAGAGGGGTCAGAGTGCTGGGGGGATATCTTGGATGTAGAGGGGTCAGAGTGCTGGGAGGATATCTTGGGTGTAGAGGGGTCAGAGTGCTGGGGGGATATCTGGGGTGTAAAGGGGTCAGAGTGCTGGGAGGATATCTGGGGTGTAGTGGGGTCAATCTGGGGTGTAGAGGGGTCAGAGTGCTGGGGGGGATATCTGGGGTGAAGAGGGGTCAGAGTGCTGGGGGGATATCTTGGATGTAGAGGGGTCAGAGTGCTGGGAGGTATCTGGGGTGAAGAGGGGTCAGAGTGCTGGGGGGATATCTAGGGTGTAGAGGGGTCAGAGTGCTGGGAGGGGATATCTAGGGTGTAGAGGGGTCAGAGTGCTGGAGGATATCTAGGGTGTAGAGGGGTCAGAGTGCTGGGGGATATCTGGGGTGTAGAGGAGTCAGAGTGCTGGGGGATATCTGGGGTGTAGAGGGGTCAGAGTGCTGGGAGGGGATATCTGGGGTGTAGAGGGGTCAGAGTGCTGGGGGGGATATCTGGGATGTAGAGGGGTCAATCTGGGGTGTAGAGTGGTCAGAGTGCTGGGGGGATATCTGGGGTGTAGAGGGGTCAGAGTGCTGGGGGGGATATCTGGGATGTAGAGGGGTCAATCTGGGGTGTAGAGTGGTCAGAGTGCTGGGGGGATATCTGGGGTGTAGAGGGGTCAATCTGGGGTGTAGAGGGGTCAGAGTGCTGGGGGGATATCTAGGGTGTAGAGGGGTCAGAGTGCTGGGGGGATATCTGGGGTGTGGAGGGGTCAGAGTGCTGGGAGGATATCTGGGGTGTAGAGGGGTCAATCTGGGGTGTAGAGGGGTCAGAGTGCTGGGGGGATATCTAGGGTGTAGAGGGGTCAGAGTGCTGGGGGGATATCTGGGGTGTAGAGGGGTCAATCTGGGGTGTAGAGGGGTCAGAGTGCTGGGGTATTTCTAGGGTGTAGAGGGGTCAGAGTGCTGGGGGATATCTGGGGTGTAGAGGGGTCAGAGTGCTGGGAGGGGATATCTGGGGTGTAGAGGGGTCAGAGTGCTGGGAGGGGATATCTGGGGTGTAGAGGGGTCAGAGTGCTGGGAGGATATCTGGGGTGTAGAGGGGTCAGAGTGCTGGGAGGATATCTGGGGTGTAGAGGGGTGAGAGTGCTGGGGAGGCATCAATCTAGCAGATATATTATATGCACAGGACAGCTTTGTTACTTTATGTATGCAGTATTTTCCCACTTTCCTGTACAGAATGATTGTTCATGTAGTTAATGCGGAGCTCCACCCAAAAAGGGAAGCTCCACTTATCTGCCTCCTACCTACTTGATGTCTGTTTACCTGTACTGTCTCCATTGTAGGCTCCCCAGAGCATTACTTTGCCCAGGGGCCCATGATGCTATTAGGAAGGCCCTGTGGCTAGGTATGGAATATGTATACTTACATTGGTCTGAGCTGGACTAATGTAACTATGGGGAAAAAAAATACCTACAATGCAGCTTGACTGTGTATGTGAAAGACATATTTTTTTCAGTTTTGGATGGTGTAGAAAAGAGTTAGAGCTTTGTCAGGTTTTGGTTATAGTTACACTTTAAGACCACCTTGGACATTTATTCCGATGTGAATGAAGCCAGCAGATTGGCTTATGAACACGCTGACAATTTTTTTGCCGTGTGTGTGGACTTATGCAGCCAGCATGTACTTCTCTATTTGTTTTTATCTTTCAAAATCCTCAATGAGTCAAAAATATGTAAGTACTTTACACCCTGTTACTCTGTATAATGATATAATAAGCTATAGACAATGCTCTAACCTCTTTGCTATGTTACTATGTCAACATTACTATTTATACATATGTATTTGTGTTACAGACAGGAGAATAATTTACCCACCTGTAAAAACCTCCCCTGAAGAAGGAAAGATACATTTCAATGCGATTTTCCGAAACATGTCGGGATGTAAATTTTAGCTACCCATCCTATACTGAACCTAATTTCAATTGCCAGCAATTTGGATTGTTAGCTTTGGGTGATAAACATTGTATATTTAAATTTTACATTAACTCATTGATATATTGTCTTTAAGAGTGAATTTTGCTAACCTTTTTTTTAAAAAATAATATACTTTTGTATAAATAGAGTTGTCACTCTTGTGCCTTTTACATATATTTATTCTATATTACTTTTTTCTGCCCTTAAAAGTCCAAGGGGGCGTCCCCTCAATGCACTTTGTTGCGCTTTTTTTCTCTACAATGTTATTTAGGATATTGGCAGGCTAGCACACCTTTCAATTCTCATATCTTTTCTTATTATTAATAATAATTTATTTTGTGTTAAGGTTAGGGTGTTTATTTTAAGGGGATATTGTTTTAGTATTCATTTATTGAATTTATTTATTTTTTATTTATGATTTTTATTTATTTGTGTATTTATTTTACTTTTATTTATTCATTTATTATTATTCATATAATAAAAAAAATAAAAATTAATATCCCCAACCCCAACTCCTAATCTGAACACGAACCCCTTACCCTCACGAAAAAACATTATAAATGAATAATAATAAAAGAAGAACTAAAAGCTAATGGAAAAGCTAAAACAAAGCTGAATTACCTAGCAACAAATGATGCAACAGATAATAGTTTTCTCCATTGGCTAATAAAAAAACACTAAAGCCCAAAAACGCTGCATACAAACGTGCAAGTCACGCAAAAATGTGCAAAAAAACGCTACATTCAGGTGTGAATTCAGCCTTAGTGTTGGGCAAGTACCTTGGTGTAGGGGATTCTTTGTTTTTTTCCTTTTTTTTCCCCCCCAGTTCAGGAGAGTTGCAAAGTTCATCCTTGCCTTGGGCTTAAATCTAGCAAAGCTGGTACAATAAATGTAATAAATCAATGCAGCATATCACTGCAAAAAAAATATTCATTGTGACCACTAGATGGCGGAAATATAAAAGGTATCTTATTGTATTAAGCCTTTTTATTTTCACACTTTAAATATTAGCTTTTTTTTTTTTTGGTCCAAGGAGGTTTTCTTATTTAGAATAATCCTTTACTAGCTTCTGTCACCAACTGAAGAGCTCTCAAGTATCTTATAGCGGAATGATCTATGTGCCTGTGGCTAACACGTTGAACTGAAAAGAAGGTGCTGAACCTTTTTGAGACCTCAAATGGATCTGCATGAAAACAGAAAAATTATCTAACAGTAGGAATATAATAACCACTCACCTTAGTTAAAGAGGAACTGAAGTCTGCTCACATAATTTGTAATAACAACATATTTGCCATTCAGAAGCTTCCCTCCAACCACTTTGCATATTATTGTATATGTACTGTGATTCTGTACTTGCCAAATATGCTGCAGAAATCTCCCTCTACTAAGTCTGGCTGCAACCATTTTAACTGTGGGCAGCGGAAGCTGCTGCCTGTTCACTTCCTGGATTTACACAGACACACAGAAGCACACCTCCAGCCCTGCAGCTCTCATTGGCCCTCTTATGACTCCTCTCCCCTCCATTTCTGGCAAACTCTCACGAGAGTGAGAGAGAGAGCTGTGTATGATGTCATAAGCCTAGGCTAATGACCAGACAAGAAACAGGAAGTGGGCTGTATAAGGTATTTACTGGCAGAAAAAATGTTTTAGTATCCAAAGTTAAAAGAACAAGGGAAGAAGATTTAATAGATGGAAATATGAAAAAAATGACTGAGGATCCGCTTTAACATGAAAGTTTAGAATATTTCTAGTAAGTGCATATACTAAGTTATTCATCTAGTTTACCACTTGCTGACCGCCTTACGTAGGAGTATGGCGGCACAGTGGCTCTCCTGTGCCTGATCACTTACCTAGTACTTGATCCAGCACTTTCTGGGTAGGGGGTGCACCCGCTGTGCTGTGATTAGACTTAACACAAGCCGATCAACGGGTGCCATCCAATGGATGACCGCAGAACGCAAGCACCTGCTGATCGGCAAGGAAGAAGACAGGACAGAGCTCTGTCCTGTCAGTAGGGATGTGCTGCTTTTTGTTTCCCTGCCACATAGGGGGGAAAAAAACAGCACATTCCTTAGTAAAAGCACCACATAGTAAACACACTAAGTACTGTTAGGCACACATTTAACCTTTTGATTGCCCTAGATGTTAACCCCTTCCCTTTTTTTACTCAAAATTTGTAGCAGAATATGTATTGGCCTAAATTTTATGAAGAAATTTGACTTTTAAAATTTTTATTGGATATGTTTTATGTTTTTTTTTTTTTTTCAAAATTTTGTCTTTTCGTTTCCAGCACAAAAAATAAAAAACCCAGAGGTGATCAAATACCACCAAAAGAAAGCTCTATTTGTGGGGAAAAAAAATGACCTAAATGTAATTTGTGTACATCGTTGCTTGACCGCGCAATTGTCAGTTAAAGTAACGCAGTGCCTAAGAGAAAAAAATGGCCTGGTCATGAAGGGGGGGGGGGGGTGAATCTTCTGGAGGGCAAGTGGTTAACTTATTGTAAAAGTTTTTTTCTTGTTGACTAACTTGCTCTTGCACTAAACTATGGTTTAAAAAAAAATCTATTTAGGTATGTATTCTTGGCTCAAACAAGTCCTTTCTATTGTTCTCAACTCCTTCAAATCTCCAAATTCCTTTTTTTTACTTTTTTTTTTTTTGGTCCAACTTCCTGTATTGCCCCGTACACACGGTCGGATTTTCCTAAGGAAAATGTTTGATGGGACCTTGTTTTCAGAAATTCTGACCGTGTGTAGGCTCCATCACACATTTTCCATCGGAATTCCCATGACACAAAATTTGAGATCTGGATCTCGAATTTTCCCACAACAAAATCCGTTGTCGGAAATTCCGATCGTGCGTGAACAATTCCGACGCACAAAGTTCCACTCATGCTCGGAATCAAGCAGAAGAGCCACATTGGCTATTGAACTTCATTTTTCTCGGCTCCTCGTATGTGTTGTACGTCACCACGTTCTTGACAATCGCATATTCCAACCAACTTTGTGTGACCGTGTGTATGCAAGACAAGTTTGAGCCAACATCCGTCGGAAAAAAAAATGGATTTGGTTGTCGGAAAATCCTATCGTGTGTACAGGGCATTAGAGGGTGGCAAAATTTGTTCTCCATGGTCCTGCTGTATGTAGGAATGTAGTCAACCATTCTTGCTCGCTTTTAAGATGAATTAGGGACTATGGCAGGGGTGCTCAACCTGTGGCTTGAGGAGCCCTCTGATGTGGCCCATGACCTCAAACCAGGAAAGCGCCTGCCCATGCTCTGAGATGGCCGGTCGGCATGCCCAGATTGCAATCAAAGGGTTGCTAACCCGCCATCCCAGAGCATCAGAGCGCATGGAGACGGTGGCAGCAGAGGAAGCCTCCTCTGTAGCGCCGGCTCCTCTCCTAGGCGGAGTGATACCAAGTGCACTTCACCTGGCATATGCCAGCAGAAGCTGGAAAAAGTTAGTGTATTAAACATCACATAGACGGGGCGTGGCCTGAAGCTGCGTGGCGTGAGGAGTGCAGAGTGAGAGCTCTGGCTGAAATTTATCCTTCACACCGATCCTCTGGGGTTAAATTGCCCTTCAATTCAGCGTATCATACCCGCACAACTCAGAGAAGCTCCCGCACTCATGTCACCACCAAAACGAGCTCCGGGGGGCGCTCGCAAAACTAGATAAATACCGCCACGAGGAGCGGGACTCGGCAGGGGAAGATGACGCCGCGCTCGCCCCGGGGGAGGAAGCCCCGCTCTCCGGAGACACCACTCGTATTCTGGATGCGGTTTCCCTCTGTCAGGTGACCCTCACATCAAAGATAGAGGAGGTTAAGGTCGACATCTCTCTAATCCGCCAAGATATCCATAAATTGCGTGAGAGGGTGACCGAGGCAAAACGCAGTACTGGTCAGGTGGAAGATGATGTCCCTCCACTACAAGTCACCACCGAGCGGCTCCAGTACCAACTAAACGCCGTTCTGAGCAAGCAAGATGACATGCAAAATAGGCTCCGCCGGTGCAACCTTAGGTTCGTGGGACTGCAAGAGAAATCGGAGGGATCCGACTCCCCTCGTTCCTGGAAAATCTCCTCATCACTAATTTTGGCAGGGAGGCCTTCTCCTCCACGTTTGTGGTGGAACGCGCACACCGCCTGGCTGCGAGGCCTCCGCCACCTGGAGCCCACCACACACTTTCATCGCAAAGTTGCTGAACTATCGTGACCGGGATACCATCTTTCGCCTTACCCATGAAAAAGGCAACATCCCGTTTGCTGATTCGCATATAGCAGTGTTTCCGGACTTCTCGGCCGAGGTCCAGAAGAAGAGGGCTCAATTCTCTGAAGCTAAACGCCAGCTACGCAATCACCACTTAGCATACGCCATGTTATTCCCGGCGCGTCTACGCGTGACCCGAGACAGCAAGGCCCATTTCTTCGAGGACCCCTCTGCGGTCATCTCATGGTTGGAGAGATGGGAAAATGCTGCCTCAGCTCCTTTGTCAGCTATTGTATCCACCTACCGATGAACCTTGCTACACTGGAATCCTGAGAACCGCGCAACATGGACATCCTTCGAAGGAACGGTGAGTTGACACAGGCTTGCTTTCCCCATGCCTTTTCTGCCCATACTTTTGGTGCCCCCGGGGGGGCGTTCGCATGTTGGCCCTGTTCTTCTTCCCGGGCCCAATATTGGCTTATTACATTGCCATCCCCGCCGTTCTTATACCCATGTTATGCCCCCTCAACTAAATACTTATTCAGCCACTCTTGTATGACATTTCTGCACCCCCCCTACCACCTAGATGACAGACCATCTAGCACCGTTGTGCACTTCTGATAACTTTTGTTCGCCCTCTGAGACAACTGAGAACGCACCTGGACTGCCACTTCCATTGCATCCTCCCGTTCCTGCTCCCCTGCCCCACGGACAGTGGTGCTCCTTGCTGTTCTCTCAAGTTATGTTTCCCTGGCCAGCAACACCCCCCATGGCTGTGGTGGGCTGCCAACAGTTTGACATGCCAAGCTGGTCCAGAGTTGGCATAGTTTCTATTTTTTTTATTTTCTCTTTTTTTAGTCTATTTTTACAGTGTCTGACGCGTTATGCATTGCACATTATACATTGTTGTTTGACGATTTTACTTATTCACCCACTTTCCCAAGTGGCACCCTGCAGTTTGGTCACGGGCACCTTGTCGCCCTTTGTGTCCCACCTGCAGGGCCTCATTCTGTGCTGGAGATTGGGGCCTCTGTTTCAATACTTGTTTTCAAATGAAATGTTTGTATTTTATGTGGGGGGGGGGGTTGTCGACCATCCCCTACTGATCCGACTGCACTTCCAATTGATTCTACTGATAGTATGGCACGTGGAATGTGAGAGGGCTGAGGGCCAAACCCAAAAGGCTTGCCGTACTGCCCCTGGGGGCACCAAAAGTATGGGCAGAAAAGGCATGGGGAAAGCAAGCCTGTGTCAACTCACGGTTCCTTCGAAGGATGTCCATGTTGCGCAGATTCCAGTGTAGCAAGATTCATCGGTAGGTGGATACAATAGCTTACAAAGGAGGAGGAGGCAGCATTTTCCTGTCTCTCCAACCATGAGATGACCGCAGTGGGGTCCTCGAAGAAATGGGCCTTGCCGTCTCGGGTCACGCAGAGATGCGCCGGGAATAACATGGCGTATGCTTAGTGGCTCAACATTGGCTCAAGGGTAGTGGTTAGCCTGGATTCGGTGGAGTGGAGCTACTTGTGGGAATGCCTTCATAGGTTTGGCTTTGGCCCTAGATTTATTAGGTGGCTCCAACTCCTCTACCAGGCTCCCACTGCCCGGATCCAAGTTAACGGCAAGACCTCCGCCCCTTTTTCCTTGTCTCAAGGAACCCACCAGGGATGCCCCATAAATACCGATGTTTTATGCGCTGGCCGTTGAAGCCCTGGCTATTGCCATAAGGACACACCCTGATATCAAGGGCCCGAGGTCATCAGTCTCTATGCAGGCGATATGCTTCTCTATTTGGAAGATGCCGACACTTCATTAACAGCAGCCTTATGCCCCGTACACACGGTCGGATTTTCCGATGGAAAATGTCCGATTGGAGCGTGTTGTCAGAAATTCCGACCGTGTGTGGGCTCCATCGGACATTTTCCATCGGATTTTCCGACACACAAAGTTTGAGAACAGGATATAAAATTTTCCGACAACAAAATCCGTTGTCGGAAATTCCGATCGTGTGTACACAAATCCGACGGACAAAGTGCCACGCATGCTCAGAATAAATAAAGAGATGAAAGCTATTGGCCACTGCCCCGTTTATAGTCCCGACGTACGTGTTTTACGTCACCACGTTTAGAACGATCGGATTTTCCGACAACTTTGTGTGACCGTGTGTATGCAAGACAAGTTTGAGCCAACATCCGTCGGAAAAAATCCTAGGATTTTGTTGTCGGAATGTCCGAACAAAGTCCGACCGTGTGTACGGGGCATTACACTTAATTCAACAATTTGGCACTTTCTCGGGGCTACAGATCAATTGGTCCAAATCCCAGATCCTCCCTATTGATGTCAATGCCCCTACGGCCACACAGGAGGCTCTCCCCCTTGTGAGGTCTAATCAGATTAAATATCTAGGGGTACAATGCTCCCGATCCCTTGCGGACTACACAAATCTCAACTTAAAACCAATGTATGATCTCCTCAAACATAAAACCCAAATTTGGTCCAGACTTCCTCTTGGAGTCATGGGTCGCATCAACTTAGTGAAGATGATCCTCCTACCCAAATTACTCTATCTATTCTGGCATGCCCCTATACACATTCCAGCCCACGTGTTTAGATCCATGGAATCCATACTCAACACTTTTGTATGGGGTTCCTCCAGACATAAGTTGTCATGGCAGACTCTAAAACATCCTACCCAACTGGGAGGCACTGCCCTCCTTGACCTCGCACTATATTACATAAACAAAAGAGAAAAGGGTTGGGACTTTAAATGAGGTGACAATAAATATGCACCTCCATCCCTGTGGCGTTGCCAAAAATAGAGAAAGGAGTTTGGGACTTTAAATGAGGTGTGTTTCCAAAAGTTGACACAATAGGCAAGACCTAGGTGTGAATACATTGATCCATATACCAAAGGTGAATGCACATTCTATAAAATGCTTTATTGAACATTGTTTTACAATTGTGACCATGTTGCAAGATATAAAGGAATCAAAATATAACATTAAGATCATAGCTACAACAAGTTTGCAGCAATAAAAATACAATAATCACATCAATGGTAGGTACATTAAAATAGTCATTAATTGGTCGATCAATAGAGTTGTCGCTCAGTATGCTCGACGCGTTTCGTGAACCATCACTCATCAGGAGCAAGCGACAACCATCCATCTATAGGTAACATATAAGTATGTATAAATACCACTGTATTCAAAATATTCATAAAATAAAATGATAATAAAATTATAATATATATGTATAGCCCAAGTGCGAGTAAAGGTCGAAATTTGGTTGGAATTACTCACAAAAATACGCTACCCTCATGGGCACTAGGTGCAGACATCAAAGGCGCCATCCAAGAAATGTCCACCACGGGAGCTGAGGGGGCCACAACAATGCACACTGGATTGCAGTAATGGACCAAGAAGGGGAAACAAAGTATCCATGAAGAGTTCACCGGTGGTCCAATGATCATCTGGGAAATTCTGTGAGTGGATATAGTATAATAAATTCAAATGTGTGTACTATATATAACCATGTTTACAAAATAAAATGTTTAATGATATATTGAGTCCCAACCAGATTCAGGCCCAGCACATCAGGGGTATATTTAATTATTTTTATATATATCTTAGACCTATGCATAATGTATAGCATGGTAAGTAATTTGTAAATATTGTATATGATTATAGTCGCAAAACCGTGAATTTAAATGTATTATAAAGATGGATGGTAACACCTATATGAAAATAATAATATATAGTAAACTGGTATTGGTATATCCAACCAATGGAGAGGTGAAGGGGGGATGTGTGAGCAATGCGTGAGTGAAGTGTGGGTGTGCGATTTGTCTAAAAAAGTGTAGGGGCAAAAGCAGCAGTGTATGTTAGTGTTGAGGTGAACGAAACAATCAATATGAAAATAAAAAGTGAGATGTCAAAAGATTAAAAGGAAAAACTTGGGTGGATGAAGTGAAAGTGACCCTGGTTACAGAGCACATAGTGAACCTGAACCAGGGAGTGAAAATGAGTGGTGAAGTGAGTGTGAGGAGCCGTATGAGAGCCCCCCGGAATGTGTGGGTATGTGAGCTGAAAGGGAAATGGTGAAAGCCATCCTCTCCAAAGCCGTTTACCTTGATGTCTTAATATCCAGAGTAGAAACAGTAATGGGCAGGATACATAGAGTTTCAACCCAGCAGTCCTCTGCAAGCGGGGTGGGATCGCTCCCCCCCCCCAGAGTGTGCATGTGTGTCCGCCAGCGTCACGCCGCGCTCTTATGAGGGATTACGTCACCACCCGACCAATGGCAACCGGTCAGGTGTTCCGAATCCCCTCCAATTACGAGCGCCGGTGGAACAGCCACATGACGGCCCGCAGACGTCACAGCAGTGACGCTGCGGCCGGCATGGGAGGCGTGGCGCCGATGCGTCGCGGCGAAGCCCGCCCCCGCCCCCAAGTGGAGGACAGGGGAGAGCAGCCGGGGCGCATCGCAGCTCCCGAAGGTGGACAGGAGGCGGGCAGCCCGATGGGCAACACCGTAGCCACCAAGGAGCCGGTTGTGAGATTCCAATATAGCTGTAAGTTGAAACATGGAAAGTAAGAAGAGATGGGCATTTTAAAGCGGAACCCATAGTTTGTGGGAACAGCTCCCCAAGTGTCTATGAAGTGTAGACATCAAGGGGTTAGCCACTTGTAATCAAATTGGTAGCACACCTCCATCCCTGGGTAATACTAAACAAAAGAGAAAAAAGGGTTGGGACTTTAAATGAGGTGACAATAAATATGCACCTCCATCCCTGTGGCGTTGCCAAAAATAGAGAAAGGAGTTTGGGACTTTAAATGAGGTGTGTTTCCAAAAGTTGACACAATAGGCAAGACCTAGGTGTGAATACATTGATCCATATACCAAAGGTGAATGCACATTCTATAAAATGCTTTATTGAACATTGTTTTACAATTGTGACCATGTTGCAAGATATAAAGGAATCAAAATATAACATTAAGATCATAGCTACAACAAGTTTGCAGCAATAAAAATACAATAATCACATCAATGGTAGGTATATTAAAATAGTCATTAATTGGTCGATCAATAGAGTTGTCGCTCAGTATGCTCAACGCGTTTCGTGAACCATCACTCATCAGGAGCAAGCGACAACCATCCATCTATAGGTAACATATAAGTATGTATAAATACCACTGTATTCAAAATATTCATAAAATAAAATGATAATAAATTATAATATATATGTATAGCCAAAGTGCGAGTAAAGGTCGAAATTTGGTTGGAATTACTCACAAAAATACGCTACCCTCATGGGCACTAGGTGCAGACATCAAAGGCGCCATCCAAGAAATGTCCACCACGGGAGCTGAGGGGGCCACAACAATGCACACTGGATTGCAGTAATGGACCAAGAAGGGGAAACAAAGTATCCATGAAGAGTTCACCGGTGGTCCAATGATCATCCGGGAAATTCTGTGAGTAGATATAGTATAATAAATTCAAATGTGTGTACTATATATAACCATGTTTACAAAATAAAATGTTTAATGATATATTGAGTCCCAACCAGATTCAGGCCCAGCACATCAGGGGTATATTTAATTATTTTTATATATATCTTAGACCTATGCATAATGTATAGCATGGTAAGTAATTTGTAAATATTGTATATGATTATAGTCGCAAAACCGTGAATTTAAATGTATTATAAAGATGGATGGTAACACCTATATGAAAATAATAATATATAGTAAACTGGTATTGGTATATCCAACCAATGGAGAGGTGAAGGGGGGATGTGTGAGCAATGCGTGAGTGAAGTGTGGGTGTGCGATTTGTCTAAAAAAGTGTAGGGGCAAAAGCAGCAGTGTATGTTAGTGTTGAGGTGAACGAAACAATCAATATGAAAATAAAAAGTGAGATGTCAAAAGATTAAAAGGAAAAACTTGGGTGGATGAAGTGAAAGTGACCCTGGTTACAGAGCACATAGTGAACCTGAACCAGGGAGTGAAAATGAGTGGTGAAGTGAGTGTGAGGAGCCGTATGAGAGCCCCCCGGAATGTGTGGGTATGTGAGCTGAAAGGGAAATGGTGAAAGCCACCCTCTCCAAAGCCGTTTACCTTGATGTCTTAATATCCAGAGTAGAAACAGTAATGGGCAGGATACATAGAGTTTCAACCCAGCAGTCCTCTGCAAGCGGGGTGGGATCGCTCCCCCCCCCCCCGAGTGTGCATGTGTGTCCGCCAGCGTCACGCCGCGCTCTTATGAGGGATTACGTCACCACCCGACCAATGGCAACCGGTCAGGTGTTCCGAATCCCCTCCAATTACGAGCGCCGGTGGAACAGCCACATGACGGCCCGCAGACGTCACAGCAGTGACGCTGCGGCCGGCATGGGAGGCGTGGCGCCGATGCGTCGCGGCGAAGCCCGCCCCCGCCCCCAAGTGGAGGACAGGGGAGAGCAGCCGGGGCGCATCGCAGCTCCCGAAGGTGGACAGGAGGCGGGCAGCCCGATGGGCAACACCGTAGCCACCAAGGAGCCGGTTGTGAGATTCCAATATAGCTGTAAGTTGAAACATGGAAAGTAAGAAGAGATGGGCATTTTAAAGCGGAACCCATAGTTTGTGGGAACAGCTCCCCAAGTGTCTATGAAGTGTAGACATCAAGGGGTTAGCCACTTGTAATCAAATTGGTAGCACACCTCCATCCCTGGGTAATACTAAACAAAAGAGAAAAAAGGGTTGGGACTTTAAATGAGGTGACAATAAATATGCACCTCCATCCCTGTGGCGTTGCCAAAAATAGAGAAAGGAGTTTGGGACTTTAAATGAGGTGTGTTTCCAAAAGTTGACACAATAGGCAAGACCTAGGTGTGAATACATTGATCCATATACCAAAGGTGAATGCACATTCTATAAAATGCTTTATTGAACATTGTTTTACAATTGTGACCATGTTGCAAGATATAAAGGAATCAAAATATAACATTAAGATCATAGCTACAACAAGTTTGCAGCAATAAAAATACAATAATCACATCAATGGTAGGTACATTAAAATAGTCATTAATTGGTCGATCAATAGAGTTGTCGGTCAGTATGCTCGACGCGTTTCGTGAACCATCACTCATCAGGAGCAAGCGACAACCATCCATCTATAGGTAACATATAAGTATGTATAAATACCACTGTATTCAAAATATTCATAAAATAAAATGATAATAAATTATAATATATATGTATAGCCAAAGTGCGAGTAAAGGTCGAAATTTGGTTGGAATTACTCACAAAAATACGCTACCCTCATGGGCACTAGGTGCAGACATCAAAGGCGCCATCCAAGAAATGTCCACCACGGGAGCTGAGGGGGGCACAACAATGCACACTGGATATTACATAGCCTCCCAATTATCCCACTTCTATTACATCAATAATCATGACAAGCTCTGATACTCCATGCTGGTATGTACATCAGCTACTGATGTGGTGGCCCATCCCTTTCAGGTACTCTTTTGCAAGCACCGGGGCTTACTTTGCTTGGGCACCAGACAACATATGCTACTGCATCATGGGAAAATTTGGCAACGAGCACAAATCATAACTGGGGCTCCCCCCCTACATGCTCACACGCCATTATGGGACAACCCTCAACTCCCTGAACTGATGACCATCCCGGACTATAAAATATGGGTCGCCCACAGAATTATATACCTATCCCAGGTTATTACTGGAGGCGCTGTCAAAACATTTCAGACCCTCAAGGACGAATTTGCTCTCCCCAACCACATGCTGTTCCGTTACCTCCAGGTCCGTCATGCCCTCCAGTCTCAGTTTGGTGCCACCATCCCTGGACTGGACTCTGTGGCCCTGGCGGATATAGTCCTTGGCGAGGATCCCAAGAAATGAATTTCCTGCTTGTACAATCACCTTCTTTTGCCCTCGGCCACCACTAATGCTTATCAGCTGAAAGAGAAATGGGAGACTGACTTGGGGGTGATAGATGACGAGCATTGGGGGGAAATACTAAAGACATGCAGGAAAGTATTGCCCAAATTATCAGACCGACTTACCCATCTCTACATTCTCCACAGATCTACCTTACCCCCTCTCGTATATCCAGGTACAAACAGGATGCCGACTCAACCTGCCCCAGGTGTGGTGATACTGTAAGTACTTTTTACCATTTAATATGGTCCTGCCCACCTATCCAGCAATATTGGTCACAAATTGTCAAGTTATTATGTGGATACATGCCCTTGTTGTAAGCAGCAATGTCTAGTGATAGTATTGCAATCAATATGACGTGTCAGACGTTTTGTTAGTACATTGTAATTTTATGTTTGGTGCATGTTGCGCCTCAAACCCTGATTGTGTAAAACTTTACATAGACTTTTATGCTCAATAAACTTCTTTTTTGATTAAAAAAAACATCACATAGACTGCACTTTTGCAATGGGCATATTAGCATTTATAAAAAAAAAGTTTATTAGGCTGCTGTTTACCCGCACCACGGTTACAACGCAGTGCACCTGGGGGTTAGCTGCACTGAGCCATAGACTTCTGTTAAATCCTGCAGGTTTGCTGCGGCCTTTAGAAATTGCACCACATCCACAAAATGTAAAAAAAGTCTATGGCTCAGTGCAGCCAACCCCCAGGAAAGTCGCAGGTGCACTGCACTGAACACGCTGTGCAGGTAAAGCGCAGAACATCAGAGTGAAAGCAACCTTATAGGGGGCTCAGGAAAGCAAGGGCTCCATTACATTTGCGGTTTAGGGGGTGATAAAACCCCATCATTTGTTGTGGCCCACCACCATTTAGCAAATCATTTAACCACATGCTGACCAGCCGCAGTTGTACTGCGGCAGATTGGCACAGCTGGGCGAAACGACGTTCTCTAACGTCGCTTTGCCCTGTGGCCACTAGGTCGCAGCCGGGCTTCTGCGATCGCTCTGGCCACACGGAGGACCGGGAACTGTGTGTGTAAACACACAGTTACCGGTTCTCTGAGGGGAGAACTGACAGAGCGTTTGTTCATACAGAATATGAACAGCGATCTGTTAGCTTCCCTGCACAGTCCCCTCCCCCTTCAGTTAGAACACAAACTAGGACACACATTAACCCCTTCACTGCCCCCTAGTGTTAACCACTCCACTGACATTTTAACAGTAATCAATGTATTTTTAATTGCACTGACCGCTGTATTAATGCCAATGGTCCCAAAAATGTGTCAAAATTGTCCAACATGTCTGCCATAATGTTGCAGTCACCATAAAAATCGCTGATCACCGCCATTACTAGTAAAAAAAAATGATTAATAAAAATGCCATAAAACTATCCCCTATTTTGTAGACGCTATAACTTTTGCGCAAACCAATCAATATACGCTTATTGCGATTTTTTTTTTTACCAAAATTATGTAGAAGAATACATATTAGCCTAAACTGAGGAAAAAAATATTTTTTTTATATATTTTTGGGGGATATTTATTATAGTAAAAAATAATGCGTTTTTTTCAAAATTGTCCCTCTTTTTTTGTTTATAGCGCAAAAAAAAAAAAAAATGCAGAGGTGTGATCAAATACCACCAAAAGAAAGCTCTATTTGTGGGAAAAAAAAGGACACCAATTTTGTTTGGGAGCCACGTCACACAACCGCGCAATTGTCAGTTAAAGCAAAGTCATTTTTACTGTGTTTTTCTGCCTCCTTGTAGCTCCCAAACCTCTCATTTCTTGCACTTCCCTCACTTGCATGAGTTTGAAATGAGCAGCGCACGTTTCGGCTCGCAAAAAGTGCTCTGGTCTTTGGCCAGCCAATGGTCCGGGGCTGAAGCGGTTAAGTGACCCTCTCTCTTCAAAAATTGAGCACTCCTTGACTATGGGATGTGTAGTGTGCATACAGCAGTGCACATGACCGCAACTAACGTGCGCTGCTCATTTCAAACTCATACAAGTGAGGGAAGTGCAAGAAATGAGAGGTTTGGGAGCTACAAGGAGGCAGAAAAACACAGTAAAAATGACTTCATGAAAAATAGATTACAGGGCCATTAAGTAGTGAATGTTATTTGGGGAATAAGGAGATTGTTTGGGGTCACATTTTAAGCAATATAGGGAACTCTTGGTGGTTAAAGTGTGAGTTTACCTTCAAAGCAAGCATGTTTTAGTGAAGTGACTTTATCAGACATAACAGAAATTGGAGGGATTAATGACATGCTGCGTGCATTCTCTTCTCTCACATACTGTGCTATAAGAACCGACAGTTCTGACAGTTGGCCAATGTTGAACTGTCTCAGTTTGTGATTATTATCAGCTCGTTTGTAGATGTCAAAGCATTAAAATGGGACCTTTAACCCTGTTGTGGCCAGAAGTCATTGAAGCCCAGATTGTCTTGGCCAAATTTAACAGCATCTATAAGTGTCAGTTAATGTGACTAGAACTCCATAGTTAGCCATGGATGGCTAAAATTTCAGACATTCAGCTCGCAGGTTAATTGAGAGAAATCTATTGATTGCCCCATCCATGCCATCAGCAGGGATGGAGGAATTTCCACTGTCGGCTATTGGATTCAGCGGCTGCTGCCTGAATACCTGAGCAGTGACTGCATATGGTAGGATGCAGTTGCTGTTCAGCCAATAAATTTCCACTCAGCTCAGTCAATTTTTAAATCAACTTTTGTTGAACTACATGGTGCCGACAAGCCCAGGAATCAGCTTACAACTAGTTTACTACATACGTTATTTTTACTTTTTTTTTTTTAAACCCCATTCCAGGCACACTAAACTTATTAGGGTTAGAGTAATTATACACTCCACTGCAGCGGCACATTTTTTTTTTTAAAACCCCAGAAAAAATGTAAAGGTGAACCAACACCATACACCCTTCCTACCCCCCAGTCCACGTTGTAGTTACCTCCTGTGATGATGAGCTGTCAGTGTCCCCACATCCACTCTAGTGGTCCAGGGACTTTTCTCCATGTAGCTACTACTCCTGCAGGAGCCGTTGGTAGACAAGGGACCACCTCAACCTGCACAGCCAGGCACACAGAATTTTTTACAGCACTCTTGAGTCAGAAACAATCCTTGCAGTTTTCTGTTTTTTTTTTTAAATGAAGGAGTATTCAACTTGGATGGGGTTAGGGATATTATGGGATGCCCACTTGACCTTAGCAAAACTCTTCAGGGACAACTTTCCTATGTATGGTCTAGTTACACTCTCCTCAGCTTCCTCCAGAACATCCCGTGTTTGCAGCATCAATTCACAGACCCAGCTGGCACACTGTTAGATGATCTGACAAAAAGACATCAGTCAGATAAAGCAAAGGCCCATTACAGGCAGGGACAGTGGGCCCCATGGTTGTGTAGCAAAGTTGAGTGCCTAGCTGTCCTCCTGTGGCTACTGATCCCAGCACCACCTCTTCAGGCACTGCCGCCCCAGCTGGCTGCAGCTGTCCCTTTCACTAGCCCTCCTGGCTAGTCTTCCACAGTCCTCCCAGACTGACTCTACAACCATCTCAGACTGCCACTCCTCAATCTTCCCCGACTGTCTCACTCACCAGCCACCTGGCTGTCTTCTCCATGGAGATCTCCCAGACATGCTAGCTGGCTCCTGCTGTCCTCACTCTTGTTCCCATACCACTGGACAGGACTCCTCATGTGTTGTAGAGGATCCCTCCTTCACTCGAGCCTGGGGTCACCCCCCCAGACTAGGGGTCTACCCTCAAGGGTCTCCAACAGCCTCCTCAGCACTCCATCTCCAGCTTCCACCCAAACCCCACTGCCCCCGCTGGCCTGACTCAAAGTATTTAAGATGTCCCTCCCCCTGCCAGCCCATTTAGCTGGGGATTGATTGGGGCCCTCTTCCATACTCCAGGCAGCTCCTCCAAACCTCCCTCCCATTCTTCTGGAAGTTTCTCAAAGTTCCAGCAAGTAGGGGGAGGTAACAGAGATGCTGCCCAATGAGTCCTTCCATCCTCCCTGGGTCACTCAAACGCTGATGCAGAATAAACCCAAGCTTGGCTGCTAGCCAAGCCCAATTTACCTACACTAACAAACTATGTACATTCCCATACTAGCACACTAGAGGGTACTACATCCCTCTTCTTTTTAGTCATAGTTTTCGTCAATGAAAATTTGGGGTTATTTTCAGTTAGTTTTCGTCACTGGAAATGTACCACTGCAGTGTATAACCACTCTAATGCCCCGTACACACGGTCGGATTTTCCGATGGAAAATGTCCGATCGGAGCGTGTTGTCGGAAATTCCGACCGTGTGTGGGCTCCATCGGACATTTTCCATCGGATGTTCCGACACACAAAGTTGGAGAGCAGGAGATAAAATTTTCCGACAACAAAATCCATTGTCGGCTATTGGCCACTGCCCCGTTTATAGTCCTGACGTACGTGTTTTACGTCACCGCGTTCAGAATGATCGGATTTTCCGACAACTTTGTGTGACCGTGTGTAGACAAAACAAGTTTGAGCCAACATTCGTCGGAAAAAATCCTAGGATTTTGTTGTCGGAATGTCCGAACAAAGTCCGACCGTGTGTACGCCCCATAACCCTAATAAGTTTAGTGTGCCTGGAATGGGGTTTTAAAAAAAAAAAAGTAAAAATAACGTATGTAGTAAACTAGTTATAAGCTGATTCCTGGGCTTGTCGGCACCATGTAGTTAAACAAAAGTTGATTTAAAAATCGACTGAGCTGGGTGGAAATGTATTGGCTGAACAGCAACTGCATCCTACCATATGCAGTCACTGCTCAGGTATTCAGGCAGCAGCCGCTGAATACAATAGCTGACAGTGGAAATTCCTCCATCCCTGCTGATGACATGGATGGGGCAATCAATAGAGTTCTCTCAATTAACCTGCGAGCTGAATGTCTGAAATTTTAGCCATCCATGGCTAACTATGGAGTTCTAGTCACATTAACTGACACTTATAGATGCTATTAAATTTGGCCAAGACAATCTGGGCTTCAATGACTTCTGGCCACAACAGGGTTAAAGGTCCCATTTTAATGCTTTGACATCTACAAACGAGCTGATAATAATCACAAACTGAGACAGTTCAACATTGGCCAGCTGTCAGAACTGTCGGTTCTTATAGCACAGTATGTGAGAGAAGAGAATGCACGCAGCATGTCATTAATCCCTCCAATATCTGTTATGTCTGATAAAATCACTTCACTAAAACATGCTTGCTTGAATTTGTCTTGGCTGTTTTG
This sequence comes from Lithobates septentrionalis, assembly GCA_037952835.1. Lineage (NCBI taxonomy): Eukaryota > Metazoa > Chordata > Amphibia > Anura > Ranidae > Lithobates > Lithobates septentrionalis. Next base: position 1,690,499 of record JBBDGP010000231.1, on the reverse strand, counting down.
GAGCAGACATTACCTGTCCTAGAGGTTTCTGTTGTACACAGACTGCAACCTGTATTTTGGATAAGTATATCCTTCCCTTGGGTTTAAAGCAGTATTAAACCCAAAGCCAAAAATAATATATGGCTATTTTTTTTAGACTTTTTCCCCTCCTTTTTATTTTTTTTTAACCTCGTGATCTGGCCAGTAACTCGCCACCTGTATTAGTGTCCTAACTCTGGTTGAAGGGGCACAAGGGCACCTTTGGGCAGTAGCATTGTCAGTCTGGGGAAGTGTTATGCCGCGTACACACGGTCGGACTTTTCGTCTACAAAAGTCAGACAGCCTGTCCGACAGACTTCCGGCAGACTTTCGGCGGACTTGCGGCGGACTTGCGGCAGACTTTCTAACGAACGGACTTGCCCACACACGACCACACAAAAGTACGACAGCTTAGTACGCGGTGACGTACACCAAGTCCGACGAGACTATAAAACGGAAGTTCAATAGCCCGTACGACACCCTTTGGGCTCCTTCTGCTAATCTCGTGTTTATCTCGTGTTAGTAGAAGTTTGGTGAGAGACGATTCGCGCTTGTGAGACTCGTATTTTTCAGTTCGTTTTAACTGTTGTTCAGTCTGTGCTTGTGAGGTTTGTATCTGCTTTTCAGTGCGTTTGGTCAGTTGGCATTGAGAAATCTTTGTTTTATTGGCCGCTCGTTCCTGATTTTCAGGTCGTTCTACACAGGCCTTGCTGTTCTTCAGTGCGTTCTGTTTAGTGCGTTCTGACCAGCCGACCGTTTTGAAGCCATGTTACCTGTACGTACTCGTCGTCGAGCTCGTGCATTGTATGTGTTTGGTGCTGTAGTTTATTCTTCAGACCAAGACCAGTCCATGAACAGGGCGAGGAGGAGTTCATGGACCAAGAATTGGTTGCTTCAGCGTGACCAGTTCTCTCATATGCCTTTGCTCCGTGAGATCCGTGAGAATAATCCTGAGGATTTCAGGAACTTTCTCCGGATGACGGACCCCGTTTTTGATCGTTTGGTGGCTTTGCTGACCCCCTATATCAGCAGGCAGGATACCTGCATGAGGCAAGCCATCACTCCGGAGCAGAGGCTGGTCGCTACCTTGCGGTATTTGGCCACAGGGAGAAGCCTGCAGGACCTTAAGTTCTCGACAGGCATCTCCCCCCAGGCTCTGGGGATCATTATCCCAGAGACCTGTTCTGCCATCATACAGGTCCTGCAGAAGGACTATATTAAGGTAAGATATTTTTCTTTTATTAGCATCACATGTTCTTTTATGTAATCTTTGATAATGTAATGTATTTCTTGCTTCAAACACTACTTACCATCATTGCAATATAGTGTGAATGTCCCCTTTTTATCCTCACACATGCTGGAATTTTTTCCTGTTATTTTTTGTCATGCATGTATATTTTCCTTTAATAACCTTCCCAGCATGAAGTGATGGGAACATATCCACCTAGTCTACTCATTTTGAATGTATTTTGTTGGAGTGTATTTAGTGTGCTTATAATTAGCAATTATCTAGATTTCACAACCCCCCCACCCCCCCCACCTAAACTCACTCCAAATAGTGTGCTGCTAATGAGCAATTATCTAGATTTCACAACCCCCCCCCCCCCACCTAAACTCAATCCAAATAGTGTGCTGCTAATGAGCAATTATCTAGATTTCACAACCCCCCCCCCCCCACCTAAACTCAATCCAAATAGTGTGCTGCTAATGAGCAATTATCTAGATTTCACAACCCCCCCCCCACCTAAACTCAATCCAAATAGTGTGCTGCTAATGAGCAATTATCTAGATTTCACAACCCCCCCACCCCCCCACACCTAAACTCACTCCAAATAGTGTGCTGCTAATGAGCAATTATCTAGATTTCACAACCCCCCCCCACCTAAACTCAATCCAAATAGTGTGCTGCTAATGAGCAATTATCTAGATTTCACAAACCCCCCCCCCCCCCCACCTAAACTCACTCCAAATAGTGTGCTGCTAATGAGCAATTAGCTAGATTTCACAACCCCCCCACCCCCACCCTCGTTAAAATTTGCTTGAATGTTCTGTGGTGTTGATTTGTCTAAAGCAAATATATGTTGCAGTTTGCAAAATGCATGTGCACTCTACAAGTGCATTTGTTCCAGTGCTTTAGTAAATGAGCAGAAGCTCTGCTGATTTCCATCATCAAATCATATGCAAGCCTCAAAGTGTTTTCATTAATTGCCCTTGCCTGTGATTGTGTACTCCTTGCAACATGAATGCCTTTTTACATTACCTCATTTACTGTAAGCTGGTTAGCAACTGCACCTGCAGAGTGCGACAACTGCAGTCTTGTAGCCTTTTTAGTCCCTAAATTCCTGCGTGTCCTAAAAGTAATATTTTTTAGGGATTTCACAACCCCCTAAAATGTAATCAATGTTCCATCAGAGGGGGTGAGCAATCTGATAAGTGTGCCTTTCCATATTAGTTATTCCAGAGGAATTAAATTATTGAATGTTATACTGATGCTGGGGAATAATGTTTTTAATTGTCTAATTTTCTTGCAATGTTAGCTTCCAAATTAATTGATTTTGGTTTTCTTGTTTGATTCCCCAGTTTCCTTCAACGCCACAGGAATGGCAGACTGTGGCATCCCATTTTGACAGCCGTTGGGACTTTCCCAATTGTGGAGGGGCTATAGATGGGAAACATGTCCACATTGTGCCACCACCCCATTCGGGGTCATATTATTTTAATTATAAGGGGTTCCACAGTATTGTTTTAATGGCGGTGGTGTCGGCACACTATGATTTTTTATATGTGGACGTGGGGAAGAATGGCCGGATGTCGGATGGAGGAGTATTTGCCGAGACGGAGTTCTGCCAGCGTCTCCAGAGTGGTGGCCTGGGATTGCCACCTGATGAGGATAACGTGGAAGGACTCCCCTTTGTCTTCATTGCGGATGAAGCCTTCGCTCTCAGCAACCACCTCATGAGGCCATTCCCCCAAAGAACCCTCACCCCGGAGAGGAGGGTTTTTAATTACCGGCTGGCCAGAGCTAGAAGAGTGGTTGAGAATGCGTTTGGAATTCTGGCCAGCCGGTTCCGCCTGTTTCAAACAGCCATTAATTTGGCGGAATACAAACTTAATTTTATCATTTTAACCTGCTGCATTCTGCACAACTTTTTAAACAAGCATTCTACCAATTATATAGGCACAGTTGGGCCTGAGGCCGGACAAATAGAAGCCAACCTTACAGGCCTGGATACTGTCCGTACTGGCTTGGCCCCCCAAAGTTCCCGTCAAGTTAGACAGCAATATGTTAATTATTTTATGGGTAGGGGGGCCATTGCAATGGGCCAGGATATATAATTTTTTACAATAAAAAAAATATTGCTGAAATCTGGCATTATATTTATTGCTTGCCTTTCTTTTGGGCTGTCTCCTAGGTTATGGTCGAGCAGTTGTAGTGCCAACTGTATTAGAATTTTAAAAATGTCTAAATAAGCTCCATTGCCACTGTAAACAACTTTTTTACAATTATAACCAAACTGATACTGAGCCTTGAAATAACAAACCACACATTTTTTAAAATACTATAAGGAGATGTTTTTATTAATGGTTGTTATGCATTCAGTTCTGCATTTAGTAGAAAATGTTCATAGACAAAAATATAATGATATCTTAATAATGTAGCAAAATATAATTATATTTAAATATTTCTACCTAATCCACAAAAAAATATTTTTGGTTTTTTGATTTTCGCAAACAGGCTTTTTTTTTTTTTTTGGGAAAATCAAGTTTTTGTTTTTTTTTAAAAGCAAGTTTTTTTTTTTTTTTTTTTTAATCAAGTTTTTTTAGTTTTTTTTTTGGTTTTTGCAAATCAAGTTTTTTTTATTTGTTTTTGGTTTTTTAATCAAGTTTTTTATTTTTTTGTTTTTTTAAAATTATTTTTTTTATTTTTTTGGTTTTTTAAAATCAATTTTTTTATTTTTTTGGTTTTTTAAAATCAATTTTTTTATTTTTTTGGTTTTTTAAAATCAATTTTTTTATTTTTTTGGTTTTTTAAAATCAATTTTTTTATTTTTTGGTTTTTTAAAATCAATTTTTTTTATTTTTTTGGTTTTTTAAAATCAATTTTTTTATTTTTTTGGTTTTTTAAAATTATTTTTTTTGTTTTTTTTTTGGTTAGTTAAAATCACTTTTTTTTTTTTTAATTTGTGTTTTTTAGAAAATCAAGTTTTATTTTTTTGTGGATTTTTGAGCTATATACGAGAAACAGCCCTCCTTTTTGACATTAGGTTAAACAGCCATTTATGTTCTGCCAAAACAAGAAAGAGAAGGCCCAGAATGGGGTCAGCAAAACAGGAAATGAAGGACATGATTGATGTTTTGGGGTTTAAAAAAGGGCATTTAGATTCTACCCAAAACATCAATCATGTCCTTCATTTCCTGCTGCATACGATCCAGCCGATTACGCATTTCATCAATGTCTTTATTCCAGGCCATTATTTGACCAATTAGCCGTTGGGCACTTTCAGAGGTGAAATAGTCACTTCTTGTTGTTGTACCTAAAGTGGAATGAAACCAAAAAATGTCTTTAGAAATATGCACACATACATAGTTTACCTTACCATAAATAAAGCTGTTGTCTCAGACACTGACCTGGTGGGGTGCCCATGTAGCCTAATTCCTCCACATCCTCGGGGGTGGCACTGTTGCTTGAATGAAGCACAACCAGATCCCCTAAAATAGAGTAGACAAATTAAATTAAACAAAAGGCAGCCATGCATAGATTAACGTAAGCTGGTGTGTCAGACACTCACCTGGTGGGGTGCCCATGTCACCCACCTCTCCTTCCTCAACATCCTCAATGGGACTTGGGCTGATTGCCCAATCATGTTTTGCTTGGGGTGGACTGTCTTCTTGTTCTTGGCTGAGTGATTTTTCCCCTATGTGAAACAAAAAATTATTAATCTAATTAGCACACAGATATTTTAGGACATAGTAATTTTCCTACATTTGTAGTGAAGTGGTTTGTGTAGAGTTCCTATTTTACCTCAATATTTAACATTATAAAGACATATTGGATAGATAGATATCAATATCTCAAAATATAGTTAATAATCTTTTGATCTCTCTCTATATCTGGAACAAAATCTCTAAATATCTAACTAAATGTAAAGCCAAAACAATAAGATAACTTCAAATATTCAAAAAGAATGTTTTACATTTCTATATCTATCTATCTACCTATCTATATATATCTCTCTCTCTCTCTATATCTATATATATATATATATATATATATATATATATATCTATATATATCTATATATATATATATATAGATATATCTATATATGATATATAGAAATATATAGATATATAGATATATAGATATAGAAAGATATAGATATAGATAGATATATATATATATATATATATATATATCTATATAGATATATATCTATATAGATATAGATATATATATAGATAGATAGATATATAGATATAGATATATATATAGATATATAGATAGATAGATATATATATATATATATATATATATATATATATATATATATATATATATATATATATATATATATATATATATATATATATATATATATATATATAGATATATATCTATATAGATATATAGATATATATATATAGATAGATATAGATATATATATATATATATACACTACCGTTCAAAAGTTTGGGGTCACCCAAACAATTTTGTGTTTTCCATGAAAAGTCACACTTATTCACCACCATACGTTGTGAAATGAATAGAAAATAGAGTCAAGACATTGACAAGGTTAGAAATAATGATTTGTATTTGAAATAACATTGTTTTTACATCAAACTTTGCTTTCATCAAAGAATCCTCCTTTTGCAGCAATTACAGCATTGCACACCTTTGGCATTCTAGCTGTTAATTTATTGAGGTAAGCTGGAGAAATTGCACCCCACGCTTCTAGAAGCAGCTCCCACAAGTTGGATTGGTTGGATGGGCACTTCTGGCGTACCATACGGTCAAGCTGCTCCCACAACAGCTCAATGGGGTTCAGATCTGGTGACTGTGCTGGCCACTCCATTACCGATAGAATACCAGCTGCCTGCTTCTGCTGTAAATAGTTCTTGCACAATTTGGAGGTGTGTTTAGGGTCATTGTCCTGTTGTAGGATGAAATTGGCTCCAATCAAGCGCTGTCCACTGGGTATGGCATGGCGTTGCAAAATGGAGTGATAGCCTTCCTTATTCAGAATCCCTTTTACCCTGTACAAAGCTCCCACCTTACCAGCACCAAAGCAACCCCAGACCATCACATTACCTCCACCATGCTTAACAGATGGCGTCAGGCATTCTTCCAGCATCTTTTCATTTGTTCTGCGTCTCACAAACTTACTTCTTTGTGATCCAAACACCTCAAACTTGGATTCATCCGTCCACAACACTTTTTTCCAGTCTTCCTCTGTCCAATGTCTGTGTTCTTTTGCCCATCTTAATCTTTTTCTTTTATTGGCCAGTCTCAGATATGGCTTTTTCTTTGCCACTCTGCCCTGAAGCCCAAAATCCCGCAGCCGCCTCTTCACTGTAGATGTTGACACTGGTGTTTTGCGGGTACTATTTAATGAAGATGCCAGTTGGGGTCCTGTGAGGCGTCTGTTTCTCAAACTAGAGACTCTAATGTGCTTATCTTCTTGCTTAGTTGTGCAACGCGGCCTCCCACTTCTTTTTCTACTCTGGTTAGAGCCTGTTTGTGCTGTCCTCTGAAGGGAGTAGTACACACCGTTGTAGGAAATCTTCAATTTCTTTGCAATTTCTCGCATGGAATAGCCTTCATTTCTAAGAACAAGAATAGACTGTCGAGTTTCAGATGAAAGTTCTCTTTTTCTGGCCATTTTGAGCGTTTAATTGACCCCACAAATGTGATGCTCCAGAAACTCAATCTGCTCACAGGAAGGTCAGTTTTGTAGCTTCTGGAAGGAGCTAGACTGTTTTTAGATGTGTGAACATGATTGCACAAGGGTTTGCTAATCATCAATTAGCCTTCTGAGCCAATGAGCAAACACATTGTACCATTAGAACACTGGAGTGATAGTTGCTGGAAATGGGCCTCTATACACCTATGTAGATATTGCACCAAAAACTAGACATTTGCAGTTAGAATAGTCATTTACCACATTAGCAATGTATAGAGTATATTTGTTTAAAGTTAGGACTAGTTTAAAGTTAGCTTCATTTAAAAGTACAGTGCTTTTCCTTCAAAAATAAGGACATTTCAATGTGACCCCAAACTTTTGAACGGTAGTGTATATATATATAATCTATATATATATATATATATAATCTATATATATAATCTATATATATATATAATCTATATATATAATCTATATATATATATTCTATATATATATATCTATCTATCTATCTATCTCTATATCTAGATAGATAGATATATCTCTATATCTAGATAGATAGATATATCTCTATATCTAGATAGATAGATATATCTCTATATCTAGATAGATAGATATATCTCTATATCTAGATAGATAGATATATCTATATCTAGATATATATGGATATGTAACGAGGTTTATTAAAAGATCGTTTAAAACGATGAACAAAAAATCGTATAGGAAGGAAAAGCACATGGAGCAGTATACAAGGTAATAAACACAAGAGAAAAAACACGACAAGTACTTACTTTTTTTAAGAACTTTCCGGATACGTCGGTATTGATCCGGCTCCCTGAGTTTCAGGTCAGACCATCTTTTTCTCAATTGATCTTTGGAGCGCTGGACCCCAAAAGATGCCTGCAAAGTCTCCACGACCTTCGCCATGATTTTGGCCTTGCGCAAATTTGGCCGTGCGTACGGCCCATAATTGCCATCATAGTCGTCTTTGTGAAGAATGGCCACCATCTCCACCATCTCTTTAAAACTCATATTAGAGGCCTTAAATCTAGGCCTCATAGATTTCGTTGACGTTCCAGCCTCCGGGCTGTCTCCACTACCTGAGGTCGTCAACATTTCAGGTGTCTCCGCCATTCTTTAACTCCACTACGCGCCGTAACAAAAAATGGGCGGAGAACATGAGTTAATTTCGAACGTCAGGGGCGGGCGACGCAGGCGGAGTTTCACACATGCGTAGTGTATAAAGAGGGGCCTTGCGCACGTGTCGTACGTACGTTCTGTGCGTCGAATTAGGGGGCGGAGAACATGAGTTAATTTCGAACGTCAGGGGCGGGCGACGCAGGCGGAGTTTCACACATGCGTAGTGTATAAAGAGGGGCCTTGCGCACGTGTCGTACGTACGTTCTGTGCGTCGAATTAGGGGGCGGAGAACATGAGTTAATTTCGAACGTCAGGGGCGGGCGACGCAGGCGGAGTTTCACACATGCGTAGTGTATAAAGAGGGGCCTTGCGCACGTGTCGTACGTACGTTCTGTGCGTCGAATTAGGGGGCGGAGAACATGAGTTAATTTCGAACGTCAGGGGCGGGCGACGCAGGCGGAGTTTCACACATGCGTAGTGTATAAAGAGGGGCCTTGCGCACGTGTCGTACGTACGTTCTGTGCGTCGAATTAGGGGGCGGAGAACATGAGTTAATTTCGAACGTCAGGGGCGGGCGACGCAGGCGGAGTTTCACACATGCGTAGTGTATAAAGAGGGGCCTTGCGCACGTGTCGTACGTACGTACTGTGCGTAGGTGATAGTGGACCAGGACGTTACAAAACGAAGGTAATTTTAATTTTAATTTTATTTGTTTTTTTGGGGGGGGGGGGGGTTTTATGGTCATGACTTTCGAGCAAGCGGCCTATATGGCTTGATAGATTGATGAGGCCTACATAGGGAGAAGATGATGAGGGGTTAGCAGAAACCTAATAAGTGTTTTTTGTCTTGTGACTTTATATTTTCCAGATATAATGAATCCCCTATTTAAGGATCCAGAGTTCCTTACTGCTTTCATTACGAAATATCGAGAGATGAGGAATTTGTGGGAGGTAAAACACCCTCAGTATTATGCTAAGCATGTGAGGAAGTCAACGCTGGAGAGACTTCTGTCCTTTGTCCAGGCGACCATCCCGGACGCAACAATGGAGATATTGCTCAAGAAAATTGGGGGCTTGAGGAATATGTATAAGAGGGAGCATAAGAAGATCCAGGAATCTATGAGATCAGGAGCATCAGCAGATGATGTTTATGTACCCAGGCTGTGGTACTACAATCAACTCCGTTTTCTTGATGACCAGACTGAAGCCAGGGCATCACTTTCAACCCTTCCCTCCACCCTTCCCTCCACCCTTCCCTCCACCATTCCCTCCACCCCAGCAGAGGCTGATGAGGAGCAAGCTGGGTCTTCCATCCTGGATGAACCAGATATGACCATCTGGAGTCAGGTAAATTAGTTTAAACAATATTTACTGTACTAATATTAATGAGGTTAACTGGATGTTAGAATTTTCTCACAGATTTTTGCACTCAAAATTGTGTAGACATATCAATTGACAGGAGTAGCTAAATATGTTTGGCACCTGCTAGAAAAAATTAGGGTGTCTGATTAGACTCTTTTATTAAAGAGATGTATTCACATTAAATTTGCTAGTCATGAGAAATAAATTGTGTGTCATTGATGAACCCCAAAAAATATACTAAAACTATGTCCTTTTTTTATACACAGGATGAGTCCATCCAGGAGGAATGTGTGGAAAGTGGCAGGCAGGAGGAGACCGGGCCCATGGACAGCCTGGAGGAGGCCAGATTCCCCATCATCCTGGAGGAGGCTGGGCCCAGTGTCAGGCAGGAGGTGGCTGGTCCCAGTGAGGTGGCTGGGCCAAGTGAGGTGGCTGGTCCCAGTGAGGTGGCTGGGCCCAGTAGGAGCATGACCCAATCCCAAGTGCCTCCCCTCCGCCTTCCCAAAAAAAGGGCCAGGAAGGGGGCCGTCACACAGGAGGCATCCCTGCGCCTCATGCAAGAGGCCACACGTTTTTTGAGGAGCCCCCCCGAAGCAGAAGAGGCCTATGGCTGCTACTTAGCCAGCAGGCTTCTACAAATGGACTGGGAGCAGCGTCTCATTTGCGAGCGCCTATTTGGGGAAACTATCCAGAAGGGGCTGCAGGGCACGCTAACCCGAAACACACAACTACATGAGGCAGCCCCCCCTCCTCCTCCTCCTCCTCCTCCTCCTCCTCCTGCCACAACTGAAACACCACAGCCACAGCCTCCAAAGAAGGCTACAGGGAAGGCTGCAGGGAAGGGTGCAGGGCAGCGTGGAGGGAAGGCTGCAGGGAAGAGAAGAAAGTGATGACCTGGGTTCAGTCTGGTCTGACAGAAGACGCAGGCTGTTGTAGTACCACAGTCTGGGGACATCTATATCATCTGCTGGTGCTGTTGATCTCTGGGATTCTTGGACCAGATTGTGCTCCCTCTTATATGGACTCCTCAAGATCCCAATTTTCTGGTACACAGACTTTTTCCAGCGTTGACTTCCTCTTTTTTTTTATTTTGACCATGAATAAATGGATCTTTTTTTGAGTTTAGCAAAAGACTTTATGTGTTTTCTTTTAAATCATTGATTTTACACACAATGTTAAATTATCAAGGGACAACAATCTCATTGAGTTTGCAAAAACACAACAAAAATACATTACTAATGTTAATAATGTTCGAGTGGTAAGTCTGGGAAAGAACAAAAATATACATAACCAAAAACGGTGCTTTGGGTTAACTTTATCTTAAAAATAAAAAATAATCACTAGAAAAAAAAAACATTATAATGGGTTCTTTGTAGTAACTTTACAAACCTAAAAAATATAAAAAAAAAAAATTAAAAACAAAAAACAAAAAAAAAAAATACAAATGGGTTATTTGTGGTAACTTTACAAACCTAAAAAATATAAAAAAAAAAATTTAAAAACAAAAAACAAAAAAAAAAAAATACAAATGGGTTATTTGTGGTAACTTTACAAACCTAAAAAATATAAAAAAAAAAATTTAAAAACAAAAAACAAAAAAAAAAAATACAAATGGGTTATTTGTGGTAACTTTACAAACCTAAAAAATATAAAATAAAAAATTTAAAAAAAAAAACAAAAAAAAAAAATACAAATGGGTTATTTGTGGTAACTTTACAAACCTAAAAAATATTAAAAAAAAATTTAAAAACAAAAAACAAAAAAAAAAAATACAAATGGGTTATTTGTGGTAACTTTACAAACCTAAAAAATATAAAAAAAAAAATTAAAAAAAAAAAACAAAAAAAAAAATACAAATGGGTTATTTGTGGTAACTTTACAAACCTAAAAAATATAAAAAAAAATTTAAAAAAAATAACAAAAAAAAAAAAAATACAAATGGGTTATTTGTGGTAACTTTACAAACACCAAAAAATGAAAATTAAAAATATAGAGATAAACATATAAAAAAGTTCAACACCAATCATAAAATAAATATCTGGATAAAAATTACAAGAAAATATGATTCCACACAAAAAAAAACCAAAAAAAAAAAAAAGGTAAAAAGTATTATATTAGTATGGAAACATTGTTTTTAAAAAGCATACTATATCATTCATGAGATCAAAGAGAAAAAGAATCCAGAAATCAGTTTGGGAGAACTCTGAATATGAACAGCAAAACACCTTTGTTCTTTATAGAGCATTCGTAATGAAGAAATAAAATGCGCTGCATTCAACGATCACAGATTTTGCAGCGTGATGAATGTGCTACCTACAATACGAACACTAGTTTTACTAGACCGAGTGCTTCCGTTTAGTTTTTGCTTATGAGCATGCGTCGTTTTTTTGTCCGTCGGACTAGCATACAGACGAGCGGACTTCGGGGTCCGTCGTAGTTACGAAGTAAAAGTTTTGAAGCATGTTTCAAATCTAAAGTACGTCGGATTTGAGGCTAAAAAAGTACGTTGAAAGTCCGGAGAAGCCCACACACGATCGGATTACCAGCCAGCTTTAGTCCGTCAGCGTCCGTTGGACTTTTGTAGACGAAAAGTACGACCGTGTGTACGCGGCATAAGATGTACTAGAAGATACACAACCCCTGGAAAATGTTCATTCAATTGTTAAATTGTGTAGAAATAAAACTAATCAGACATGCCTCAAAACTATTTTCATTTAACATTCTAACCTTCTGGCTTTAAGAAACAGTTAAAAAAAAGAAAGAAAACTGTAGTCAGTTGCAACTGTTTTTGCAGGTCAAGCTGAAGAAAAAAATATGGAATCACTGAATTCTGTGTAAAATATGGAATCACCATGTACTTTTCAGTTCTAAAACAAACATCTGCATCAGATTACATCCTGAAAAATTATGCCATCGTCGCCAAACATCCTTTCAAGTGATGGAATAAGAAAAGTGGCCAAAACCTCAATATTAACGTGTGCATTTATTGAAGATTTAACCACTTGCTTACTGGGCACCTAAACCCCTCTCCTGCCCAGACCAATTTTCAGCTTTTAGAGCTGACACACTTTGAACGAAAATTGAGCAGTCATACAACACTGTACCCAAATTAATTAAGGTTTTTATCATTTTTTCCCCACAAATAGCTTTCTTTTGGTGGTATTTGATCACCTCTGGGTTTTTTATTTTTTGTTAAAAAAAATTAAAAAAGACCGACATTTAAAAAAAAAAATACAAAAGTAGATGCAGACCCTAACTTAATACACACATTTGCTAAAGAACACTGTATCATAAACAATTGCCATAAAATACTGTTTTTTTTAATGTCTCTCCATACAGTTTCCACTTCCGGTCCACATGCACTCCAGAAATAGCTGCGTGGCATTTCTCAGGGTGGGTTTCCTGATGGTGACCACAGTGGACTATGCCTTAATAATGTGTCTCAACACTGTAGTGTTTGGTAGATCATGTGATTTTGACAACACAGGAGAAGATATGAGAGACCGGGGATAGAGCATTGTCACTTTATAACAGGACATATCTGAACAAGAATCTTATGAAGCAGGCAGTAGGTACACTATGTGGGACTTGCAAACAGGAAGAATTTCCAAAAAAGTTTTGATCAATGTCAACGTTTTGGTGAGGCGCAGACCACCTTTCTCAGTACTTGCCTACTGAACTGTTGACATTAAAGGGTTAGTGTTCAGAAAAAAAATTAAGGTGAACTAACACCCTATCCTTCCCTCACCCCCTGGCAAGGGGGGAAGGGGGTGCATTGGTCCTCCTGTAGGGGGCTCGGGCATGCAGGGGGGCCTGGACAGGGAGGGGGATTGGTGCAGTGGGGCAATTACAGAAACAATGCACTATGGTTCTCTTCCTGCAGCAGCTGAAAGACAGCTTCTCCCCCTCCCACTGACATTCAGCTGCAGGAGGAATGGGCATACAGTGCATTGATCCTCCTCCCTGTCCTGCCCACATCTGATCCCCCTCTGTGTGCCTGCCCCGCCACCCTCCCCGCCCACAGCACTGCCAGATTTCCTCCCCCTCTGGGCACTGCAGATGCACAGGGAGGATGTGTCAGGATGAAGAGTGGGGAAAGGGGCTGATAAATGTCATTTATCAACCCCTTCCTTTTCTGAATAAACACAGTGAGCGATCGGTACTGATTGCTCCTTTGTCCATTGATAACTGAGCATAGTAAACTGTGTTATTCATCTCAATGCTGAGGCCGCAGAGAAAGGAATATGAGAATATGTGTCCTAAGTGCCTTTCTCTGTTTCAAAGGTGAGATGTCTAGTCTGTTTAGACCCCTGATATTTCACCCAAGCCCCCTCCCCTCCAAACAGAATTTAAAAAAATGTTAAAACAAATAGTAAACAATTTTTTTTTTAAACTGTAAAAAAAAAAAAAAATTCTAAAAATTGTAAAAAATGAGTTTAAAAAATTTAGGGCTCGTTGACACGGCTTCTCTGGCCTATACAGCGTGAATGAGAAATTTGGTGCCATCTGGTCTGTTAGGCTGGGTTCACAATAGTGCGAATTGGATGAGGGTTTCCCCGCATCCAATTTGCATATCAGGAGACTGTGCCCGACTCTCAATGGAGCCCATTCACACATCTTCAGGATGGCTACGAAACGGTTTGCAGAATACTCCTGTGCGTCTTCTGGTCTGTTTCAGGTCCGAATCCAGCCAAAAATTCGGCCTGATACGTCTCTGAACCAGAGAACAGGGACGCACCGGACGCCTGCTGTGAGCCGCTCCGCACAGCAGTGTGAATCCAGCCTCACTCTATGGGGTTGCAGCGGCTGCATGAACTCGGCTGCAGGTCCTAATTTGATAAGTGTGCAGGTTTGGGTCAGTGGCCCTGAATTCATACTGTCTGTGTTTGGGGCTGTACACCTGCATCCTGTCAAATTAGGACCTGCAGCTGTGTTCATGTAGCTTCTTCATCCTCGCAGCATAACATAGGCTGCCTGCACACAGCAATGTCCACATTTTTTTTAAAAGCCAATTCACACCATACAGGCCACGGCACCTATGTGAATGAGCCTCAGGACCTCATTTACACACTGAGTTTTATTACTCAATACAGTTTAAACCAGTGGCGTCACTAGGGGGTGGCTTTTGGGGCTATAGCACAGAATCCGGGGCCCATAGCTCCGAGTCTCTGCAGGGGTCCTCAAGGGGAGGGGGGGCTCTCTGTGGACCCTAATGTAAGGGGGGCTCTCTGTGGACCCTGATGTAAGTGGGGGGCTCTCTGGGGATAGATATATATATATATATATATATATATATATATATATATATATATATATATATATATACATACACACACACACACACACACGTACGTATATTATGTACATATGTATGCCCGCCCAAGCTTATGACTTTCTTAACTACGTTGCTATGGGCTCTAGCCCCAGATTTTTTGTAGACCTAGCAACTCCCCTGGTTTAAACTTTTAGATTTAGCAGTAATTTTGTAAGTTATGTTATTTTTTTTGTCCACAAGTAAAAATTGTAATGTATTTTTTGGTGAAAATATAGTTTTGATATTTTCAGGGGGAGGTTGGTCCCTGTCAGGAAGGCTATACAGGACCCCGTGATTTCTAACAGCAGCCCCGCCTCCCGGTCCCCACTGTATTGATCTCTGTGGGTGGTGAGCTGTCAGTGCTCACACAGCGGATGCAGCAGTCAGGGGATTTGGAATCCCTGCCCTTCTCCCTGTTCTTGCTGCAGGGTTTCTGGGACAGATTCAAGCGATGCTCTGTGCCGGCGATGAACAATCAGAAACGCTTTGATCCATCCTGGAAGCCCTGCAGAGAGAAGAGGGAGAAGAGCTGGGATTTCAAATCCCCAGACTGCTGCACCAGCTGAATGAGCATTGACAGCTCATTACCCATGGAGATAAGTACAGCGGGGCAAGGGGGGGTGTTGGTTCCCCTTTTTAATTTTTTCTGTAAAGGTGAACTAACCCTTGCTTCAAGCTCTACATACCTTCTTCATGGATTGCACCTGGGCCAGTATCCCTATATGTATGTGTGGTGGTCCACCCTGGCACTTACCTGAACAAGAACATTTGAGGCCGGGTTCACACCTATGCGAATTGGATGCGGATTTACTGCATCCAATTCGCATAGCAGGAGAATGTGACTGGCTGCCTATGGAGCCGGTTCACATATCTCCACTGCGGCTGCGGAGCGCATTGCACAAACGCTGTGTGTCTTTGGCTCCGTTTCAGGGCCGAATTCAGGCACAGATTCAGCCCTGATTCGTCTCTGAAACGGGGAACAGGTTTGCACAGCGCTCCTGTGTGATCCGCAGCCAGTTCCAGTGTGAACCCGGCCTGAAAGTAGAATCACCAGGTGTTATTTTAACAGAATCTGCAGGTTAAATAATAACATTGAGTTTTCAAATGAAGGTGTTAATAATAGGGGTTTACATATATGGTATTTTAAATACAAACTGTACAGACAAATGATTTAGAAGTGCTGCTGTAATGGCATTAAAAACGCTGCGCTATCAAAGGTAAAAAGCCTCTGAACCGTTAAAAAATGTATCCTCTACACCGTGGTAATAATAATGTATAAAATATATAATGAAAAATATATAAAATGACACATGCTTAATAGCTGCAAGCGGTAAACATGTCTCATAAACCATGTAAAAATACTAAAATCGCATTAAAAATGCTGTGCTATCAAAGGTATAAGCAAAAAGCCTCTGAGCTGAAAAAAAATATCCTCTACACCGTGGTAATAATAATATATAAAATATATAATGAAAAATATATAAAATGACACGTGCTTAATAGCCAAATAATAAAGTGACAATGTGCATTCATATAGTGATAAAATTTTTTTTTAAAGCAAATAAGTCCGTGGAAATTTAGATAGATTTAAATAGATCCAAATACTGGAATTATAAAAGTGTTTAAGTGCACTGTGCAAAGTTCAAATTGATCCAATTTACAGGTGCTCCACACTCCATGCGATTCAGTATGCTGTGAAAGTGATGCGATACTCAGGCGTTGTGTTCTCACTCAGGTGCTCCCCCCCATGTAATGAAGGCTCACCTTAAGGTGTGTGACCTTGCTGTTAAGCTTGGTCAATACACGCTTTGGAACCACTACAGGGTTCTACAGTGCGTCCGGGATCCTGGATCAATCGCCAATGTGCTTCAGTAAATCAATGAAAAAAGGATCTCACAGTGTAGTATGTTTATGCAATTTATTAAACCAAAAAATAAAAAGGTCCCACACAGGGTACTCACAATATCCAGACGCCTCAGTGCGCCATTCTACATCAAGCAAAAAACGAATGGTTGAAACCGTCCGGTAACGGGATGGTATTCTGATCGTTCCTAACAGCTGATCTGCTAAGCGTGCCGTCCTGTCCCCTTCCCCCTAAAGTAAATCTGCCCCTGCTTGTGGTTCCTTACGCTGTCCCATGATGCATTTGCTTTGACCATTAAACAGCTGCACCATACACTGTCGATCATAGCTTTACAGTGACTAATAATGCTAAAACTCCTCCTTAGAACCCTAGTTAAGTGGGTACTCGTTCTGCAATCTGATCCACATATTGGTCATAATAAATATAGCCACCATCAGAAAACTCTATCAGATAAATGATCCCTTCTGTCTAATCGCGACCTCATCAAACCACAAGCCAAGCCCCAAGGATGACAAGTCTGGCCACAATCAATTTTGAAATCCTAAATACAATCCTTTAAACTACCTGCTATGTAGTTCTTTGTTTTATGAACTTTTTGCTTTTCGTTCAAAATTGAAATGTACTGCATGTCTGAAGGCAGATAAAATTGCCATGAATAAACACTGACAATTGAAATGGACTTTCAGTGACTTTAATCAAATACATCTGATGATTTATCTCATGGGACCAACTCATGATTAGAAATTTCTGTGTGCTGTGCAAGAGATACACCAAAAGAAGCCAGTGCTTGTATTGTCCAACTTTCATTGGTAGAGAACCTTGGTTTCCCAAGTTTAGCGATGTATATATGCGTCAAAGTTGAATAAAATTGAGTTGAGCTTTACTGCGGTACAGCCAATTAAATGACGTCTTGATTATCGTTGGTGACCATGATATATCTTGTGTGGTGTTAATACCTTCAATTTGGTTTGAAACACATATTGGTCATAATAATTATATCCACAATCAGAAAACTCTGTGGGATAAATTATCCCCTTTGTCTAATTGTGACCACATGGAACCACAAGCCAAGTCCTGGAGATTATAAGTCTGGCCCTATTCGGTTATTAAACACTAAAATGAATCCACAGACTACCTGCTATTGAGGCTTTTCCTTATCAACTTGTTTGCTTTTTTGCTTGAAGAATAAAATGTTCCGCGTGTATGAAGACAGATATCATTAGATAAATTTGCCGTGAATAAACACACTGACAATTTAAATGGATTTTCAATGTGACTTTAATTAAATACATCTGATGATTCATCTCATGTGACCAGCTCATGATTCTGCACGTATGTTAACAAAGCAGGCTGTGTAGGAGATATGCCAAGAGATGCCAGTATTGTCCAGTTTTGATTGGCTGAAAACCTTGGTCTCCCGAGTTTACCAATGTACTGTATGTGTCAAGGGTGAATAAAGTGGAACGTCACTGCTGAACAGCCAATTAAATGCAATCTTGCTTTTTATTTGTGACCACGGTATCTCTTGTGTGGTGCAATAACCTTAATGTGGTCAGACCTCACAGGAAGTTCCAGATACTGTGGTAAGTTGGTTTTCAAGTTGTTCTTTATATGAGGTTTTTGTTTATGAAAATTAGTTTGAGTGCAATAGTAATCCAAGGCATATAACCTATCCCTAACAGTTAGACCTCTCCCTTCCCCTACCATAAAGGGATCTTTACTCCATTTTAATGACGTATTTAATTAAAAGTTCTGCCTAAAACTGGCCATACATGTAACAATAAAATTATGGAATCTATATAACAATCACTATGTAACAATCTAATTAGGTGGGCCCTTCCATCAATCCAATTGCTGTACCTTAGATTGCAGTAGACACCACAAGATACCTCCTATGGTGCCTGTGTTGCTTTTACACCTAAAAGTTTAAAAAAAGGGCAGGTTCATTTTAACCCTTAAATCCACTCTTAAGACCTCTATGACTAAGCCCTGTGAGTGGGCAAAATGTATCAGAGGGGCGTGGCCTGGGAGGAGGCAGGTTGACGCGGCATCTCACATCTGTGTACCTTGGCTGGGTCTTTTGGCGTGCAGCGTTTTGCTGATCGTCTCAAGTGCACTTTTGCAAGAGCTGGGATGAGCTCTTCTGACATCGGCACCCATCGGTTGTGTGAGACACCGGGGAATCTTGTAGTGGGACTTTCAGCAGCACTCCAAGTTATACAGTATAGGTCACTCTAATGCCAGGTACACCCAGAGTTTTTTTTTGTTCTGACTGATTGCTGTACTAACGGAAGCAATGTTAGTACAGTGATCTCCCCACTGAGCTATTGTGTTCTGACAGGGAGAGTGACCCCCCGCCATAACACAGTGATCAGGGCTTGCAGCTACTTCCTGCAAGTGCTGATTGGATGCTGATTTTCCAGCATGCCTGTTCAATGAAAGCCGGCTGCTGTATACACGGTCTGAATGTCGGCTCGCTGTTGTACTGGCTGATATTCAGCTCATGTGTACGAGACTTTAAGCTAGCCATAAATTGATCAAAAGTATTGTCAAAAGGTCACTTTCCATCCATCAGAAGCTGCAGATATTGCTCAGTGTATTCTGATAGCCATTGGTGCAATATCCTGGCGAAGAGACTCCTCCATCCACCTCATTTGTGGAATCTCCATCCACACAAACAATAAAAAACATATATGGTGAGCTTTAAACGCTCTAATCCTATCCTTTAACTCTCAAACTTGTTTCAAAATGAATCCCTATCTCTTACATTTTAAAATTAAGCCTTAAACCCCACTCCAACTTTCTTGGACCCTTCAGCCTTAGCGAAAGCCCCACCAACTCTATTTCTTTTTTTTCCCATCTTTTTTATTGAGTTTTTTCATGTATTAAAAGGTACAAAACAGAGCCATTTGGGCATCACTAGGCTCGCTAGGTACATATAAAAGAAAACATTAACAACACAACTTGAATCTAAATGCACCCTGCTCACGAAAGTGACCAGGTAAAGTACAGAAATAAAGTGTCTACTTGCTGAAAGTATCTCCTGGGAGATTAATACTCTCTCTGCCCTTGACCAAGTTCAACCCAGTGCCGGATTGCGGGGATACCCTGGCTTTGGGGGCGACATCAGTGAATTATACTTAACTCAGAGGGAGTGCCTCCAAAGAGGCAGTGGTGGAAGGTGAATTCAGCAATATGTGTCTCAAACCTTAGATACATTTTTGGGACAGTCCGTAGATTCGTACATGAATCTTTTGAAGTGAAATGGCGAGATTAACTAGGTGTTTCCAGAACTCAAGTGTAGGGGCTAAAGGAGACTTCCACTTTAGGATTATAGCTTCACCAACTCTATTTCATGAAAAATACCTTTGGAGCTTTGGACTTGTGCCAATGTAATCAGTTTCAGTCACTCAAGAGACCATTCATTGACCTGCAGTTGACAACTTTCTGACCTGCATTTAACTTGCTTCAAGCAGGTTTTGCATTCCCCTAGATTTGTATGTGGATACAAGACCCATCTGGCATGAGCCTATTTATTATGCATGTATATATACCATTTGTCCTGCAGTGTTCAGGCTGGTCCAGTGACATCACAGGTTTTTCCTCGTGTAGCACCCTCTAGCTTAGTGTGCTAGTGTATATAGGTTTTTTTTATTTGTTAGTGCAGGTAAATTTGGCTTGGCTAGCAGCCAAGCCTGTATTGAATCTGGGTCAGGGTTGAGTGACTCTGGGAGGCTGGATGACTCATCAGCAGCACCTCTGTTACCCCCTCCTACTTGCTGAAACCTTGGAGAATCTTCCAGAAGAATGGAAGGGAGGTTAGGAGGAGTTGGCTGGAGTATTGATGAGTTGGAGGCCACCTCCTGTATACTTAGGGTCAAGCCAGCAGGGGGCAGTCGAGTGGAAGATGGAGTGCTGAGGAGGATTTTGGTGGCCCTTGGGGGTAGCCTCCTAGGGGGGGTGACCTTGGGTCTGGGGCTCGGGTGCTGGAAGGATCCTCTTAAAACACACGGAGCAGTCCTTTCCAGAGGCATGAGAGCCAGAGTGAGGACAGCAGGAGCCAGCTAGCATGTCCAGGAGAAGTCAGCCGGGTGACTGGTGAGTGTGACAGTCAGGGAGGACTGTGGGATGTAGTCAGAAGGGCTAGGGAGAGAGGCAGCTGCAACCAGGTGGGCTGGCTGTGTCTGAAGAGGTGGTGCTGGGATCAGTAGCCACAGGAATGTAGCTGGACTCTGGATTTTCTCTACACACCAAAGGGCCCCACAGTCCCTGCCTGTAAAGGGCTTCTGCTTAATCTGACTAAGTGCCTTTCTGTCAGATTCATCAAACAGTGTTCCAGCTGGGTCTGTGTTGTTTTTGGCAAGCGAGTGCTGGAGGAAGAGAGAGGAGTGTATATAGAGAAATTGACCCTGAAGAAGTTGTTCCAAGTCAAGTGGGCATCCCATAGTTTCCCTATCCAAGATTTATCCCCTCATAAAAACAAGCACTGAACTGTTTCCTGATTCTGGGAGCCTGTGGTGATTCAGTGTGCCTGGCTGTGCAGGGTGGGGGATCCCTATTCACCAGCGGCTCCTACGTGGGGTGCGCTACACTCCTATTCTCAGCCAGCTGCAGTGGAAATCATTACTTTGGGACTGAGTGCTGCTCAGTCCACAGATACTGTGAGCCAAGCTGAAGTGGGTTAAATACTGTTGGACATAATAATAAAGAAGAGGAATGGCATCAGATGGCAGATAATTGAGTCAACAGAGAACAACGACCGAGAGGTGCTATGTTTTTTATTTTTACTGGTGCTGGTCAGATCACTAGGTGAAAACACAGGGAAAAAGAAAACAAATAGAGCTACCACGTCTAATGATCGGTAAGCTGCAATATTACATTCTTAGTTTTGGGTTTAATATCGCTTTAACTTACTCCCTAACACTATTATTATTATACAGGATTTATATAGCGCCAATAGTTTATGCACCCGTTTTCAACATAAGGGCAGACAGACCTGCTCATTAGAGCTTACAATCTATGAGGGAGGGTCAAGAGATACAAAAGTTAATAGCTGTGGGGGATGGGCTGATGGAGAAAATAAAAGTACAGTTGTTAGGTGGGGATCGGATAGGCCTCTCTGAAGAGATGAGTTTTCAGGGATTGTCTAAAAGTGGACAGAGTAGGAGATAGTCAGACAGATCAGGGTAGGGAGTTCCAGAGGATGGGAGAGGCTCAGGAGAAGTCCTGGAGGCGAGCATGGGATGAGGTGACAAGGGAACTAGAGAGCAGGACGACAATTAGGTTGGTACTTTGAAACTAGGTTAGTGATAAGGGCCAAGTTGAGGATGGCTTTGTAAGTTGTTAGTATTTTTAATTTAATTTGTTGGGTGAGTGGAAGCCAATGGAGGGATTGACAGAGAGGAGTAGCAGACACTGAGCGGTTTGTAGGGTGGATGAGCCTGGCAGCAGCATTCATGATGGACAGAAGGGGGAATAGCCTATTTAGGGGTAAGCCAATGAGGAGGAAGTTGCAGTAGTCGAGGCAGGAGATGACCAGGGAGTGAATTAGAAGCTTTGTGGTGTCATTGGTCTCCCCTGATGAAGTCACGTGGGCGTGATGTAACACGTAGGGCATCCTAGACTGGAAGTGATGAGTTGGAGATCTTTTTATGCTGAGTATATGATACCAAAGGCGTTTTTGCTGCTTTTCTGACGTAAGAGTTACTCCTTTATTAAAACATTTTTTACTAACAATATTACACGAAGGGACGTCTCTTAGGGTAAAAACAAACATATGGATGAGCGCATGTGAGGGAGTCTTAAAGGGACCAACACCAGAGGATATCCAAATCAACTGAAAAGGACTACAAGGTTGATGGAAGAGGATTTCTATATGTAATCAAATGTGTATTTGTTATTTATTGAGGTGAGAATACTAGGAGGAAAAGAGAAAATGGCGCAAAGACCGACCAGACATATAGAGCAACAATCAGAAAAAAAAGATATATATATATAAAGATTATATGATGATGTCTTATACAATGAATATCTATATATACACACAGATCGTGATATATATGGCTAGTGTATATATAACCATACACATATACACATAAAAAGAAAGAGTCCCAGCAAATTAATTGATAAAAAATAATGATGAATGGTGAAGATGGAAGAAATTGATGATAAGCACCAGCGGCAGCTCTATCGGGAGTAGAAACAATTACTCTGGAAGATAAATGGGGAAGGAGACAAGGTGCGGAAATCTCAGTGCAATATCATAAGCAACTTTAATGGGAATATATGTAAAAAGTGGCCTAATGGCTAATCACAATTTCTCAATAACAAATAGGCATGTAGACAGATGTGTAGTGTCCAATATGGAAGTTTGCGGCTTCACAGTGGAGCGTTCCAGCGATGTTAAGGAGGGCTGTCCAGATGACGATGAAAAAAGTTTGGGGCGGTCTGTGATATTTCGCTGGTGCTGGTGAGAGCATATTCATTGGGGGTGCAGATGGACCTGGGTGTCAGCAAGACTGCACGCCGTTCATATCAAAATCCCCAGAAACCGGAACTGGACACAGACCAACATGGAACGCACAACTCACTGCAAACTAAGCAGTGGAAATGACATGTGGACGTGTCAGATGGCGTGTTTCAATACATCCGCATTTTCTTTAGATCAAGTTGGCTGGTAAACACTGTCAATCATATATAGGCTAAAGCCGGTCGCTACGCAACGGCGTCAGCTGAACCAAGGGCAATAATTCAACATAGAAATGGGCACAGATAGTGCTTACAATGTAAAATTAGTTAAAAAATGTTAAAAACTCATACCTTAGAACAAAAAAGAAGAAAAAAGGAAAGAAAGACTGCATATAAAAAGAGAAAAAAGTGAATATGGAGGAAGCATATAGAAGATATATGAAAATTTGCAAATGGATGGATAGATAGATAAGATATAGCACTGGTTGAAAAGTATAAAAAAAGGCTAACTTAAATCTATAATGAACATAGTAATAAGATAATTTAATAGTCGAAATAACCAGTCAGACAATCAAACTAATGGGCTCTGGATAATTATTATTAACTTAGGCTGTATCAGAGTAGTGTAAAGAATAAAAATAATATAATGTAATTAATTAAAATGATGGGAATGACCATACTGGGTGCATGCATATAAATAAGAGCACCTGCATAGCACATTGGGAAATATTTTAAAAAAATTAGCGGTAGCAAATATGGTAACTAAGACGAATACTACATATAAATATAGTAGAATGGTAACTGGATAGTATAAATTTTAACTATAACAAAGTGATGTAAACAATAAAAAAGATAATAAAGATAAATAGAATATGATTAATTTAAATTAATTAAATGACCTTACTGGGTACATGCATATGCATATGAATAGAAGCACATGCATAGCACGTCGGAATGATATTTTTAAAATAACGGTAGCAAATATGGTAAATTAGGGGAATGCTTAATATAATAGAATAGTAACTGGATAATCATAAGCACACATATATTCCCACACATGCGCATGTTAGCACATATCTGAGCCTGTATACATACATAGATATGTGGGTATGGACATGAATATTGAAAAATGAATCTATTAAAAAAAAACGGAGGTGTCACTATCGGGTGGAAGTACAGCATTTGTTTATATGTTGTCACACTGAAGCTGCCTGCACTGAAGAAATAAAACTATACACCTTATTTATCATTAGATTTGGACTGTTATACCCTTTTTAGCGCATGTGCACTTTACTTTTATTCAACTATTCTAATGCACTGAGTGTAAATTGATTCAATTTGATGATTTGATATATTTTCATCACGGATCATTTGAGGTTATTTGTTTTGATAGTATTCGTTTATTTTTTATGGTATACGCAGCACTTATTCATATTTATTATTGGTTAGGAAGGGGTGTATCTTGGGGATGTTGCTGAGATTGAGGTGGCAAGCTGTGGACAGTGAATGGATGTGGGGCCGAAAGGATAGCTCAGAGTCCAGGATAACACCTAGTACCTTGGCATGCGAGGACGGGTTGACAGGTGTGCCGTTGATTTTGACAGAGATCAGGGGATAAGGCATGTGGGGAAGGAATATTATGAGCTCGGATTTTGATAGGTTGAGTTTGAGGAAGTGGTATGACATCCGGGCTGATATGTCTGTTAGTAAATTAGTGATTCGTTAAGAGACTGAAGGAGTGAGCTGAGGGATATAGAAAAAGATTTGGATATCATCGGCATAGAAATGGTATTGAAAGCCATGGGAGGCAATCAACTAACCCAGGGAGGAGGTGTAGATCAAAAAAAGGAGAGGTGCAAGAACAGATCCTTGGGGAACATCGACAGAGAAAAGAAGTGGGGAAGAGTAAGAATTGTAAGTGACACTGAAGGTGCAGTTGGATAGGTAGGATGAGAACCAGTAAAGAATACAGTCACAGAGACCAAAGGTGTGGAGTTTTTTGAGAAGGGGGGGTGGGGGTGGTCCACTGGGTCAAAGGCAGCAGATGGGTCCAGGAGTAGGAGTACAGAATAGTGTCCATTGGTTTTAGTCGTTGGTAGATCATTTAAGGAGAGCAGTTTCTGTGGAGTGTTGAAGGCGACATCCAGACTGAAGGGAATCAAAGAGTTTGTTCTCAGTCAGATGGTCGCTCAGTCGGTTGTAGACCAGACATTCAAGGAGTTTGGAGGCAAAGGGGAGAAGGGAGACCGAGCATAGGTTGTTCAGATTGGTGGGGTCCAATTAGGGCTTTTGAAGAATAGGGGTGACTAGTGCATGCTTTTAGGGAGTTAAGGAAGATGCCAGAAGAGAGGGAAAGATTGAAGATGTGAGTTAAAGAGTAGAATGGAGCTAGAGGGTGACCATAGCATTTGCAAGAGAGCAGGGTCTGGGGGGAAGGTGGTTGGGTAGGCATTAGAAAAAAGTTTTGCAACCTCGTTAATAGTAGCAGGGTTGAAAAAAGGAAGTTATGATTGCCCCTGTGGACATGGGGGGGTGTTAAGTGGGGTGGTATCTGCGCATTAGAGATCTCCTTACAAATTGTATCTATCTTATACTGTATTTGAAGTGATTGCCGATTTCCTGGGCAGTGAGTGAGCTGGTGGGTGGAGGCTAGATTAACATTAAATACTTTGTGCCTATCTCACCACTGCACCTGGCCCCCCATCCCCTCCTCTTGCTGTCAGCACCTGTCCCCCTTCCTCCTATTTATCTCATCACTTCACCAAAGCCCTCCTCTGCACTTTCTGCCACTGCCCCAACATACAGAATGCCTCAGCACTCACCACTGCTGTACCAATTTGCACTTCTGTGCTCACTACAGTGATGCACTCTTCTGAAAAAAATAAATAAATGAGATGGCTGTTCTTCCTTGTCAATCCTTGGTACCTGCACTTTGCTCAGCCTTCAGGATAATTGTCATGGTCTCTCTGGTGTTAGAATTTAGCTACTAATAGGTTATTGACTGACATTTTCAGCTGCAATAATCAATAGAATTCTGTGTGGCCTTATCATTCCTCATAATGAAGACCTGTCAAGAGCATCTTCTTGCTGGTAATCAGGTACATCAATCCATCCAAACAATGGATCCCAGGAGGGTACACATGGACGCATCCTGAAGTGCTTATAGGGAATATAGAGTGTTTTTGAATATACATTCAGTATATCATCTGCTTGGAGAGAAACTGCCCTTTTTTATAAGCATCCTATTCACCAGTCTGTCCATGTACATTTTTTAATTTTTTCTCATATGCTTTTCTTATTACAGGTATTTATATAGTGCAACTATTTTACACAACACTTTACATACTGTATATTCACAATTAAGCCAATTAACCTTCCAGCATGTCTTTAGAGTGTGGGAATAAACCGAAGAAACTCAGGCAAGCACAGGAGAACATGCAAACTCCATGCAGATAATTTACTAGCTGGGACTTTAATCAGAGTCCCAAATACTGCAAGGGAGAAGCCACTTGGATGTATTTTATTGATATTATTATACAGGATTTATATGGAACCAACATTTTGTGCAGTGCTTTACAACATGAGGGCAGACAGTACAATTACAATACAATTCAATACAGGAGGAATCATTGGCTTATTTACCAATTTTGGATATTTGTAGATCTCCCCCATTACATAAAATCAAGTCACCTAACACTCAGTTGAATGTTGGGCCTATAGTTAGAATTTTAATACA
This sequence comes from Lithobates septentrionalis, assembly GCA_037952835.1. Taxonomy (NCBI): domain Eukaryota; kingdom Metazoa; phylum Chordata; class Amphibia; order Anura; family Ranidae; genus Lithobates; species Lithobates septentrionalis. The sequence continues at coordinate 1,663,696 of JBBDGP010000231.1, read as the reverse complement.
TCATTCCCGTATACTTCTTTTCTACACTTCGTTTTTACTTGTGTCACTTCGCCCCGTCATTAGTGGAAATAAACCATCATTGGTGGGGGTAAGCTCATGACATAATGTGCATGTGGTAGTTACATTGTCTTTGGCGCCCGGCTCTATTGTCAACATTAGGGATGAGCTTCGTGTTCGAGTCGAACCCATGTTCGACTCGAACATCGGCTGTTCGACCGTTCGCCGAATTGCGAACGATATGGGCCGTTCGCGCCAAATTCGTGTGGCGCGTCACGGCCCATAATTCACGGCGGCATCGCAGTGCATTGTTGGCTGATGATTGGCCAAGCATGCACTATGACCCGCATGCTTGGCCAATCACAGCGCCGCCTGAACAGAGAGCCGTAATTGGCCAAAGCCAAGGAGGCTTTGGCCAATTATGGCTCAGGGGATTTAGTACACGCCCCACACTATATAAGGCCGCCTGCACGGCGGCCCTGTGTAGTGTGTGTTCCGGTGTGCTGAGAGATAGAGAGAGAGAGAGAGACAGTGTCATTTCATTTGAGTTAGATAGATTAGGCAGAACAGTCAGTCAGTTAGCTGCACTTACAGTGTATTGTGTATATATATGCATCACAGGTGTTGCATATATATATATACACTGTATTCAGTTTAGCTAGATCCGTTCCTGTTATCTTCTAGACTATTTACATTTAGTGCAGTGCGTCCTGCTCACAGTGTTCAGCTAGATCCGTTCCTGTTATCTTCTAGACTATTTACATTTAGTGCAGTGCGTCCTGCTCACAGTGTTCAGTTAGATCCGTTCCTGTTATCTTCCTACTGACAGGCAGGCTTGTCTGGTTACAGTATATAAAGCTACCTGAAGAAAATTACTGGTGTTCTATTTGATCCTATTAGTACCACGGTCAGGCAGCTAGACTATTTACATTTAGTGCAGTGCGTCCTGCTCACAGTGTTCAGTTAGATCCGTTCCTGTTATCTTCCTACTGACAGGCAGGCTTGTCTGGTTACAGTATATAAAGCTACCTGAAGAAAATTACTGGTGTTCTATTTGATCCTATTAGTACCACGGTCAGGCAGCTAGACTATTTACATTTAGTACAGTGCATCCTGCTCACAGTGTTCAGCTAGATCCGTTCCTGTTATCTTCCTACTGACAGGCAGGCTTGTCTGGTTACAGTATATAAAGCTACCTGAAGAAAATTACTGGTGTTCTATTTGATCCTATTAGTACCACGGTCAGGCAGCTAGACTATTTACATTTAGTACAGTGCGTCCTGCTCACAGTGTTCAGCTAGATCCGTTCCTGTTATCTTCCTACTGACAGGCAGGCTTGTCTGGTTACAGTATATAAAGCTACCTGAAGAAAATTACTGGTGTTCTATTTGATCCTATTAGTACCACGGTCAGGCAGCTAGACTATTTACATTTAGTACAGTGCGTCCTGCTCACAGTGTTCAGCTAGATCCGTTCCTGTTATCTTCCTACTGACAGGCAGGCTTGTCTGGTTACAGTATATAAAGCTACCTGAAGAAAATTACTGGTGTTCTATTTGATCCTATTAGTACCACGGTCAGGCAGCTAGACTATTTACATTTAGTACAGTGCGTCCTGCTCACAGTGTTCAGCTAGATCCGTTCCTGTTATCTTCCTACTGACAGGCAGGCTTGTCTGGTTACAGTATATAAAGCTACCTGAAGAAAATTACTGGTGTTCTATTTGATCCTATTAGTACCACGGTCAGGCAGCTAGACTATTTACATTTAGTACAGTGCGTCCTGCTCACAGTGTTCAGCTAGATCCGTTCCTGTTATCTTCCTACTGACAGGCAGGCTTGTCTGGTTACAGTATATAAAGCTACCTGAAGAAAATTACAGGTGTTCTATTTGATCCTATTAGTACCACGGTCAGGCAGCTAGACTATTTACATTTAGTACAGTGCGTCCTGCTCACAGTGTTCAGCTAGATCCGTTCCTGTTATCTTCCTACTGACAGGCAGGCTTGTCTGGTTACAGTATATAAAGCTACCTGAAGAAAATTACTGGTGTTCTATTTGATCCTATTAGTACCACGGTCAGGCAGCTAGACTATTTACATTTAGTACAGTGCGTCCTGCTCACAGTGTTCAGCTAGACCTGTTCCTGTTATCTTCCTACTGACAGGCAGGCTTGTCTGGTTACAGTATATAAAGCTACCTGAAGAAAATTACTGGTGTTCTATCCCAGCTTAGTGCAGCTACAGGCCATTAGTATGTCTGGAAGGCCAAGAAGGAGAGGCAGACAGTCACAAGCCAATAAGAGAGGGCAAGCAGGCTCTGTGTCTAGTGCTGGTCGTGGAGACGGTGCATCCTCATCAGCACGTGGCCATGGGACACGCTTGGCCTTTTTTTCGGCAGCTGGCCATGTTGAGCCGCAACATGCGGAAGACTTGGTCGAGTGGATGACCAAGCCGTCCTCATCCTCCTCATCCTCTCTCACCCATGCCCAGGGTGCTTTGTCTGGCAAAGCAGCGGCCTCTTCCATGGCTCCACCATATCCTCCTGAGGATTCTCTCGAACTGTTTGACCACAGTGTTGGGTACATGCTCCAGGAGGATGCTCAGCGTTTGGAAGGCTCTGATGATGATACTGAGCTCGATGAAGGCAGTAACATGAGCACGGACAGAGGGGGTGCCCAAGAAGGACAGCAATCTGGCAGTCATGCTCCCCCTGCTGCAGCATACTGCCAGGTTTGCTCCAGTGATGAGGAGGGGGGGGATGATGAGGTCACTGACTCAACGTGGGTGCCTGATAGGAGAGAGGAGGAGGAGGAGGAGGAGGAGGCGGCACATCACCAACGAGGCAGGATGCCCTCCAGGGGCCAGCCTAAGGGCAGCACATTGACTGCATCACACCCCAAAGCTCCACATGTGCAGGGCGCTGCAGTCTCTGCGCGTTATTCAAAAAGTTCTTTGGTGTGGGCCTTTTTTGAGACGAGTGCATCGCTGCTATTTGCAACATATATCTCAAGCGTATCTCACGTGGCCAAAACATCTCCCGCTTGGGTACCACATGCTTGACCAGACATATGTTGACCTGCCATGCAGTTCGTTGGCAAGCGTATCTAAAAGACCCACACCAAAGAACAAAGAGGATCTCTGCTTGCTCCTCATCAGCTGAGATTTCCAACCCCACTAGACCTCCAGTCCTCTCTGAGACCTGCAGTGAGAGGAATGAAGGTGTAGAATTAGGTGTGTCACAGCCAAGTACTTGTGGGCAATCTGCTTTTGGTACACCGACGTCAGATTGTACCAGGCAAATTTCCCTGCCCCAGCTGCTGCACCGCCGAAAGAAGTTTGCTCCCAGCCATCCACATGCCCAGCGGTTGAATGCTAGCTTGGCAAAATTGCTAGCACTTCAACTGCTGCCTTTTCAGTTGGTAGACTCTGCCCCCTTCCGTGAGTTTGTGGAATGTGCGGTTCCTCAGTGGCAGGTACCCAAACGCCACTTTTTCTCACGGAAGGCGATTCCGGCTCTCTACCGGCATGTGGAAGGCAATGTCCATGCCTCGCTGGACAGGGCGGTCAGCGGTAAGGTGCATATTACCGCTGACTCATGGTCCAGCAGGCATGGACAGGGACGTTACCTAAGTTTCACGGCGCATTGGGTGACTCTGCTGGCAGCTGGGAAGGATGCAGGACAAGGTGCAGTAGTGTTGGAGGTTGTTCCGCCACCACGCCTCCAAAATGATGATTGTGACACACCTCTCTCCTCCACCCCCTCCTCTTCTTCTTCCTCCATGGCCTCTTCCTCGGAACCAGCGGTGCTCCATAGTCGTTCAAGGGGCTACGCAAGTACGCAGGCCAAAAGATGCCATGCGGTGCTTGAGCTGGGTTGCTTGGGGGACAGGAGCCACACTGGGGCAGAGGTTCTGTCAGCTCTGCAGGGGCAGGTTCAGAGGTGGTTGACGCCACGCCAACTTAAGGCAGGAATGGTGGTTTGCGACAATGGCACCAACCTCCTCTCTGCCCTCCGACAGGGACAAATGACCCATGTGCCCTGTTTGGCTCACGTCCTTAACTTGGTGGTGCAGCGGTTCTTGGGCAGGTACCCGGGCTTACAGGATGTCCTGAGGCAGGCATGGAAAGTCTGTGTACATTTCCGCCGGTCATATAATGCCAGTGCTCGGCTGACGGACCTCCAAAAGGAGTTTAACCTGCCCAAGAACCGCCTAATCTGTGACATGCCCACCAGGTGGAACTCAACGTTGGCCATGCTGCAGCGGCTGCACATGCAGCAGAGGGCCATCAATGAGTACCTGTGCGACTATGGCACCAGGACAGGGTTAGGGGAGCTTGGTTTTTTTTCCCCACGCCAGTGGGCCATGATCAGGGATGCATGCACTGTCCTGTCACCATTCGAGGAGGCCACGAGGATGGTGAGCAGTGACAGTGCATGCATCAGTGACACTGTCCCCCTTGTCCACCTGTTGGAGCACACGCTGCGTGGAATAATGGACAGGGCACTTGAGGCAGAACAGAGGCAGGAAGAGGAGGACTTCCTTAGCTCTCAAGGCCCCCTTTATCCAGACAGTGTTCCTGCGTGCCCGCCGATCACACAGGAAGAGGACGAGGAGGAGGAGGAAGATTGTGTCAGTATGGAGGTGGAGCCTGGCACTCAGCATCAGCAGCAGTCTTTAAGGGATCAGTCCCAAGAAACATATGGACTTGTACGTGGCTGGGAGGAGGTGGCTGCGGACGTTGTCGTCCTTAGTGACCCAGAGGACTCCGGACCGAATGCCTCAGCAAACCTACGCTGCATGGCCTCCCTGATCCTGCAAAGCCTGCGTAAGGATCCTCGTATTCGTGGTATCAAGGAGAAGGACCAATACTGGCTGGCAACCCTCCTTGATCCACGATACAAGGGTAAGGTTGCGGACCTTATCTTGCCATCGCAGAGGGAGCAGAGGATGAAACATCTTCGGGAGGCCTTGCAGAAAGGTCTGTGCAATGTGTTCCCAGAGACTGGGAGGTTACAAACTCCTGTTTCTGGACAACGTGTTGCTGAGGCTTCGGTCAGTCAAAGAAGGAGCGGTGGAGAAGGTGGCCGTCTGACCGATGCGTTCAGACAATTTTTTGGTCCGCAGCCCCAAGGTATGATCGGTTCCAGCAACCATCGCCAGCGTCTGTTTTACATGGTGCAGGAATACCTAGGGGCAAGATCAGACTTGGACACCTTTCCCACCCAAAATCCTCTGGGTTACTGGGTCTTGAGGATGGATCACTGGCCAGAGCTTGCACAGTATGCAATTGAGCTACTGGCCTGTCCTGCATCCAGCGTTCTTTCGGAACGCACATTCAGTGCTGCTGGAGGCGTGGTAACCGATCACAGGGTGCGTCTGTCCGCCGACTCGGTCGATCGGCTGACCTTCATAAAAATGAATCAGTCTTGGATCACCACCAGCTACCAAGCACCTGATGCTGATGTAACCGAATAATTTTTTTTGAAATCTCAGATCCCTTCAAAGACTGCCTATGCTGATGCTGAGTGACTATCCCCGAGTAATTATCCTCTTCCTCCTCAATCATCACGCTGATAGCTTGTAAGAACATTTTTGGTTCTGGGCGCCACCACCAGTGCCTAAGGCACAATTTTTCAGCCCCTGTTTAACAGGGGCGTGTAATTACAATTTTTGATGTAATACTTTGCAGCAGGGCTCGTTCCTGCATTCCAACTAGAGTGTCTGTGAGGGGTTGCAGTGTTGTGGCACCAGCACCAGTGCCTAAGGCCCAATTTTTCTGCCCCTGTCTAACAGGGGCGTGTAATTACAATTTTTGATGCAATACTTTGCAGCAGGGCTCGTTCCTGCATTCCAACTAGAGTGTCTGTGAGGGGTTGCAGTGTTGTGGCACCAGCACCAGTGCCTAAGGCCCAATTTTTCTGCCCCTGTCTAACAGGGGCGTGTAATTACAATTTTTGATGTAATATTTTGCAGCAGGGCTCGTTCCTGCATTCCAACTAGAGTGTCTGTGAGGGGTTGCAGTGTTGTGGCACCAGCACCAGTGCCTAAGGCCCAATTTTTCTGCCCCTGTCTAACAGGGGCATGTAATTACAATTTTTGATGCAATACTTTGCAGCAGGGCTCGTTCCTGCATTCCAACTAGAGTGTCTGTGAGGGGTTGCAGTGTTGTGGCACCAGCACCAGTGCCTAAGGCCCAATTTTTCTGCCCCTGTCTAACAGGGGCGTGTAATTACAATTTTTGATGCAATACTTTGCAGCAGGGCTCGTTCCTGCATTCCAACTAGAGTGTCTGTGAGGGGTTGCAGTGTTGTGGCACCAGCACCAGTGCCTAAGGCCCAATTTTTCTGCCCCTGTCTAACAGGGGCGTGTAATTACAATTTTTGATGCAATACTTTGCAGCAGGGCTCGTTCCTGCATTCCAACTAGAGTGTCTGTGAGGGGTTGCAGTGTTGTGGCACCAGCACCAGTGCCTAAGGCCCAATTTTTCTGCCCCTGTCTAACAGGGGCGTGTAATTACAATTTTTGATGCAATACTTTGCAGCAGGGCTCGTTCCTGCGTTCCAACTAGAGTGTCTGTGAGGGGTTGCAGTGTTGTGGCACCAGCACCAGTGCCTAAGGCCTAATTTTTCAGCTCCTGTTCAACAGGGGCATGTAATTACAATTCTTGATCTAATATTTCACAGCAGGGCCCTGTGAGGGCTTACAGTGTTGTGGCCACAGCAACACCTAAGGCCCAAATTTCTGCAGAGTATATAGGGCAGGACCCTACTTTCAAACATCTAACTTACAAACGACTCCTACTTGCAAACGGAAGGAGACAACAGGAAGTGAGATGAAATCTACCCCTAGGAAGGGAAATTCTCTCCTGTAAGAGTTAATATGGGAAAACAATTTCTCCTTTCCACTGATGCTTTCCAATCCTTGTTCCACAAAAAAACCCAAATTTTCAAAAAACATTTTTCATTGGGACAAAAAGTGAGGTGAAATCTTCTGAAGAGGAGGAAAGACAGCAAAACAAATGTCACAGGGGTGATAACCCTTCCCTATGTTTTCCAAAAAGCTTAAAAAAGATTTTTTGGCTGGAGCTAAACACGTTAAAAATGTACCCGTTCAAAATTACAAAGAGATTCTACTTAACAACAAACCTACAGTCCCTGTCTTGTTTGCACCGCCTGTATACTGCTGTTCAGAGTATATAGGGCCTTTCCTTATTTTAATTTGGGTGCGGGGTTCCCCTTAATATCCATACAAGACCCAAAGGGCCTGGTAATGGACTGGGGGGTACCCATGCCGTTTGTCTCACTGATTTTCATCCATATTGCCAGGACCCGACATGACATTAAACCCGCAAGCAGTTTTAAATGAGATTTTTTCCTTTAAAAATGACATTTGGTGCAGGGACTGTTCTAAACACGGGAAACACACGTCACTTTACAGGCATACTATAGACACCCCCCAGGTACGATATTTAAAGGAATATTTCACTTTTTTTTTTTTTACTTTAAGCATCATTAAAATCACTGCTCCCGAAAAAACGGCCATTTTTAAAAGTTTTTTTTGCATTGATACATGTCCCCTGGGGTAGGACCCGGGTCCCCAAACCCTTTTTAGGACAATACCATGCAAATTAGCCTTTAAAATGAGCACTTTTGATTTCGAACGTTCGAGTACCATACACGTCAATGGGGTTCTAACGTTTGTGCGAACTTTCGGTCCGTTCGCAGGTTCTGCTCATCCCTAGTCAACATGTATGGCGCAGTGTTCACAGTATAGAAATTGTTTTCTTTTTCAGATTTAGGTAGAGTGGGGAGGGGTGAGAACATGTGTCAGATTGTTCTTGATTTCTGGGTTTCCATTTGGAAAAGTAGACTACTGGGAATCTCTCAAACAGAAATCCAGTCAGCAATAAAAGCCTCATAACCACATAGAGTCTCGAGACCCACACCTCATTGGTTGGTGTGTCCGCGATATTGCTACTTGGATTGGTGTAATTATCTTTATTTATGACCTTTGATTTTATTTCTTTATTTTTTTATTTTTTATTTATTTATTTTTATTTAAGTCTGACAGGGGGCTCTACCCATTTCTTATGAGATATGTTGGTATTACTGTCTCCATGAGAGAGATTTCTCATCTCAGTGACAACCATAACTAGAACAGGAAGTGGAGAGAAATCTTCCCCAATAGGAACACAGCAATTAAAACAACACAAATTTTTTTTTTATCCAAATGAAAGCAGAATACTTGGCTGAAGTTCTCCTTAATGCTACCACTTATAGGGCGTACACACGGTCGGACTTTGTTCAGGCATTCCGACAAACAAAATCCTAGGATTTTTTCAGACGGATGTTGGCTCAAACTTGTCTTGCATACACACGGTCACACAAAGTTGTCGGAAAATCCGATCGTTCTAAACGCGGTGACGTAAAACATGTACGTCGGGACTATAAACGGGGCAGTGGCCAATAGCTTTATTTATTGTGAGCATGCGTGGCACTTTGTCCATCGGATTTGTGTACACACGATCGGAATTTCCGACAACGGATTTTGTTGTCGGAAAATTTTATCTCCTGCTCTCCAACTTTGTGTGTCGGAAAATCCGATGGAAAATGTCCGATGGAGCCCACACACGGTCGGAATTTCCGACAACACGCTCCGATCGGACATTGTCCATCGGAAAATCCGACCGTGTGTACGGGGCATTAGACTTTCTGATTGTCCCATGCCTCACCTCATTAGGACTGATGTATAAGCTAGAGAATTGCTCTGCTTAGCATTTTTGTTACTAGTTAAAATTAATTTCAGTCATTGTTATGGCGAGATTTCCAGATCCAAGCAATTTTATGCTCAGTCAATTGTGCGACAGGCAGGTAGCAATGCTTAAGAAATCTGCAGTGGATTTCATTTTAGAGGGTGGTTTAGCAGCAGCTGACTGTTGTTCAGGAGGCACTACTGCTACCTCCTGAATACCTGTTTTTTTATTTTTACTTTATTTAAAATTGCCCACCAGGAATTTTACATTACGGATGGCTCCACAACCAAGCATTTGTTTCGAAGTTGCAGTGAGGTCCCATTGCCCTCAGTGGGCAAGTTTGAAGGGCGGTGCTGCCTGTCAAACTCTATCGCTCGAGTAAAAATTACCACGAAGCCAAGCATCACGGAACGTGGCATGCATACAACCCTGTGAAGCTGTAATGTTAGAATTCCACAGGGCTGCCAATGTGAAAAAGCACTTTGGAGCTAACAATAGAATTGGCAATTTCAGTAGTTACTCATGTTATCAAATGCAGCTCATGATGATCACAGCTCTCCAGTGATTTGTATCTGCATAGAGAATCATTGTAGCCAGCGGGGATTAGCTCAGATGTGTTCCGATTTCAGTCAAAACCCATCTGAACTATCTCGCCAGGAGACTATAACCGCATAAAGACAATCCTAAGCAGACGAGAAATTCTCGGCCCTGCAGCCAGGGCCAGTACAACGGGGGGGGGGGGAAGGGGCTCATGCCCTGGGCAGTACAATTTGCTGGAGGGAGGGGGGCGTAGGGGAAGTGCCGGTGTTCTGCCGAATAAGTTCCGCTCGGCGGATAAGTTCCTCACTCTACTGCGCATGCGCAGTACGATCCGGCGGAAATAGCCGAAGCGGAACAGCTGAAAATCAGCTGTACACGGCGCCTGCGCAGTACAGGGGAGGAACTTATCCGCCGAGGGAACTTTCTTGGCAAGACACCGGCAGTGTGCTTCACAGCTGTGTGTCACTATACACAGTAGCCAGCGCCGCTGTACCTGTAAAACTGTCTGTAAGATGTGTCAAGTGCGCTCCTGCACCCAGCACAAGCCCTTCACCTCCCTTCTCTGTCAGCGCCAGTGGCATATCATCCATGTGTGAAGGGTGTTCATCAAAGGAGGGGCCCACTGTGATCCACACTGCACACATAGAAGATTGTCCCTTGACAGCCAGGGATGATCAGTGCGGTGGGGGGACAATTGCAAGAACCGATCTCCCTGCATAGCTTTTCAGACAGCCGCTTCTCCTCCTCTCCCTCCTGTGGCTGTCAGCTAAAATGCCATACAGGGAGATTGGTGCTTGCAACTGTCCCCCGCCACACCAATCATCCCCCAATATCTGCCGTGTCCTCCTCCTCCAGCCCCCCGTGTTCTCCGGACCCCTGTGCTCCTTCTCCGCACCGCTGTGTGCTCCTCCGCCCCCCTTCATCCCCTCACAGTCAGCTTCCCTTCTCTCCTCTCCCGCCAGCTGCCGTGGGGGATGTCAGGATGGAGAGCGGAGGAAGGGGCCGGTAAATATGTCATTTAACAGCTCCTTCCTTTTCTGAATTTTACACAGTGAGCGATCGCTCCTGCGTCCTGTAATAACTGAGCAGAGTAGACTGTGTGTTACTCTGCTCCAGTTTATGAATGGACAGGAGCCTCTGTCTTCTGTCCATTCATCTTCAATGCTGAGGCTGCTGAGAAAGGTACTGGGGAATCTGTGTCCTCAGTCTCTTTCTCTTTCTCAAATGGGACATGTCAGAGGTCTGTTTAGACCCCTGATATCTCACCAAAGCCCACCAACATGGCTGATAAAAAAACAAATTGCAATATATATTACAAAATTACCGTAAGTTGTAAAAAAAGTGATACAAAGTAAAGTTGGGTAAAATAATAATAATATATAATGAAAAACTACTGACAAATCCCCCCCCCCCTGCCCTACCAACACTGTCCACAGTCCCAAACCCCCCCCCCCCCCCCCCAAAAAAAAGCATTATTAAATTTTTTTTAAGACAAATTAAATTGTTAAAAAAAAAACACTGCCCCACTGCCCATTGCCCTACTGACACAGTTCACTGCCCCATAACCCCACCTCCCACCCCCTTCCCCAGAAGCACTGTGAACATTAACAAAATAAAATTATTTAAAAAAAAGTTAAAAACAAAATTGTAAAAAATAATAGATAATAAAATAATAAAAAAAAAACTGCTGACACCGTCCACTGCCCTACTGTCACTGTCCACGTCTACTACCCCCCCCCCCCCCCAATCATTGTGAAAAAAATAATACAAAAATAAAATTGTAAAAAATACTAAAAATAAAAAAATTCCTACACTGTCCATTGTTCTACTGACACCATTCAGGGGCCCCCAAAAAGCATTTTGAACAAAAAAACCCCCAAAAATTATATTGTAAAAAATAATTAAAAAAAGTAAAAACACTGTCCACTGTCCTACTGACACCATCCTGCACATACTACCCACCGCTGTACACTCTGCCCCCGCCTGCACATTTTACCTACCTCCATACACTCTGTGCTCCTTTCCTGCACATACTACCCACCATCATACACTCCATACTCCTCTCCTGCACATACTACCCACCACCATACACTCTGCACTCTTCTCCTGCACATAATACCCACCTCCATACACTCCATACTCCTCTACTGCACATACTACCCAACTCCTTACTCTCTGCACTCCTCTCCTGCACATACTTTCCACCTCCATACTCTCCACACTCCTCTCCTGCACATACTACCCACCACCATACTCTCCGCACTCCTCTTCTGCACATACTACCCACCTCCATACACTCCATACTTCTCTTCTGCACATACTACAAATACTCTCCACCGCCATACCCTCCACACACCTCTACTGCACATACTACCCACCGCCATATACTGCAAACCCCTCTCCTGCACATACTACCTACCTCCATACACTCTGCACTGTACATTCCCTATTTAACATTACCACATTCTGCATGTAAGTCATCTCAGAGTCTATCAAACCACACCCCTTTAAACCCCGCCCGATATTTCTCACACTTTAAGCCATGCCCACATGTTGCCCATGCAACACGTTTTTTTTTATCAATGCCTGGGCCCCACTTTTTATCTTGCACACAGGCCCACTCATTTCGTGATACGCCCCTGGTCAGCGTGCTGCGCTTCATTACCCCTACGGAGGCGCCTCGTAGTCCTGGTGGCGTGACATCACTCACAGCTGAAGGTATGGTGGGAGGACTCAGAGGAGCGCAAAGAGCTGCTGCTGGTGCTGTGACCTGGAGGAGCCTGGCTCTAGCTGGAGTGTACACAGTGTGTATATTTGCTCTGCAAGCAAGCAGAACAGCAGATATTTTTGATTGCATCTCAAATAAAAAACTGAGCTGGCTGGATTGGGGGAGGAGAGGAGGCTAAGGGGAGGTTAATGACCTGTGTTATTTAAAGGAGAAGTCCAGCCTGGGCTCGTTTGGCTGTACTTCTCCTATGGATCACGGGAGTGTAATTAGTTTTGCACTCCTGTGACCCGTTTTCAGCAGAGAGTGGTCTGAGGTCCGCTCTCTGCTGACGTCACAGATGTCAGTCCAGGTATTACGTCAATCCTGACAATGGGAGTCTGGATCCACCAGGTGCCTGGACTGACATCCGGCTCAGCGAGCCGCTGAGAGCCTGAGACGGCCACTTCCCCCCCTCTGAAGCCCAGCGCTCCAATAAGCGAGGAGGGAGAAGAGCAGAGAGCTGTGACTGACAGTCTGCAGCTCTCTGCTCACAGAGCTCCGAAAAACAAGTGATCAGCGATGTTAGATCGCTCGGTTCTCAGTGTTAGAGGCACCGGGGACAGATGCAGCATCGGCCTGACCGAGGTAAGTATAAATCTGCCAAAAAAAAAAATTCCTTACTTCTCTTTTCATTTCTGTAAAATGCATTATGGACAGGGATCAGCAAGATCTTCGCCCTGGGCACTGAATGACCTTGTCCCGGCACTGCCTGCAGCCACTGGTATACATGCCCCTTGTATACGTAGTCCGAAGCCACCTGAACTATCTTGCCAGGAAGCTGTCACTGCACAAAGCCAATCCTAAGTGGACAAGGCCTTCTGTGCCCCGCATAGCCCATAAAATTGAGAGTTTCTACTTTACAAACATTTCACCTAAGACCGAATTGGTACTTTTGTGACAGAATAAGTTTTGCCAAAATCACTGTGCTCATCCCTAATCAAGACAGAGCACAATGTCCACATTTCTGTTTCTTTACATACAGGTTATATGTATTCTTGTATTTGACCTATAACATGAAATACTTTAGAATACTTTTATTCAGGGAAATATGCATATTAATATTTCATTTTTCAATAAATTTGGCTATATCAAACTACTTAGGTCTTTTTTTTAGGTAACCACTATATTTACCTTTACGGCTTAGGTTAGGGAATTTCTTTGTCTGATTTTTAATATTAAATGCATATGTATTTCCAGTAGGTGGCAATCTAGACTCCTTTCCAAATGCTTACCAGACTGACCTTACCGCTTTGCTCAAAGCAGTATTTACGTTTTTTTTTTAAACTGCTGACAGGCAGGGTTCTTATTACAGAAGAAGTAGTATTTTCTGTCATAAATGCTTCTCCTGCCGTGTCAATAGTAATGTAATCTGAACCATGTTGTATACACAGCTCAGACCACAGCTATGACTCCCGTGCACATGCACAGGAGTGACGATATTGCAGCCTGGCCATTGAAGTGGCCGTGGAGCACAACCCTAAGCCTAGGATCACATTGGAACGATTTGGTATGCGATTTTACTTGTCAAATCGCATGCCAAATCGGCAGCAATTTCCGGCAATGGCACCGTCCGAAACAGTGCGACGCTGCATTTGCGGCGCCGAACCGAATCCCAAAAGTAGTTTCTGTACTACTCTTGGTGACTTTGGGGTGCGATTTCCATAGACATCCATGCAGCAACCTTGCACAGATGTCTCTGAAATCACCCCTGAAGTCGGGACTGACATGCGGGAATGAAATTGTGCGAGTTCAGCTGAACTTGCACAATTTCATTCCCACTGTCAGTGTGAACCTGGGCAAAAGGAAGACCAGGCAAATATGGAAGCGCCTGGGACCAGCTGGATAAGTGACAGCTCAGTGCAGAGGGCTCTATTTGACAAGTAGGTCTTTCATAATATGCTAATTTGGGATGTGCCCGATGTTTGAGTCGAACGTAAGTGCAAAGCACCCTCCCAAAGCACCCTCCCATGTTGAGGGCATGTGGCCTGGTATGGTTCAGGAGGGGGGGCGCTCTCTCATCCCCCCCTCTTTTCCTGTGGCCTGCCAGGTTGCGTGCTCGGATAAGGGTCTGGTATGGATTTTTGGGGGGACCCCCATGCCATTTTTTTTAAAATTTGGAGCAGGGTTCCCCTTAATATCCATACCAGACCTGAAGGGCCTGTTATGGAATTTGGGGGGACCCCCACGCAATTTTTTTTTTAAATTTTGGTTCGGGGTTCTCCTTAATATTCATACCAGGCCCTTTGGGCCTGGTATGGATTTTTGGGGGGACTCCCATGTTGTTTTTTTCAATGACTTTTATCTGTATTGCCGAGACCCGACAATTCATTATAGCCGCGAGTAGTTTTTAATTACTTTTTTCCTTTAGAAATGTCATTTTGTGCACGGGAAAAATGCAGCACTTTACAGGCATACTATAGACACCCCCCAGGTACGAAATTTAAAGTAATATTTCACTTTTATTGTTTCACTTTAAGCATTATTAAAATCATTGCTCCTGAAAAAACGGCCGTTTTAAAACTTTTTTTTTGCATTGATACATGTCCCCTGGGGCAGGACCCGGGTCCCCAAACACTTTTTATGAAAATAACTTGAGTAATAAACCTTAAAATTAGCACTTTTGATTTTTCACGTTCGAGTCCCATAGACTTTAACGGTGTTCGAACAAATTCTTTGCCTGTTCACATGTTCTGCTGCGAACCGAACCGGGGGGTGTTCAGCTCATCCCTAATGCTAATATGTGGTGCACATTATGGAATAAACATCCTGGAGGCCCATAAAATAAAAACCTGTGGCAGAGTTTAATACCTCTTTAAAAAGTGCATTTACAGAGCTCAGTTGCTCAAGCTTTGCTAGGCATGTGCATATTGTTTCGTTCCGAATCGAAATTCGGACACATTTTTCATTATTCGGAAATTCGGATGCATCCGAATTTCCGAATTACAAGAGTAAAGAATTTAAACGAATCCGAAAAAAAACGAACGAATTTGAAAATATATTCAAATCGAATTAGAAAACATATTCGAATCGAATTCGAAAACGAATTCGAAAACATATTCGAATCGAATTTGAAGACAAATTCGAATCGAATTAAAAAAAAATAGAAAACGTTTTTCTAAAAAAAAACAATAAGATAGAATATAAAATAATAAAGCAATAGAATATATATATATATATATAAGTATGTATATATTGTAGCAGAGCGTCCCAGAGAGAGCCAGGAAAAGTCCTGTTCGGGGTTTATACATCTCCCAGGCTCCTCTCATACACCTTCAGGGATCTCTGATCCATGGTCCAGTTCAGGTCTTGGTCCTCTCCCCCAGGCTAATTTAAGCTCACCTGAGCAGACAGCCTTTGCTCTTGGCCTGGGATACTCAGACAAGCTTCTGTGTAGGAGAGCAAAAAGGTATGTGGAAGCTGACAAGCTGTAGGCTTGCTCAGCTTGGTAGTTAGGATCTGTAAATATTGTTTAGTTAGTGCCGAGACACGGCTAGGTTTTGCTTTGGCTATTTTTGTTCCTATTTGTTTTTTTTGGAACACTGTACAGCACCTGTATATAGACTTGTATATATCACAAATAAACACCGCACTGTTTGTCACTATTTTGCTGGATTTGGTATCTGTGCCTGAAAGACTGCTCATCCCAGGGAGCTTTTGTACCTGCTACCTGTCCCCCAGGTTACATATGGTGGAGACTGCGACCAGCTGTAGTAAGTTACTACTTAAAAGGCCAGTACCTAGAGTGACTAAACATGGAGGAAATCCTAAAACAATTGGTCATATCCAATGCTGCACAGCAACAAGCAAGTGCTGCACTGCATCAAGCAAACGCTACACAGCAGCAAACAAACGCTATCGCACAGAAGCAAACCAAGGCGCTGTGCCAACAGATTGGTGCTGTACAGGAGCTATCGCAGAGGCTGTTTGAACAGCTAGCCACTGATGCAAAAGAGGATAGGAAAACCTTGGCTGCGGTTGTGGAGACACTAGCACAGTGGTCACCTGCTAAAGTTAATGTTGTTGGAGACAAGCCCTCAGCCATCCATGTGGGTCGCTTTCTTTCCAAGATGACTGCAGATGATGATCCAGAGGCCTTTCTCTTAACGTTTGAACGGACCGCTGAGAGGGAAGGTTGGCCCAAAACCCAGTGGGCCGGACTGGTCGCTCCCTTGCTGTCTGGAGAATCGCAGAAGGCCTACTATGATTTGGAGTCAGCAGAAGCAGGAGACTATGAAAAGGTCAAGCGGGAAATCCTGGCGCGACTTGGTGTCACCTTGGCAGTTCGAGCACAGCGGGTCCACAACTGGTTCTTCCAAGACGAGAGGCCCCCAAGATCGCAGATGTTCGACCTAATTCACTTGGTGAGAAAATGGCTACAGCCAGAGTCCCTGTCTGGGCCACAAATAGTGGAGCGTGTGGTCATGGACCGGTTCCTGAGGTCACTACCAGTTCCCCTGCAGAAGTGGGTGAGTCAAGGAGACCCCAACTCGGCGGACAACCTCGTGGAACTTGTTGAAAGGTACTTTGCTGCAGAGGACCTGGTCACCACCCCTACAGCCGCACGGACTTTCCGCCCAAAGCCACGGTCTCCCCAGGCAACCGGTAAGACTGTTCCAGGGGAAGTGGGTGGTAAGCATGGCTAGGAAATAAGGGGGAGGATTTTTGGTGCCAGGACTGAAGTTTGGCGTCCCAAACAAGGGAAGCTACTGCCTGTCAGCAAACCAAACTGGGGAAACATCAGGTGTTTTCGTTGCCAAGAACTGGGACATGTGGCAGCAAACTGTCCATTGACAGATGAACCAATGCAGTGTGATGTATCTATTAGAAGGCAGTCTATGTTTGCTGCTGTTTCATGCGCTGCAGCACCAAGTATGGGAAAACACATGTGCCAAATGACTGTTAATAATAAGCCTATTACGGCCTTGCTGGACTCTGGAAGTCTAGTGACTTTGGTTACAGCTGAGATGGTTGACACTGTGAAATTGCATGCTAAAAAAGTTGCTGTAATCTGTGTACATGGGGATACCCGCGAGTATCCTATAGCCACTGTTCAGTTTAAAACTGGCTTAGGTACGGTGACCCATCCGGTCGGACTTGTGCCCCACTTGGTGCACGAGGCCATCATTGGTAGGGACTTCCCTAAGTTTTGGGAACTGTGGGATCGTCCCGACCCGGTCGCAGTAGCTGACTCAGTGACAGAGCCAGAACTCCTGGCCGCTACTGACAATATGGGTTCAGGGGACTCTTCTCAGGGCTCCCCGGGTTTTCCTTTCTCAGTTATGGCAGGAGAGCTGGAGGAGCCTGAGGAGGTCCCCACAACCAGTGGAGCTGGACAGCCATCTGCTGAATCTGAGCCTACGTTGGAGTTTGCTGACCTTAATGTACACAAGGAAAATTTTGGTACCGAGCAGAGAAAAGACCCAACCCTTGCCAGGGCCTGGGAAAATGTAATGGTGATTAATGATGTACCTGTCGAATCAGGGGACAGGCTCTGTTTTCCTTATTTTAGCAGTAATGAGAATTTACTGTATCGTGTATGTAAAAAAAAAATGATGAAGTGGTTGAACAGTTGGTGGTCCCTAAGCCATACAGACGGGAGGTGTTGGAACTTGCCCATGGGCACTTGCTAGGAGGTCATTTAGGGGTTGAGAAAACGACTGAAAGGGTGTTGCGCAGGCTTTATTGGCCCGGAATACAGAAGGATATTAAGAATTATTGTCAATCCTGTCCTGTGTGTCAGATGTCAGCCCCACTACAACACTTCCAAAGTCCTTTAGTGCCCTTGCCCATTATTGAAGTGCCCTTTGAGAGGATTGCCATGGACCTTGTGGGTCCACTCCCCAAGTCTGCCCGAGGTCATCAGCATATCCTTGTAATCATGGATTATGCTACCCGTTACCCCGAGGCCATTCCCTTACGCACCACGTCTGCTAAAAACATTGCCAAAGAGCTGTTTATGGTGTTCAGTCGTGTTGGAATCCCTAAAGAAGTCCTTACAGACCAGGGCACCCCATTTATGTCACGAATAACTAGAGAGCTGTGCAAGTTATTTAAGGTGTCGCAATTGCGAACCTCGGTGTACCATCCTCAAACGGATGGCTTGGTGGAACGCTTCAATAAGACATTAAAGAGCATGTTAAAAAAGGTTGTTGACAAGGATGGGAAAAACTGGGACTTCCTCATACCATACTTGATGTTTGCCATCAGGGAGGTTCCCCAGTCCTCCACGGGGTACTCTCCATTTGAGTTGCTTAATGGGAGACACCCTCGGGGACTCTTAGACATAGCCAAAGAAACTTGGGAGGGGGAGCAGACACCCCATAAAAGTGTCATTGAGCATATCGCTCAAATGCAGGACAGGATTGCAGCAATTATGCCGATGGTAAAAGAACACTTACTGCAGGCCCAAGCAGCCCAACAGAGGATATACAACAGGGGGGCCCAACTCCGTGTTTTCTCACCTGGTGACAGGGTCCTGGTGTTGGTTCCCACTGTTGAGAGCAAGTTTCTGGCTAAGTGGCAGGGTCCTTTTGAAGTAATTGAAAGAGTTGGGGAGGTCAATTACAAGGTATATCAACCAGGGAAAAGGAAGCCCGAACAGATTTACCATATAAACCTGTTAAAGCCCTGGAAGGATAGACTAGCACTAACTGCGAGGTCCCTCCCGGTAACGCCTAAGGGTGCTGAGTCCCTTCTGATCCCCGAGGTCACTATTCCAGACACACTGTCAAATTCCCAAAAACAGGAAACTAGAGAATTCCTGGTAAGAAATAGAGAGAAATTTTCAGAGTTACCTGGCACAACTTCAGCAGTTCAGCATGATATTGTTACTGAACCTGGGGTCCGTGTCAAGCTCAAACCGTACCGAATTCATGAAGCGAGGAGAAAGGACATCAGCGAGGAAGTTAAAAGAATGTTGGAGCTAGATGTCATTGAGGAATCCAATAGTGACTGGTCTAGCCCCATCGTGTTAGTCCCAAAACCGGATGGCACTTGGAGGTTCTGTAATGACTTCAGGAAGCTTAATGCAGTGACAAAGTTTGACACGTACCCAATGCCCAGAGTGGACGAACTTATAGACCGACTTGGTAAGGCTCGCTATCTGACCACTTTGGACTTGACAAAAGGTTATTGGCAAATACCCCTGACTGATAGCGCCAAAGAGAAGACCGCATTTGTGACCCCAGAGGGTTCCTTTCAATACAAAAAAATGCCTTTTGGGTTGCAAAATGCCCCCGCGACATTTCAGAGGGCCATGGACATGACTCTAAGACCCCACCGAAAATATGCAGCAGCATATCTAGATGACATAGTGGTACATAGCACTGACTGGGAGTCTCACTTGCCCCGTGTCCAGGCTGTCCTTGATTCCCTCTTCAAAGAAGGTTTTACAGCAAATCCCAAAAAATGTGCCATTGGTCTAGAGGAAGCCAAGTGTTTGGGCTACACTATTGGGCGTGGGGTCATAAAACCTCAAGTGAATAAAATAGAAGCCATCCAGGAATGGCCACGTCCTGCAAACAAGAAGCAGGTCAGGGCCTTTCTTGGCATTGCGGGGTATTATAGAAGATTTATCCCAAATTTTGCAACTATAGCTGCCCCACTGACAGACCTTACGAAAGGGAAAGACTCTGTAATGGTGAAATGGTCCTCAGTAGCAGAGGAATCTTTCCAAGTCCTGAAGAAGGCTCTTTGTGCACAACCAGTACTGTACTCCCCCCGATTTCTTCAAGGATTTTTTGGTTCAGACGGATGCGTCTGATGTTGGTATCGGGGCAGTACTATCACAGGTACACAATGGGGAAGAACACCCTGTGGTGTACCTAAGCAGAAAGCTCAATGACCATGAGCAAAGGTATGCAGTCATTGAAAAGGAGTGTTTAGCCATAAAGTGGGCCGTGGACGCACTCAGGTACTATTTGTTAGGACGCCAGTTTGAGTTAATAACTGACCATGCTCCTCTGAAATGGATGGCCCAAAAGAAGGAGACTAATAGACGGGTGAACCGGTGGTTTTTGGCTCTACAGGATTACTCATTCACTGTAAAACACAGGCCAGGTGTTGAGATGGGGAATGTAGATGCCCTGTCCCTTGTTCACTCCTGTTGGGCTACAGGTGTTCCAACCCTGGGGTTGAAACAAGGGGGGAGGATATGTAGCAGAGCGTCCCAGAGAGAGCCAAGAAAAGTCCTGTTCGGGGTTTATACATCTCCCAGGCTCCTCTCATACACGTTCAGGGATCTCTGATCCATGGTCCAGTTCAGGTCTTGGTCCTCTCCCCCAGGCTAATTTAAGCTCACCTGAGCAGACAGCCTTTGCTCTTGGCCTGGGATACTCAGACAAGCTTCCGTGTAGGAGAGCAAAAAGGTATGTGGAAGCTGACAAGCTGTAGGCTTGCTCAGCTTGGTAGTTAGGATCTGTAAATATTGTTTAGTTAGTGCCGAGACACGGCTAGGTTTTGCTTTGGCTATTTTTGTTCCTATTTGTTTTTTTTGGAACACTGTACAGCACCTGTATATAGACTTGTATATATCACAAATAAACACAGCACTGTTTGTCACTATTTTGCTGGATTTGGTATCCGTGCCTGAAAGACTGCTCATCCCAGGGAGCTTTTGTACCTGCTACCTGTCCCCCAGGTTACTATATATATATATATATATATATATATATATATATATATATATATTTATTATTCTCTTCTATTGTTTTTTTTATGCTTTTCTTTTCTATTATTTTATATTCTATAATAGTCTTTTCAATTCAAATTCATTCTATACGAAATTCGAATTTTGGAATATGGCTTCTGAAGTTTAAATTTCGTATAGAATGAATTTGAATTTGAATAGAAAAGATTAGAACAGAAAAGAATAGAAAAGAATGAACTAGAAAAACAATAGAACAGAATAGAAGAAAATATAATATATATATTATATTTTCTTCTATTCTGTTCTATTGTTTTTCTAGTCTATTCTTTTCTATTATTTTCTATTCTAATCTTTTATATTCAAATTTGATTTCGGTCTATATGAAATTTGAATTTTGGAAGATGTTTTATATATATTATTATATAATTTTTTTTTCTATTCTGTTTCATTGTTTTTCTATGCTATTCTTTTCTATTCTATTCTAAACTTTTCTATTTGAATTCATTCTATACGAAATTCGAATTTCGGAAGATGGCTTCTGAAAGTGGAATTTCGTATAGAATGAATTCGAATTTGAATAGAAAAGATTAGAATAGAAAATAATAGACTAGACAAACAATAGAACAGGCAGCAGAGCGTGAGAATTGCCAGAGCTGATCAGTGTATGGAACTGTCAGATAATGACACTGCATGCAGGAAGTGAGACCAGCTGTCTTAATGTCAGGGTGATGTCGGGGGTGGGCGGGACAGAACGGCCATCAAACACCAGCCAATGGGATGGGGTCTGGGCGGGCCGCTCTCTGAAGCAGCTCAAACATTGGCTTGTGTTTATAGCGCTTGGACCCGCCCACTCCCGACATCGTGGCTGAGTTGTAAGTCATCACAACTCAGCCGCGATGTCGGGGGTGGGCGGGATCAAGCGGGATCAAGCGGCAACACCAGCCAATGATTGGGCTGCTTCAGAGAGGGGGCGGAGCCAGAGAAATGTAGCGGCCCGCCCAGACCCATCCTATTCGATGTTTGGTAACTGTTCAGTCCCGCCCACCACCAGCATCACCGCTGACTTTTAACAGCTGTGTCTCTCCCTGCATGCAGTGTCATTATCTGAGTTTCATACACTGAACAGCTCTGGCAATTCTCACCATCTGCTGAATGTGAAACTCCTCCTCTCCCCTATCTGTGCCACCCAATGCTGCCAATCAGTGCCACCCAATGCTGCCAATCAGTGCCAACCAATGCTGCCAATCAGTGCCAACCAATGCTGCCTATCAGTGCCAAACAGTACTGCCTATCAGTGCAAACCAGTGCCGCCTATCAGTGCCAACCACTGTTGCCTATCAGTGCCAACCAATGCTGCCTATCTGTGCCAGTGCTGCTTATCAGTGCAAACCAATGTTGCCTATCAATGCCAACCAGTTCTGCCTATCTGTGCCAGTGCTGCTTATCAGTGCCAACCAATTCTGCCTATCAGTGCCAACCAGTGCTGCCTATCAGTACAAACCAGTGCTGCCTATCAGTGCCAACCAATGCTGTAAATCAGTGCCAACCAATGCTGTCAATCAGTGCCAACCAATACTGCCCATCAGTGCTGCATATCAGTGCCCATCAGTGCTGCATATCAGTGCCCATCAGTGCTGCCTATCAGTGCCAATCAGTGCTGACAATTAGTGCCCATCAGTGCTGCCTATCAGTGCCAACGAATGCTGCCAATCAGTGCCAACAAATGCTGCCAATCAGTGCAAACCAATGCTGCCTATCAGTGCAAACCAGTGCTGCTTATCAATGCCAACCAATGCTGCCTATCAGTGCCAGTGCTGCCTATCAGTGCCAACCAGTACTGCCTATCTGTGCCAGTGCTGCTTATCAGTGCCAACCAATTCTGCCTATCAGTGCAAACCAGTGCTGCCTATCAGTGCCAACCAGTGCTGCCTATCAGTGCCAACCAATGCTGTAAATCAGTGCCAACCAATGCTGCCTATCAGTGCTGCATATCAGTGCCCATCTGTGCTGCCTATCAGTGCCCATAAGTGGTGCACATCAGTGCTGTATATCAGTGCCCATCAGTGCTGCCTATCAGTACCAATCAGTGCTGACAATTAGTGCCCATCAGTGCTGCCAGTCAGTGCCTATCAGTGCAGCCTATCAGTGCCCATCAGTGCTTCCAATCAGTGATGCCTATCAGTGCCAATCAGTGTAGATCAGTGCTGCCAATCAGTGCTGCGAATCAGAGCCTATCAGTGCCCATAAGTGCTACCAATAAGAGCCCATCAGTGATGCATATAAGTGCCCATCAGTGCCACCTATCAGTGCCCATTAGTGCCAATCAGTGCTGCCTATCAGTGCCACCTATCAGTGCACATCAGTGCTACCAATTAGTGCCCATCAACGCTGTCAATCAGTGCAGCCTATTAGTGCCCATCAGTGCTGCCTTAGCAGGGATGGTGGAAACCCCTCTACAGATAGTTGCAATACAAATTACCTTCGAGTGCAACAACTTTTTAGTTGGGAGGTTCACACCATTATAGCACTTTGGATTTTTTATTTTTTAGAGTGTTACACTTAATTGTATATGTTTTAGTTACAGTTATAATATGAATTATTGCACTTGAAGTTAATTTCCCACCACCCCTGCTAAGTCCATGTCTTTATGGACCTTGCTTTGTGCACTGGGGAGCAGTCATGTTGGAAGGGGTCATCCCCAAACTGTTCCCTCAAAGTTGAGAGCATGAAATTGTCCAAAATGTCTTGGTTTGCTGACGCCTTAAGAGCTCCCTTTACTGGAACTAAGGGGCCGAGCCCAACCCCTGGAAAACAACTCCACACCATAATCCCCCCTCCACCAAATGATTTGGACCAGCGCACAAAGCAAGGTCCATAAAGACATGGATGAGCGAGTTTGGGGTGGAGGAACTTGACTGACCTGCACAGAGTCCTGACCTCAACCCGATAGAACACCTTTGGGATGAATTCGAGTGGAGACTGCGAGCCAGACCTTCTCATCCAACATCAGTGCCTGACCTCACAAATGCCCTTCTGGAAGAATGATCAAACATTCCCATATACACACTCCTAAACCTTGTGGACAGCCTTCCTAGAAGAGTTGAAGCTTTTATAGCTGCAAAGGGAGGAGCCAACTCAATATTGAACCCTATGGACTAAGACGGCATTAAAGTTCATGTGCGTGTAAAGGCAGGCGTCCCAATACTTTTGACAATATATATATATATGTATGTGTGCTTGAGCTTTTGGGTGCACACCCTAATGCAATAGGCTGCGCACGCCTATGATTCAAATTCATTTTATAAGAAATTCAAATTTCGGAAGATGGTTTTATATATATTAGAATTAGATTAGAATAGATGAGAAAATATAAAAGAATAGCATAGAAAAACAATAGAACAGAATAGAAAAAAATATAAAATATTCTATTCTAATCTTTTCTATTCGAATTCATTCTGTACCAAATTCCAATTTCGGAAGATGGTTTTATTTATATATATATTTCTTTCTATTCTGTTCTACTGTTTTATTGTTTTTCTATTCTATTCTTTTCTATTAGAATTTGATTTCATTCTATTTCTATATAACCATTTTCCGAAATTCGAATTTTGTATAGAATGAATTTGAATTTGAATAGAAAAGATTAAAATAGAGTAGAAAGAATAGACTAGAAAAACAATAGAATAGAATAAGATATAATATATATTATATTTTATTCTGTTCTGTTCTATTGTTTTTCTAGTCTATTCTTTTAGTAGAAAGAATAGACTAGAAAAACAATAGAATAGAATAAGATATAATATATATTATATTTTATTCCGTTCTGTTCTATTGTTTTTCTAGTCTATTCTTGTCTATTATTTTCTATTCAAATTCGAATTCATTCTATACGCAATTCGAATTTCAGAAGCCATCTTCCGAAATTCGAATTTCGTATAGAATGAATTCGAATAGAAAAGTTTAGAATATAATAAAAAAAGAATAGCATAGAAAAACAATGAAACAGAATAGAAAAAATATAATATATATATTATATTTTATTCTCTTCTGTTCTATTGTTTTTCTAGTCTATTCTATTGCTATTTTTTTCTATTCTAATCTTTTCTATTCAAATTCGAATTCATTCTATACAAAATTCTAATTTAGAAGCCATCTTCCGAAATTCGAATTTCACATAGAATTAATTCAAATTCGAATAGAAAAGTTTAGAATAGAAAAGAATAGCATAGAAAAACAATGGAACAGAATAGAAAAAAAAAAATAATAAATATATATATATATATATATATATATATATATATATATATATATATATATATATATATATATATATATATATAACCATCTTCCAAAATTGGAATTTGGTACAGAATGAATTCAAATAGAAAAGATTAGAATACAATATATTATATTTTTTTTCTATGCTATTCTTTTATACTTTCTATTCAATCCTAATCTTTTCTATTGGAATTCGATTTCATTCTATACGAATTTCAAATTTCGCAAAATGGTTATATATATTTTCAAATTCAGTTAATGTTTTTTTTGAATGCGGTAGAATTTTTTCTAATTTTATAGTTTTTTTTCGAATGTGGTAGAATATTTTCGAATTTGACAGTTTTTTTCGAATGTGGTAGAATTTTTTCGAATGCGGTCAAATTATTTCGAATTCGAATACGAAACGAAACGAATTCCGAAAACGAATGTAACGAATGCAACAAATTTAACTAAACGAATTTAGTTAAATAATGAATCGAAACAAAACAAATTTTTTCATCCTGCACATGTCTAGTAATTGCTCTACCCACAGCTGAATGTGTCAGAAAAATGTCTCTCACTGCTCTGTAGAGATAAATAGATAAAGATCTTATATGCATTAACTACTTCAGGTCCCCCCACAGTTTTACTACTACATGATGACACCTGTGCGCCGGATAATGTATATATACATGACCCGGCTCTTCTGGGTAGGGGGCACGCATGCATGTCACTGGTGGCTCGCTCAGGCTTTGATCACACACAGCGGGAGCAAAGCGGCAGATACCGCAGACTCGATGTCCGCCCGGACCCACCAGTCATCCAGCAGAGGGGCAGAAAGGTGATCTGCCTATGTAGACAAGGCAGATCATCGCTCTGACAGGAGGATGGATCATGTGCCTCTGCAAAACAGGGACTAGGATCCATGTCTTCCCCTAGTAAAAGCACCTCCCACAGTTTAGAAAAACACAGGCTAGGCACACAGTTAACCCTTTGCCCCTGATGTTAACCCCTTCCCAGCCAGTGTCAGTACAGTGACAGTGCATATTTGTTAGCACTGATCACTGTATTAGTGTCACTGGTCCCCAAAAAGTGTTGGTGTCAGAATGTCTGCCGCAATATTATAGTCCTGCTATAAGTTGCTGATCACCGCCATTACTAATAAAAAAAAAAAAATAAAAAAAATAAAAATTTTTTTACACAAAAAAACATAGTTTGTAGACGCTATAACTTTCGCACAAACCAATCAATATACGTTTAGTCGTATTTTCTTTTACCAAAAATATGTAGCAGAATATATATTGGCCTAAATTTATAAAGAAATTTGATTTTTTTTTTAAATTTCATTAGATGTGTTTTAGAGCAGAAAGAAGAAATATATATTTATATGTGTATATATATATATATATATATATATATATATATATATATATATATATATATATATATATATATATATATATATTATGTATATATGTATGTATATATATATTTTTTTAAATGTCTGTCTTTTTTTGTTTAATAGCGCAAAAAATGAAAAATGCAGAGGTGAGCTAATACCACCAAGAGAAAGCTCTATTTGTGGGAAGAAAAGGACATCAATTTTTAATTTTAATCTGTTATAAAAATCCTATTTTATTTATTGTACATCATGGGACACAGAGCCTTAAGTAATTACTTAATGAGATGTCCCATAGCAATGCTACTTGAGGGGAGGGAGACACAACCTGGAGGGTACCCCCAAACTTGAGGATCTATACTGCTGCCTGCAGCACACTGCGCCTGAAGGCAATATCCTCATACCTCCTTACATCCAGCTGATATAATTTTGTGAATGTATGCACTGAAGACCAAGTTGCGGCCTTACAGATCTGAGCCATGGAGGCCTAAGGACGCACTGCCCAAGAAGCACTAATCGCCCTTGTAGAGTGTGCCTTAACTTGAAATGGGGGAATCTTACCCATTAAATCATAAGTTTGAATTATCAATTGCCGAATCCACTTAGCGACAGTGGATTTCGACGCTGCTTGTCCTTTCTTAGGACCCTCTGGCAGAATAAATAAGACATCAGTCTTACGAATCTGAGCAGTTGCCTTTAAATAGATTTTCACTGCTCTCACCACATCAAGACAATGTAGTGACTTTTCTTCCCTGGAACATGGTTTTGGAAAGGACAATATCTTGGTTCAGTTGAAAACCTGAAACCACTTTTGGCAAAAAGTCTGGACGAGGGCGTAACACCACTCTGTCCTCATGACAAATCAAATATGGCTCTTTACAAGAAAGAGCAGCCAATTCCGAAACCCTCCTTGCTGAGGATATAGCAACCAAAAATACCAACTTCCTTGTCAGAAGGACTAGGGGAATATGTTGTATTGATTCAAATGGCTGTTTTTGTAACACAAACAAAACTAAGTTCAAGTCCCAAGGGTTCGAGGGAGGTTTGATGGGCGGATTAAGCCGTGTCACCCCTTGTATAAAACCCCGGACTAAAGAATGAGTAGCAAGTGGTCTTTGAAATAAGACCGATAAAGTTGAAACTTGGCCTTTAATAGTACTCAAGGCAAATTTATTTCTACCCCTAGTTGTAGAAAGGCAAGAATTCTGCCTATGATATATCTCTGAGGGTGCCAACCCTTGGATTCACACCAGGAAACATAAGCCCTCCAGACTCTATAATATATAGTTCTGGAAACTGGCTTTCTTGCATTATTCAGGGTAGAGATAACTGACCCAGAAAGTCCACGTTTCTTCAGAATGTGGGTTTCAATAGCCAAGCCGTTAAATTTAGAGACCATAAAGAAGGATGGAATATCGGTCACTGTGAAAGCAGATCTGGCTGTAGTGGGAGGGACCATGGGCCCTCCACTGCCATCTTTACAATTTCTGCATACCATGACCTTCTGGGCCATGCTGGTGCCACCAGAATTACCAGCTTTCTTTCCAGCTTGATCCTGAAAAGAAGTCGAGGCAGCAACTGAATAGGGGAAAATGCAGAGATCAGTGAGAACTGATCCCATGGGGTCACCAACGCATCCGTTCCGCATGCGAGTGGATCCCTTGTTCTGGCCACAAAGTTGACTAAGTTCATGTTGAACCTGGACCGTAAAAGATCTACGTCCGTAGTCCCCCATCTTTGGCAAACACCCCGAAATATGTCGGGGTGAAGAGACCATTCCCCTGGGAATAACTGCTGGCGACCTAAGTAGTCCGCCTGCCAATTCTCTACTCCCGGAATGAAGACTGCCGATAGGCACAGGACATTCCTTTCTGCCCAAGTTAGAATATGGTTCACCTCTCTCTGCGCTGAGAGACTTTTGGTGCCCCCTTGGTGATTGATATAGGCCAAAGCTGTGGCATTGTCGGATTGAATCCTGACAGGACAATCCCGTAACCTAAAAGTCCAGGCCTTTAGAGTCAGACGTACTGCCCGAATCTCTAGGATATTGATGGGCAAGGTTCTTTCGGGTTCTTGACCACTGTCCCTGGACAGTTGTCTTTTCTAGTACTGCTCCCCAGGCTGAAAGGCTGGCATCCGTCATTACCACTTTCCAGATGACTGGTCTGAAGGATTTTCCTTTCAGCAGATTCTGGGTTAGTAACCATCAAGTGAGGCTTGGGGCCAGCTGCATTGGCAACTCTAAAGCTTGAATTGTTTTGTTCCAAGCAGACAGGATACTGTTTTGCAACAGTCTTGAATAAAACTGGGCATAGGGAACTGCTTCGAATGAAGCTACCATGATTCCTAGCAACCTCATGCAAAGGCGAATGGAGGGATCGCCATTTGACCTGACCATCCGCACCAGCTCTCTTATGGAGTTGATCTTTGCCTGAGGCAAGAACACATTTTCCTGGGCTGTGTCTATAATCAGACCCAAGTACTCCAGCCTTTTTAGTGGTATTAAGGAAGATTTTTCTAGGTTGAGAATCCAACCCAAAATTTTCAGATAGTAGGTTGTAGTGCGTACGTTTTGCTCCAAACGAGCCACCCACTGATCTATTAGTAATAGATTGTCTAGGTACGCTACGACTGTTATGCTCTGTGCCCTTAACCTGGCTAGAGGTGGCGCCAGCACTTTTGTGAACACCCGGGGTGCCGTGGCTAGCCCGAAGGGCAGGGCTACAAACTGAAAATGCTGCTGTTCTAACTCGAACCGCAGAAACTTTTGGTGAGCAGGAAATATAGGGACATGCAGATTTGCATCCCTGATGTCGATTGATACCAGAAGTTCTCCTCCTAGAAGGATAGAAACTACTGACCTGATCGTCTCCATGTGAAAGGAGTGGATCTTCAGGAACTGATTTAGATTTTTTTAGATCTAGAATGGGTCTGACATCCCTATTTGGTTTTGGTACCATAAAAAGATTTGAATAAAACCCCAGACCTTGCTCTTTTGTATGGATCTGTATGATTACCTCTTGAGATATTGATCGGTCTAGTGCCTGAAACAGCGATTGTCTTTTGTCTGGATGCTTGGGAACGCTTAACCTCTGGAAGCGAGACGGCGGAAAGTCCCAAAATTCCAGCTTGTATCCCAGTGTTACCGTGGAGATGACCCATCTGTCCTGAATTTCCTCTTTCCAGACCTCTGAAAACTGCAAAAGTCTTCCACCCACCTTGGTGAGGGGGGGTTGCCTCTTCATGATGAGGCTTTAGGATTCTGCTGTGCAGATTTCTGACCCTAGGACTTCTTTTGAGCCTGGTCTGACCCTGAGATTTTCCTCTAGAGTATGACAGCGGAGGCCGTCGCCACTGCCTAGAGGTGGAAGCCCCTGGCGCAGGGGAAAGAGCCCGTTTAAATGAAGGGCGTTTATACTTTCTTTTGACTGGCAAAAGAGTACTTTTCCCACTAGAAATTGTTTGGATATATTTGTCCAAGTCTTCTCCAAATAGTCGCTCCCCATGAAAAGGGAACCCAGTTAGGAGGTTTTTACATGGTGCTTTAGCTGACCAATTTTTTAACCACAGGATTCTACGCATAAGCGTAAGGCAGGATGCCTGGTGAATAGAGTCTTTAATGGCATCTATGGCAAAGCATAATGCTTTTGGTAGTTCAGCCAAATCCCAAGTTTGTTGTGCAGGAAGCTCTCTAATGCCGCGTACACACGACCGGACTTTCTGGCAGAAGAGGTCCGACGGAATAATTTCATCGGATATTCCCATTGTGTGTGGGCTACATTGGACTTTCTCTTTCGAAAATTCTGACGGACCTAGAAATAGAACATGTTTTAAATCTTTCTGACGGAATCAATTCCTATTGGGTAGGGATGAGCTTCGAGTTCGAGTCAAACTCATGTTCGACTCGAACATCGGTTGTTCGCAAGTTCGCCGAACAGCGAACAATTTGGGGTGTTTGCGGCAAATTCGAATGCCGCGGAACACCCTTTAAAAGTCTATGGGAGAAATCAAAAGTGCTAATTTTAAAGGCTTATATTGATGGTATTGTCATAAAAAGTGTTTGGGGACCTGGGTCCTGCCCCAGAGGAAATGGATCAATGCAAAAAAAAGTTTTAAAAACGGCAGTTTTTTCGGGAGCAGTGATTTTAATAATGCTTAAAGTGAAACAATAAAAGTGTAATATCCCTTTAAATTTCGTACCTGGGGGGTGTCTATAGTATGCCTGTAAAGGGGCGCATGTTTCCCGTGTTTAAAACAGTCTAACAGCAAAATGACATTTCAAAGGAAAAAAGTCATTTAAACTACTTGCGGCTATTAATGAATTGACGGTCCGACAATACACATAGAAGTTCATTGATAAAAACGGCATGGGAATTCCCCACAGGGGAACCCTGAACCAAAATTAAAAAAAAAAAATTACGTGGGGTCCCCCTAAATTCCATACCAGGCCCTTCAGGTCTGGTATGGATATTAAGGGGAACCACGGCCAAAATTGAAAAAAAAAATGGCGTGGGGTCCCCCTCAAAATCTATACCAGACCCTTCTGGTCTGGTATGAATTTTAAGGGGAACCCCGCGGCAAAATTTAAAAAACTAAATGGTGTGGGGTTCCCCCAAAAATCCATACCAGACCCTTATCCGAGCACACAACCTGGCAACCGCAGGAAAAGAGGGGGGACGAGAGAGCGCTCCCTCTCCTGAACAGTACCAGGCCACATGCCTTCAACATTGGGAGGGTGCTTTTGGGGTAGCCCCCCAAAACACCTTGTCCCCATGTTGATGAGAACAAGGGCCTCATCCCCACAACCCTGGCCGGTGGTTGTGGGGGTCTGCGGGCGGGGGGCTTCTGCGTGCTCAGATAAGGGTCTGGTATGGATCATTAGGGGGACCCCACGCCGTTTTTTTTTTTTTTTTTTTTTTTTCTTTAATTTTGGCGCGGGGTTCCTCTTAAAATCCATACCAGACCTGAAGGGTCTGGAATAGCTTTTGAGGGGGAACCTCCTTTTTTTTTTTTTTTTAAATTTTGGCCAGGGTTCCCCTTAATATTCATACCAGACCTGAAGGGCCTGGTATGGAATTTAGGGGGACTCCCCCACGTTATTTTTTTTTTTTTTTACATTTTGGTTCGGGGTTTCCCTGTGGGGAATTCCCATGCCGTTTTTATCAATGAACTTCTATGTGTATTGTCGGACCGGCAATGCATTAATAGCCGCGAGTAGTTTTTAAATGACTTTTTTTCCTTTGAAATGTCATTTTGCTGTCAGACTGTTCTAAACACGAGAAACACGCGCCCCTTTACAGGCATACTATAGACACCCCCCAGGTACGAAATTTAAAGGGATATTACACTTTTATTGTTTCACTTTAAGCATTATTAAAATCACTGCTCCCGAAAAAACGGTTGTTTTTTAAAACTTTTTTTTGCATTGATCCATGTCCCCCGGGGCAGGACCCAGGTCCCCAAACACTTTTTATGACAATAACTTGCATATAAGCCTTTAAAATTAGCACTTTTGATTATTCATGTTCGTGTCCCATAGACTTTAACGGTGTTCGTGTGTTCGAACAAATTTTTTGCCTGTTCGGATGTTCTGGTGCGAACAGAACAGGGGGGTGTTCGGCTCATCCCTACTATCAGGAAAACCATTCGTCTGTATGTAATTCCGACGGACCAAAGAAGACGCAAGGGCAGCTATTTGCTACTGGCTATTTAACTTCCTTTTTTTTAGTCCCATCATACGTGTTGTACGTCACCGCGTTCTAAACGATCAGACTTTGGTATGATTGTGTGTACCCAAGTCTGTTTCAGCGGAACTCCACCGGAACGCCGTCAGAAAAACCGTCAGAGTTTATTTTGACTGAAAAACCGGTCATGTATACGCGGCATTAGGGCCTGTTTAAATTGGTCCTTTAGGGATTGACAGACGCCTATTGCAGCGACTGCAGGCTAAGTAATTGCACCTGGCATGGAAAAAGTAGATTTTAACAGGGATTCCAACTTTTTATCTGTTGGATCCTTAAGCATGTGTGCATTGTCTACAGGACAATTTAGGTCTTTATTCACATTGGAAATCGCAGCGTCAACTGCTGGTATTTTCCATCTTTTGGAGAATTTCTCCTACAGGGGATAGAGAATTGAAAATCTCTTAGGAGGGAGAAAATGCTTATCCGAGTGATCCCATTCAGCAAAAATAAGCTGTTCTAGTAATGCATGTGCAGGAAAAGCATGCAAAGGCTGAGAAGGTTTTAAGGAACCCAAGGAAGAAACCGAGCTTTCAGGAGACTGCATTAGGGGCAGCATGAAAGTGGAACGAACCATCTCCGTAATGCCGCGTACACACGGTCCTACTTTTCGTCTACAAAAGTCCAACAGACGCTGATGGACTAAAGCTGGCTGGTAATCCGATCGTGTGTGGGCTTCTCCGGACTTTCAACCGACTTTTTTAGCCTCAAATACGACGTACTTTAGATTTGAAACATGCTTCAAAACTTTTACTTCGTACCTACGACGGACCCCGAAATCCGCTCGTCTGTGTGCTAGTCCGACGGACAAAAAGCCACGCTAGGGCACCTATTGGCTACTGGCTATGAACTTCCTTATTTTAGTCCGGTGTACGTCATCACGTACGAATCCGACCGACTTTTGTGTGGTCGTGTGTAGGCAAGTCCGGTCGTTAGAAAGTAGGCCGCAAGTCCGCGGCAAGTCCACCGAAAGTCTGCCGGAAGTCTGTCCGACAGGCTGTCCGACTTTTGTAGACGAAAAGTACGACCGTGTGTACGCGGCATAAGAGTTTGTATCAGCAATATCTCAGATTGTGAGGCTGAAAGGTTCATCTTGTTTCCTCCACAGAGGAATCATCGGTTTGTTTTTCCTCCCGATCGACTGAGGGTAACACCTCATCCTGAGCCCACTGTTCCCCTTGCAAAGGTTCTGAAGTGGGGGAGGGGGATCTAGCACGCTTCCTATCCATTTGAATGGAGGATGCAATTAAAGCCCCTAATTTTCCTTCCGGACCCTGCAGGGAGGAGGAAAGGACATCTTCAGTCGCGTATACAGGGGCTGAGATGTGAGAAGCAGTTGCACCATCAATTTGTTCCAATGGCTAACCCTGGCTTGCCATAACTGGTAATTCAGGTGAGGATGACAGCATGGAAATGCGACTCGAGATCCTAACGCCTGGGAGTGAAACCATTACTTTTTTGTTTTTTATGGTGTAGTCCCAAGTACACAAACAGAGGCACTATACAAATTGCACTTAATCGCTGAAAATAGCCATGACATTTAAAGCCGCAATAAAGTTCAGCCTAGTGCTGCGAAAAAGGTGTCCTTCCTGTATCAGGAATGCCAGTTTGCAACCCATACGTGTCCCACAGCTTCTGTGGTCCTGTGTTGCAGGCTGCTTGTTTCCAACTCATCAGCCAAGGAGAGACTGCCACAGCTGTAGCTTTATCTGTTTTAGCATGCCATGCTTAGGCCCCGCCCCCTGAGAAAAAATCCCGCCCCCTTTTTATATTTAAAATGTTCCCACGCTTATGCGTGGCGTTTTCGGGTCCACAGGCTCAACATGAGGGGGGAGGGGAGGCAGAGACCAGTCCAGCAGCAGGCACAAACAGCAGCAAAATCAGCCAACAGTAAGTTCACTTGTGACCAACACCTTAGACACTGGCAAAAAACTGATGTGTTCCTGGAAGGAGGAGGGGTTATATAGGGAGTGAACTTCCTGGATTGGGTATAACCAGTGTCCATCACCTAAAGGTGGCCTATAACCCATTAAGTAATTACTTAAGGCTCTGTGTCCCATGATGTACGATAAAGAAATGGCGCAGGTCCAATTCCTGGGCTGCTGGGGTTCATGCCAAGCCATTCATTTTGAAAGGGCTGCCCAACACAGAGCACCCATATGTAGGGTAGGGTAGGAGGTGGGTTACACTTCATCCATACCCCTCCTTGTTTGGCGCCAAATACCGGTCACATAGGAAGCCTACTCCGAGTTGGTTCTTGGCTACGCTATGCACCTAGAACAGGGTTACATTCCTACACATGGGGTAACTTTACTTGAGCAGATGACTGAACTCTAGTTGACTCTCCTGATGTTAATATGCACCACTATGGTCACTGTTGCATTTAGGAGGGACACGCAGAGCTAATGCCCTCTCCACCTGCCCAGCGTTGCCTCACTCCCAGTAATGGTATGGGGTCCCTCCATGCACGTCACTTAACTCTTACTCTTCTTTTTTTGAAAATTAGAGAATGGCAGTGCGTGTATAACCTGGTCTGGCCAATCCATTGGACAGACAAAGAAAGCCTAGTGCTCACGGGCACAGCATAACCCCTCAGGATTTTTAGGACAGACCAGGAAAGTATTTAAAAAAATATTTTATTGAAAAATATTTTTTGTATTGTAATGAAACAGTAGAAACATTAAAATAAATATCAGTGCAAAAATACAAACCTAGCTGTAGCTGCCCTCTTGATTTGTGATAGGCTAGTGCACGTAACTGTTATGCCCCGTACACACGGTCGGATTTTCCGATGGAAAATGTCCGATCAGAGCGTGTTGTCGGAAATTCCGACCGTGTGTGGGCTCCATCGGACATTTTCCATCGGATTTTCCGACACACAAAGTTCGAGAGCAGGAGATAAAATTTTCCGACAACAAAATCCGTTGTCGGAAATTCCGATCGTGTGTACACAAATCCGACGGACAAAGTGGCACGCATGCTCAGAATAAATAAAGAGATGAAAGCTATTGGCCACTGCCCCGTTTATAGTCCCGACGTACGTGTTTTACGTCACCGCGTTTAGAACGATCGGATTTTCCGACCACTTTGTGCGACCGTGTGTAGACAAAACAAGTTTGAGCCAACATCCGTCGGAAAAAATCCTAGGATTTTGTTGTCGGAATGTCCGAACAAAGTCCAACCGTGTGTACGCCCTATTAGAGATGACGCCTGACATGTTTCAGACTCATACGTCCTTCCTCATAGGCTCTATGTCATCTGAAGCATACATGTTCTATAATGTAAATATATTTAAGCATTAGTACAAAAATACAATCTCGCTAAGGATCGTTTTTTGACTGGGGTTGGGTAACCATATATACAGTGGACATGGCAGAGGAAACTATACTCACATGCATGAGCTGATCACTACTGAATACAGAGGGGTATCGGCAGTGTGGATAAAGCCTGCGCAGTTGCTGCCTTGCGTTGCGGAACAGATGGTGTGTGGCTGGTGTAATGAACCAATAGCATGGGAAGGCGAGGGCTAGGCAGCCCAACAGTGACTGCGAGGACTCCCGCTGATTGGAGTGATCACTCCCGTCAGCATAAGGTCGGCCAACAAGTACAAAAAATGAACTTATGGCAGACAAAAAGGCAGAAGCATATTGGTGAGTGTGATGGTCTTAATCAAGGGCTAGTAGCAAATACAAAGTATAAGAGTAAAAAAGTAGAATCAGAGCTCGCCATATAGAGGAGTATACACAATTCTGTGGGTCCTAGCAATGAGCACAAGCAATGTGAGTGCTGCTGCTGGCCGGAAGTTTAAATAGCCAGTAAGGCTATTACAAACAGCTGAGAACAGGTTGCAATAAGCACCCGACTCAGCTGCGGCCGATGAGGCAGAGTATTGCGCCACGAGTGGCTGCAACCATCTGCCTCAGAGTTCCCTGGCAGAGCGGCGCGCTGCGCGGGCCCGCCCCCACCCTGCCAATGGCGTGCGTGTAGCCCACGCTTCCGCGCCGCAGGCTGGGACGCAAACAGGAAGGAGCGCAGCCCGAAGGCTGGGCTCCAATGGGCAAAGAGACCCCGAACCACTCCCAAGCAGGTTGGGATCAGCAGTCTCCCGCACGCCGGGCAATCAAGTAAGGATGCCCAGCCGATCGCCCCAGTGCTTTATTCGAGTCACCCCATCTGGGGCTAGTGGGAATGTGGTCCACAGCTAAAAATCGCACTTTGGGAGTGCAGTAAGCGTGCACTGTACGGCAGTGTCGGCCAATGGGGAGATCCGGATCCTTTTTGTTGATACTCGCAATATGTTGATAAATTTGTCACCAGAAGGGTAGTTTGGTTTTACTCACGTAAAAACAACTGCATTCTCATTACAGTAGGCAGATGGCCACACCATATTGACACTTTGGGCCCAATTTGAACATTTTTAATTAGGGGTGTACTCACTTTTGTGGCCAGCAGTTTAGACATTAATGGCTGTGTGTTGAGTACTTTTGAGGGGACTGCAAATTTACACTGTTATACAAGCTGTACACTCACTACTTTACATTGTAGCAAAGTGTCATTTCTTCAGTGTTGTCACATGAAAAGGTATAATAAAATATTTACAAAAATGTGAGGGGTGTACTCACTTTTGTGAGATACTGTAACTCTAATTAGCATCGCTCACTCTCCTTTCTTGTCTTGTCTGTCTGTACCATCATTAGGCAGATTCAACCTCTCTATTTGTCCCATTTGCTGTTATCACAAGACTAAAAGTTTAAAAAAAACAAAAATTTTGGGTTGTCACCCTCGACCTCCTCACTTTGGAGGGTTTCCTTCTCACTTCCTGTTTTGGCTATAGGACAGGAAGTGAAGTGAAATCTCTCCCATGGGACATTCTACTCCCAGTGGGGCTGGACTGTGCCCACTGGGAGTAGAAAAGGTCCTGATGTCTGAGAGAAAAAACATTGCCCCATCTTTGGTGTCTGTGGAAAGAATTGTGCCCTATCGTTGGTATCATTGGGAAGAATTGTGTCCCATCGTTGGCGTCATTGGGAGGAATTGTACCCCTTCATTGGTGTCCTTGGGGGGGAATAATGCCCCATTGTTGCTATCAGTGGATATAATACTTCCCCAAAAGTAAAGGGCCACCGTTATGAGACCACTGCTCCAAACTGAATTTTTTTTTTTATCCTGAGGTTCTACTTTAAGTGACACATATTGAAGCTTCTAAAACTTGTTCTTTGAATTAAGGCTTTGAAATTCTCCGGTCACTACTTGGGTACTGTCTCTTTTACTGCCCATTTGATCAATTTAATTTCACATGGAAGAAGATAGGTGAAGTTTTTTATTTTTTTTTTTTTCATGCGTCATCATCCCTCAGATTTCTAATCATGTAATGAAAATCTCTAAAAAGGTTTCCACAAATAGAAGTTATGTTCCTGGCACTTATTCTAAGATTCATTCCATGAATGTGTGCAATATTGCTGTGTGACTTGTCTAGGCTGTAAATTGAGCTATAATGGTGTCTCTAAAAGATTATCCTAAATGGAAAGTCAATTTTCATTGTATGCTTTTGTCTCAGACAGAAGGAAAATTTATATATCATCAGAATCAGATCAGTAAAATCAATAAAAGAGGACTTGTATCTGTGGGAATACAAATTTTACTATCACTTTAAATTTTCGGTGGGAGTTTCATCAAGTTTTCTAGAAAGGGCTGAAAGAAAGTGTTTGTGTTTTACATAGAAATTACGGTAATCAGATTGTTTTTACACTGCACTGGGTTTAACAAGCAGTTCTGCAATATAATATGGTACTTAGGAAGCTCCCAGATGCACTACACCATTAAAGTGATATTAGACCCTCAGTTTTTAGGCACTTTCAGTAGCAGATTTAATCACTTAAGCCTCATACACACGATCGAATTTTCCGACGGGAATTGTGTGATGACAGGCTGTTGGCGAAAAATCAGACCATTTGTACGCTTCATCGGACAATTTTCTACAGACAAATGTTGGATAGCAAGGTTTTAAAATTTTCCACGGACAAATGTCTGTTGTCTGATTTTCAAAGTGTGTGTACACAAGTCTGTCGGACAAAAGTCCAAAAGTCCAAAGTACAAACATGATTTCTCGGAAGCAAGGACGAGCTAGAAGCGGTCGGTCTTGTAAACTAGGGTTTGTAATGGAAAATTAACATTTGTGACGTGGCAAATTATGAAATTTCGAAATGCAGCGCACAATTCTCTTCTTCTTTAATGGGATAATAATGAAGCTGCTTTGCTGGTGATACTGATGGAGTTATTGCAAACAAATTTTCAAAGGCTTTTTTTTTCTAGTGATATCAAGAATAATATTATTATGCTTGTTATTTTTTTGGTGCAAGTTACCACAACACCATTATCCCGTAGTTTTTAAGATCAAAGTTACAACTATGTTGGTGTCCCTTGTTAATTTTACATTGTATTTTTTAAAATGTAACTGCCTACTCCCAAACTGTCATTTGAAGTAAAACACATAGCCAAGTATTATTCTACACAATTTTTTTTATTGAGCATTAAAAAAAGAAAACAAATAAAATTAGACATGCTATCTGCCAATAGAACTTAACCAAAAAGTGCATTCTATGCATCCAAAAATATAGAAAATATACCAAATCAAATCATTATTCAACCAAAAAAGAAAATAAAAGCCTCATGCATGTGTCCTGCTTCTTAATATAGGGGGTCAACAGTGCCAAGAGTTGGTGAAAGCAGGGGTCCGTCATCCAGAGATAATTTCAAAAATCATCCGGATTATTCTCCTGGAGCTCCCGCAGCAAAGGCATATGACATAATTGGTCACGATTAATAAAGCAACTAATTTTTGGTCCAAGAAATCCTCCTCCTGTTCCTGGACTGGACTTGGGTCAAAGCAATAACTGCAAGGCCAATAATAAATAAGACGTTATCTCCTCTGATTCCGCAACATGGCTAGTTGACGAACTGAAAAGCGCAAAATGAAAATGCAATGGTCAGTACACAAATCCATCACACAAAAGTCGAAAATACAAACACGCATGCTCGGAATCAATGCTCACCAAACATGAAATTAGCAGAAAGGGCCCAAAGGGTGGTGCTCAGGAGCTGAAATTCCTTGTAGTACGTCACTACGTTTTTGTTTGTGGCATAAAAATTTGTGTAACGTTAGTATGCAAGACAAGTTCCTGGCACACGCCCTTTTGACAAAAATCAGACGCCCGGTTGTCCAACAATCACACCGTGTGTACGAGGCTTAAGTTTCCTCTTTCAGGATGGCTGGCTGCAAACAAAAAGCAATCGATCACCTTAACAGTGATCTGTTGCTGCAGGGAGAGGAGGGACACAGCTGCAACTGTTCTGTTGCTGCCTCTGTGCTCAAAGAAAATGATGTGATGTCACTTGTGACATCATATTCCTTCCAATAGTCCTTCCCATATATACACATTTCAGCACAAGCACTTGGTCACAGCTGTCTGCTACAAGACCTTCTAATGGAGCACTGTGTAGCATGAATGGAAGTCCAGAAGCTGAGATTTTCAGCTCCTTTCAGCTTAGAGCTGGGTCCTGGCTGTCAATAACAGCTGGTGATTCCAGCCCGAAAGCAGAAACCGCTGAGATCAGCCAGCATTTTAAAATGGCATTGGAGTGGCTCTGGGGCAAATAGCTGCTATACCTGCGCCAATTTAAAATAGCACCGGGGACTCAAATCAACCCCTGTATCCTCCAACATTTATTTCCCTTCCTTTACTCTCCAGCAGTTCTGTTCAGTTCTGGGAGCTGAAGTTGGAATACCCTGTCTAGGAATACCCTGTACTTTTGGGAAGAAGCATCTGAATCAATCCATGTGACAGAGCTGACTGGGGGAAAGTCCTTTCACTTCCTGTCTTATGGCTTAACAGGACGTGAGAGGTAATCTCTCAAAAATGCAGGACATGCCCACTTAGATAATTGTCACCAGAAACAAAGTGTTCCCATTGGAAGATTTTCTCTTCTCTCCTTGCACCAGTAACTCAAAATTTAGAATTGTCCTTGTCTCTTAGTCTCAGTGTCAATGGTCAGTAGGAAATTTAGAAAGAGTGACTTCCCAGAGCATTACAGACAGCTGTAG
The DNA here is from genome assembly GCA_037952835.1 of Lithobates septentrionalis. Lineage (NCBI taxonomy): Eukaryota > Metazoa > Chordata > Amphibia > Anura > Ranidae > Lithobates > Lithobates septentrionalis. The sequence continues at coordinate 1,623,493 of JBBDGP010000231.1, read as the reverse complement.
AAGCCTGACAGGTGTTGTTCTAACCCTTCACCGCTCAAAATTTTGGCTTTAGATAAACATTTGTAGCAAAGTCCCGGGGCCCCTGAGGCCTAATGGTGACTTCCAGAGTTAGGGACAGCTGACATCCTTCAGTGTAGAGTGGGTTAAAAGGCATTGTGGGTGTGATGCAAGATAAAATGGTGGGCGCCAGACACTTTTTGAATGCAACGAGATTTATTGTCTCTTAAACAGAACTGTGAGAGAGAGGGTTAGGGCCAGGTCACCCTTAGGTAGATGCAATGTTGACTGCTAGACTCTGAGACTTCTATAGGTAGACAGCTATACAGGTGAAGGCCTTCAGCCGGACACCACTTCTGCATAGGCAGGACTGCTGTCTCCTATGGCAACAATCTTGTAGTTGTTACTAACGGTAAAGGTATTCAACTATCTGCAACATTAACAGTTCTCTTTTTCCCACACTCACTCACGGTGGGTCTTCACTCAACGAGGTCCCAGTCTCTCTCACTAGACTTCAGATCCATTAGCTACTGGATCCCCTGAGCTCTTTCACTGTAGCACTCAGTTTTTTTTTCCTCAAGCGTCACCCCCGCTTCACTGCTAGGTCCCTAGCTTGGCACTCAGATACTCCCCAAGCTTCACCCCTGCTGATACGTTAGGTCCCTGGCATGGCACTCCACAAGCGTCACCTCTGCTGTCCCGCTGGGTCCCTGACTTGGCACTTGCTGATGCTTTCCCACTTCTTCACCGTCCCCGGCTGGCGAGAAGGCTGCTCTGGTACTGGCCTCAGCTTACTCACAATGATCTCCGGTAGTAAGGTGGATGCTCCCTTTGTGGCGACAGCATACCTTCTACCTGCGATCACGACTGGTTTCCCGGCTGGTGGAACTGTTACTTCTGGTTGGACTACAAAACCGCAGGCTCAACCCTGCACTACTTCTGAATAGGCTCTTAGCTAGCCTAGCAGCCAGATGCCCTCGGGATAGGCCTTGGGTTTCTGGCCTAGCAGTCTGGGGCCATACCACACACGTCCACTCAGACAGCCTTCCAAGTGGCACAGAACCCTGTTCACCTGACTCCACCCAAATAAATAGGCTCTCCCATCAGGCCAAGGGACCCAAGAAAATCCCTGCCCATTGGCTGAGACACCCCATTTATTCCTAATCTGTCCTTGCAATGCCCTTGTCTTATCTAATGTCACCAGATACCCGGCTATCTAGCGACAGAAGAGAGAAGTGCAGCAATTCCAGAATTAGGGCGAAATCAATTGACCTCCTAACAATTGGCCAAGGCAACTATCACTTGGTAAGTAAATTTAATAGCAACCCTGCCTAAACATCAGGGTGCTACACATTAAAATGATACTAAAGTCTACTTTTTTTTCATTTAAAAATAACAAACATGTCATACTTACCTGCTCTGTGTAATGGTTTTGCTCCGAGCAGCCCAGATCCTCCTCTTCTCCGGGTACCTCGCCGGCGCTCCTGTCCCCACCAAGTGCCCTCATAGCATGCAGCTTGCTTTGGGGGAACCTGAGCCGAGCTGCTGCTCTGTGTTTCCGTTCAGACACAGAGCTATGGTTTGGCCCCGCCCCATCTCTCTCTTCATTGGATCACTGACTTTGACTGACAGCAACGGGAGCCAATGGCGCCCTGCTGTTGTCTCAGCCAATGAGGAGGGAAATTCTGGGCAGCCAAGACTCTCGTGCAACATTGCTGGATAGAGATGGGGCTTAGGTAAGTATTAGTGGGGCTGAGGGGCCTGCTGCACACTCATCCATTCTGACTTTAGAACCACTTTACCTTTTGAACGATAAATGACCACAGACCAGTTTTTACCCTAGGGCAACCTTTCTTACATAGTTACATAGTAGGTGAGGTTGAAAAAAGACACAAGTCCATCAAGTCCAACCTATGTTTCTTAACCTTTTAAAATTGAGGAACCCTTGAAATAACTTTCAGGCAATGGGGAACCCCTGCTAATAATTACTGTACCTACAGCTCATGGTACATAATAAGAATTAACAGTAAGTTAGTTAAAGCGGATCTTCACTCATTTTTTACACTTTCGCTCCGTGGCTTCTAAATATAGCACAGAGTGCTATATGGACATCAGTTTTCTTTTTTTTTTTTTTCCTACCTTAAGATAAGTGGCCCGGCCTGTGTTTGGTCCCTGCGGCTGTGGGCGGGGATTTTGCGGGTATCCGCGTCATTTCCTATGATCGCCGCACTGTCTCCTGGGATCTCGTGTCATTCATCCCAGGAGTCAGTGTGGAGACCCGCCGTGAAATCTCGCGTGATTTCAACAGACGTTGATGGCGCTACGATTTCTGTTTACTGCGCATGCGCGAGATCGGGGATAGAATGGGCGTTGCATGCTGGTCGATCAGCAGCACCGTATCCCGGAAGAGGATGCCTGTGGGCTTCACATGCCCACAGGCAAGATGAAAACCGGCAGCAGGAAATTTTATAACTTTTTTTTTTATTGGAGAAAACTGAGAGCAGTAAGCTCTAAAACTGGAACGAGTAAGTTCAATATTTATATATATATTAACCATTGTCATTTTGCCCCAAAAAAAAAAATATGTGGAGACAGTGAAACCCCGCTTTAAGACATGCCTCCTTAAAGTGGTGGTCAGTAAAGTCCTCCTTTAAAGTAATATGAAAGCTTTATATATTTTTTAATTAAAATAACAAACAAGTCATACTTACCTGTTCTGTGCAATGGTTTAGCCGATTCTCTTCTTCTGGGGTCCCCTGCCAGCGCTCCAGGTTCCTCCTCTTTGGCAAGTGCCCCCATGGAAAGCCACTTTCTATGGGGGCATCCATGCGTACTCGCTCCCAAGCTACCTTGTCTTTGTCCATTGACACAGAGCGGGCGTTTTGACCCCACCCCCTGCTCGCTCGCCACAGGATTTGATTGACAGGAGCAAATGGCTCCCACTGCTTTCAATCTGCCCAGGGAGGTGGGAGACAGCGGCGGGAGCAAGGATTCCGTAGCAACCACTAGGGCAACCCTAGGGTTCCACAAAACTTTTGTTGAGGAAGCCTGCCCTAGAGGAAATGTTGAAAAAATTTTCAGGTCTCAAGGATCCCCTACTAAAACTAATTTATTGGGGGTCATTTATTGGAAAGAATGCCACCCTTTACATTTTAGGCAGAATGCCCCCCTTACAAATAGCGAAAAAGATCATTGGTGTCATGCCACTGACATTAGTGGTGTTTGCCTTGGAACTATGCAGGCACCTTCAAATGGGAAGTGATTCAACCTCAGCTCAAGGACTCTCTAGTAACTTCTGGAGGAACCCTGGAGTTCCATGGAATGTTGCTTGTGAATGGCTGACCAACATAGCGGTATATAATGTATCTATTATATATGTGAAGCAGTACTCAAAAATGCTAACACAGAAAAGCTACAGTCCATTTCACATGGTGACAGACGGATTAGTGCTGCTCATTTAACAACTGCTGTAACGGGCTTAGAAAGTGAAAATGGATGTAGTTAAGTCTAATTTCTTCTCAGGAAGCCTTTTGACGCTTTTGTCACACTGTCCTACTTTTCTGCTTCAGTCTTTTAACCTTGTGGTGCTGGTGGCTGTCGCTGAGAAGATCTTTGTTCCATTTCTCCAACCTTCCTTGTAGAGTTTAAACTTTTCAACAATGAAGACAAAATCTGCAGTGGGCTTGCTGTAATGACAGAGTTTATTCTTACTTAGAAGATAAAATTGACGTTCTATCATGAATTCAATTATAACAATATAAAAGATAACAGCAGTAAATGGCAATACAGGTGTATGTAAATTCAACTTTGTCGCTGGGAATCTTTGAACCAAGATATTCTCTCTATCAGATAAAGCCTTTCATATTTCAGATGCCATTGCACTATAAACTTGAAAGGAACAATATTCAGAACTGTTACCTAAAATAATGTTACATAAAGAGAGGCAGTCATCCATTCATTGCAGTCGGTTTATTTTAAGGAGATTCTGTGTGTAAAAGGAAAAATCAGTGAACTGCGTATACTGTTTTGCAACTCTGCTTGCAATCAAAAAAGTCAGAAATGCTTTGCTTTTTTTTTTAAAGAGGCTGATGGGGCTGATTTCTAAAGACAAATAGGCTATTCACTTTGTATTGAAATTTTCACTTTACAAGGGAATTTTCCCTTAGCCTATTAAATGTGGTGAAAATTTACTCAGCAAAGAATACCCAATAACGTGCAAGGAAAATAAAGAAAAAAAAATGCTGCAAATGATTGGATGATGGACATCATCAGGTTCCTAGTAAAGAATCCCCCGCTTTGTCTTTTTAAAATGCATGCAAACTCCAACAATGAAGGTCTCTTATTTGCTCTCTAAAGCCTGCCATAGGGTTGCAGGTAAGAAAATTGCTTGATTTCCCCATCAACACAGTCAGTGATGATGGGGGTATCCCTCCTGTGGAGCTATTGTCTTCTCCCAGAGGTGGGGGGGGGGGGTCCCAGCCGGGAGAACACAGTGATTATTGGCAGTGGCTATAGACGCTGGCAATAATCGCATGAAAAGTCCAGCAGGCTGGTGCTCCAAATGCATTTGTCTTGCTGTCCCTCACTGAGTTGTTATGCTGTTGCTGCATTCTCCTCCAGCTAGCAGGGGAGAGCTAATTATTCAACGCATAAAGACTTTGATACAGAATGCCTGGATTTCTGGTAAACATAGTTTGAGGCGGCAGCCATATTAAGAGGGTGACTATAAACTTCAAATCTCTGTGGCCTGTGCTCGGCAGGAGAAGCCAGGAAGGCTTTTTATTCATTTCCCGGGAAAAGCCTGCTCTCTTGGCACCATGCGGATCCATGCAGTACAGACCCCTTGGAATGAGCACCTCGAGAAAGCCGGGAAGTATGGTAGGGGAAGTAGGGTTGCAGGGGTGGAAAGCGCTACCCACACCGTGGGATTCTTGCATCTGCTGGACCTGCTACCTTGTCCCTACCTGAGAGATCTGCACATCCTCTAGAACATCTGAACTGTCAGTCGAGATACCGCCACTTCTGCACCAGCTCAAGAGGGCGGCTCCCTTCCGTCCCAAGACTCTAGAGCTTCACTAGGAGATGGTGGGTGGGCCGTTGGCACATCTGCATCTTTAAAACCAGACATACCGCTGACTGAAAAATACCATTAATCCTTTCCCTTGTACTCAAAACCCACTAGTTGAGATTTTTACTTTTCACTTTGCCGCAATTACAGGGTGCAATTATTTTACAGTTTACCACGCATCCCCCCTGCCTAACGAGTGTTCTTTATTATCTAGTAAAACTGCATCTGACTGCTAGCAGGATATAAAGACCACCTCTAGTGCACCAATGATCATCTAAAGGGCCCCAACGTTAGCTGGTGGAAGAACCCCCATAAAGACTGCCCCTTTTTTTCTGTGCTATTTATGCTGTCTAACGCTCACTGTGTTCTCTCAATCTTGAAGGATGTGGCAGAGCACGGAGGATCAATCTTAACCAGCGGCCCCTTCGGGGGTGGCGCTACACAGCAAGTCTAAATCCAATAACTAAAACCTGATATAAGCTTTAACATGGTAAAAAAACTCAGTTGCTACATTAACAAAAATAAAACAAAGGGTCCCTTTTCACTACAGCCCATAATAATTCCGGCAAGAAGAACCATGGCACCCAGCAACAGTTATGTTTTCTGACACACCCGGATCTGTCAGATAGCCGTGGTACCTGGAGCTCTTCAAAAAACAAAGAACACTTATCCCCCCCCCCACCACACACACACACACACACACCTCCGCAGGCCCGTTCTGTTACAGGGGTCCTTTTTTTTTTTTTTTTAGTGTAGCAATGTAATTTCAATAGCAACCTTAAATCGTTTTCAGTCTGCAGCCTTCAATAAACATATACCTGTTCATCCTACCATGAAGATCATTGTTCAGGCATTTTCTGTTTTGGTGTGACAACCATCTACTAGTTTTGCTCCTGAGTTGTCATGCGGTCACTAGTGCCCCTGGTTTAGACTACAGGGTTCTGTGCCAACACACATTGTACACTGTTGGTCCACAATTGTGACTCTCAGGAAGTCTGTCAAGAGTATAGATGTGCAGCCGATTCTAGAAAAATGGTGAAAACAGGGTTTATATAAAAAGGCAATTGTTGATGATTCACATTGCTTTTACAAACTAAATGTCATCCAGTAAGGCTTTAGATATGTTTTAAATGATGATAGTGCCAATAGCTATTCTTTGTCTAAAAGGTCAAGTTCATCACTTATGCCGCGTACACACGAGCGGACATTACGGCGGACTTTGCCCGGCGGACTTTTCGACGTACTTTCCGACGGACTTTGTGAATGAACGGACTTGCCTACACACAATCCACCAAAGTCCGTCGAATTCGTACGTGATGACGTACGACCGGACTAAAACAAGGAAGTTCATAGCCAGTAGCCAATAGCTGCCCTAGCGTGGCTTTTTGTCCGTCGAACTAGCATATAGACGGCGGACTTTTCGACCGGACTCGATTTCAACGGATAAATTTAAAACAAGTTTCAAATCTAATTCCGTCGAACTTTTGAGAAAACAAAGTCCGCTGGAGCCCACACACATCGAATTGTCCGACGAAATCCAGTCCGCCGGGCAAAGTCCGCCGTAATGTCCGCTCGTGTGTACGCGGCATTAGAGGATTGTGCCAGATGTTGATTATTGTACATATGAAAGACACTCCTGTAGGTCTCCAGCTGGCCTACAATGATGTTTCCAATTGTGATGGGTGGGTGTACATGTCCAAGAATGCAATTTACTATTAGTATGGTAATACAGCAATTACATAAGACTAGTGGGTGGCCTGGAAGGGCAGAAGGATTCCACCTGAAAAATTTCCTCGTTTTGCCAAAATTTTTGTTAAACGTAAATTTTCAATATCTCTCACCCATAATTCTTCCCTGTCTCCATCACCCCTCTCTCATGCCACATGTAATAGCTGTATGACAGCTGCCTTCTCTCTCCTTGTGCTATAGCACATCCTTCTGTGTGTTCTGCATTTGAACTCCTTGTATCACATCTCTCCACTGCATATACATAGTTACATAGTTAGTCTGGCTAAAAAAAGACACAAGTCCATCTAGTTCTTCCAATAAAAGGGGAAAAAATGTTTTATACAATCCTATACTCACAGTTGATCAATAGGAAGGCAAAAAAACAGCAAAGCATGATCCAATTTTCTCCAGTAGGGAAAAAAAATCTGTCCTGGCCCCCCAAGAAGCAATCTGATATTCCCTGGATCAACTTTACCTATACAGTAAATGTTAGTATCCAGTTATATTATGTACATTTAGGAAAGAATACAGATCTTTTTAAAAGCAATTTACTGAGCTGGACAAAACCATCTTTTGAGGGAGTCTAATTAATACCCTGCACCCAAGCCCAGCATTAGTCCTTCTGGATGGTATAAAGCCATATATAAAAATCTTGGATAAAAACAGAAGTAGGTGGACTGATAGCTGCTATTCAGTCCAATAGCGGCTTTCTAATCCATCCACTGCCACAGGCTGTCAATCAAAAGTAATGCAGATCTAATGGGAAACTATTCTATCAGTTCCCCAATAGGCTCTACCAACCCAGTCGTCATTTTACAAATGTAGACATTGCCATATCGGATATTAGATAGGGGATATTACCCCTATCCCCGACCCCTTTGTTTAGATTTAGCTTTCAGATGGGGAATCTCCTGGCCAACAGCAAAATGGGGTCAGGGATAGAGCCCAGTATGGGAGAATGTCACATACATGATAGCCTTCCAGCACAGCCATCATGCCTTACTCTGAGCACTGGTATACTGTACCTCTGTACACCAGCTCAAAGTTGGTCTTAATTACTGCTAGATCTGTAATCAGCCTGAATTTCTTGCATGCGTCCATATTGTTACTGAGATTGGCACAAATGCTTGCCTTAATTAAGCACAGGTCATTGTTAAAAGTGAATTATGTGTGTGTCACCGGCGCAAAACCCCTAATTCCTCAAAGACTCTTTCAACCATATGTATCAGGGTTGCTGCATTCAAATGAAATCCTTCATTAACCACTTGAGCCCCGGACCATTATGTTGCCTAAGGACCAGAGGTCTTTTTCCAATTTGGCACTGCGTCGTTTTAACTGCTAATTGCGCGGTCATGCAATGCTGTACCCAAACGAAATTTGCGTCCTTTTCTTCCCACAAATAGAGCTTTCTTTTGATGGTATTTGATCACCTCTGCGGTTTTTATTTTTTGCGCTATAAACGGAAAAAGACCGAAAATTTTGAAAAAAAATGATATTTTCTACTTTTTGTTATAAAAAAAATCCAATAAACTAAATTTTAGTCATACATTTAGGCCAAAATGTATTCGGCCACATGTCTTTGGTAAAAAAAATGTCAATAAGCGTATATTTATTGGTTTGCGCAAAAGTTATAGCGTCTACAAACTAGGGTACATTTTCTGGAATTTACACAGCTTTTAGTTTATGACTGCCTATGTCATTTCTTGAGGTGCTAAAATGGCAGGGCAGTACAAAACCCCCCCAAATGACCCCATTTTGGAAAGTAGACACCCCAAGGAAATTGCTGAGAGGCATGTTGAACCCATTGAATATTTATTTTTTTTTGTCCCAAGTGATTGAAAAATGACAAAAAAAAAAAAAAAAAAAAAAATATTTACAAAAAGTGGTCACTAAATGATATATTGCTCACACAGGCCATGGGCCTATGTGGAATTGCACCCCAAAATACATTTAGCTGCTTCTCCTGAGTATGGGGATACCACATGTGTGGGACTTTTTGGGAGCCTAGCCGCGTACGGGGCCCCGAAAACCAATCACCGCCTTCAGGATTTCTAAGGGTGTAAATTTTTGCTTTCACTCTTCACTGCCTATCACAGTTTCGGAGGCCATGGAATGCCAAGATGGCACAAAACCCCCCAAAATGACCCCATTTTGGAAAGTAGACACCCCAAGCTATTTGCTGAGAGGCATATTGAGTCCATGGAATATTTTATATTTTGACACAAGTTGCGGGAAAGTGACACTTTTTTTTTTTTTTTTTTTTTTTTTTCATAAAGTTGTCACTAAATGATATATTGCTCACACAGGCCATGGGCATATGTGGAATTGCACCCCAAAATACATTTAGCTGCTTCTCCTGAGTATGGGGATACCACATGTGTGGGACTTTTTGGGAGCCTAGCCGCGTACTGGACCCCGAAAACCAATCACTGCCTTCAGGATTTCTAAGGGTGAAAATTTTTGATTTCACTCTTTACTGCCTATCACAGTTTCGGAGGCCATGGAATGCCCAGGTGGCACAAAACCCCCCCAAATGACCCCATTTTGGAAAGTAGACACCCCAAGCTATTTGCTGAGAGGCATGGTGAGTATTTTGCAGCTCTCATTTGTTTTTGAAAATGAAGAAAGACAAGAAAAAACATTTTTTTTTTTCTTTTTTCAATTTTCAAAACTTTGTGACAAAAAGTGAGGTCTGCAAAATACTCACTATACCTCTCATCAAATAGCTTTGGGTGTCTACTTTCCAAAATGGGGTCATTTGGGGGGGTTTTGTGCCACCTGGGCATTCCATGGCCTCCGAAACTGTGATAGGCAGTGAAGAGTGAAATCAAAAATTCACGCCCTTAGAAAGCCTGAAGGCGGTGCTTGGTTTTCGGGGTCCCGTACGCGGCTAGGCTCCCAAAAAGTCTCACGCATGTGGTATCCCCGTACTCAGGAGAAGCAGCAGAATGTATTTTGGGGTGTAATTTCACATATTTCCATGGCATGTTTGAGCAATATATCATTTAGTGACAACTTTGTGCAAAAAAAAAAAAAAAAAAAAAAATTGTCTCTTTCCCGCAACTTGTGTCGCAATATAAAATATTCCATGGACTCGACATGCCTCTCAGCAAATAGCTTGGGGTGTCTACTTTCCAAAATGGGGTCATTTGGGGGGGGTTTTGAACTGTCCTGGCATTTTATGCACAACATTTAGAAGCTTATGTCACACATCACCCACTCTTCTAACCACTTGAAGACAAAGCCCTTTCTGACACTTATTGTTTACATGAAAAAGTTTTTTTTTTTTGCAAAAAAATTACTTTGAACCCCCAAACATTATATATTTTTTTAAAGCAAATGCCCTACAGATTAAAATGGTGGGTGTTTCATTTTTTTTTTTCACACAGTAATTGCGCAGCGATTTTTCAAACGCATTTTTTGGGGAAAAAACACACTTTTTTTAATTTTAATGCACTAAAACACGCTATATTGCCCAAATGTTTGATGAAATAAAAAAGATGATCTTAGGCCGAGTACATGGATACCAAACATGACATGCTTTAAAATTGCGCACAAACGTGCAGTGGCAACAAAATAAATACATGTTTAAAAGCCTTCAAAAGCCTTTACAGGTTACCACTTTAGATTTACAGAGGAGGTCTACTGGAAAAATTACTGCACTCGATCTGGCCTTCGCGGTGATACCTCACATGCATGGTGCAATTGCTGTTTACGTTTGACGACAGACCGCCGCTTGCGTTCGCCTTAGCGCGAGAGCAGGGGGCGACAGGGGTGGTTTTTTTTTTTTTTTTTTTTTTCTTTATTATTTTTTTGCTTTTTTAATCTTACTTTTAAACTGTTCCTTTCATATTTTTTTTTTTAATCATTTTTATTGTTATCTCGGGGAATGTAAATATCCCCTATGATAGCAATAGGTAGTGACAGGTACTCTTTTTTGAAAAAATTGTGGTCTATTAGACCCTAGATCTCTCCTCTGCCCTCAAAGCATCTGACCACACCAAGATCGGTGTGATAAAATGCTTCCCCAATTTCCCAATGGCGCTATTTACATCCGGCGAAATCTAAGTCATGAAATACTCGTAGCTTCTGGTTTCTTAGGCCATAGAGATGTTTGGAGCCACTCTGGTCTCTGATCAGCTCTATGGTCAGCTGGCTGAATCACCGGCTGCATTCTCAGGTTCCCTGTTGAGACAGGAGAGCCAGAGAAAAACACGGAAGACGGTGGGGGGGGGGGGCATTCCCTCCCACGGCTTGTAAAAGCAGTCTAGAGGCTAATTAGCCGCTAGGATTGCTTTTACATGAAAGCCGACCGCTGGCTGAAAAGAATGATACCAAGATGATACCTAAACCTGCAGGCATCATTCTGGTATAACCACTCAAAGTCGTGAATGGCGTACCTGAAGACAAAAAAATGGTTAACAATGGTTAACAATAAAGCACAGTAAAGTGTAAATAATTACACACCTGAAAAACAAACATGATAAAACATAATAACAATAACAATAACAATAAAACATTGCAGAATAGAATACAGTAAAAAAGAGCAGAACAATAGAGAGAGAGAACAATAAAACAACAACTATTTTTTTTTATTTCATATTTTTTTTTTTTTTTTTTACACTTTTTTTGTAACTAACTTTTATAACTGTAACCGGTTCCAGGTTCGGGTCTCTCAAAATGCGATGGCATTTTGGGAGACCCTGTGAAAGTGCGCCTAGTCTGTGCAATGCTGTACCCTACGCTAATACTCAACTAGTGAATGGTAGCGTTCAAAACATTCACCAATGCAAAGACCAGGATTGTCAGGACAGGAGGGACAATAATAGCGGGCGTCACGCCTATATCCGCGCTTGCTGCAGACACGACATCTTTTTTGGGGGGTTCGTTGGGTAGGGGTACTCGGGAGGACATAAAAATGCCTCTCATGCAGCCGACTGCATTTGGTTGGGGGTGTGAATGGGGGAAGTACGGGCGCTGCAGAAGCGGTGGGTTCCCAATTAGGATTGGCGAATGCAGCAGGAAGGGCACTATGGGCACGACGGGCCTGTGTTTGTCTTTTTGGTGGCAGCGGGACACTACTTGTGCTTGCCACCTCACCAGCTTGAACTGCACTTATGGGACTCGCCACGTCACCAAGTGTTACTGCAGTGCTGGTTTGACTACGACCGGGGTGTACTAGGCCGCTGGCGCTTGCCAGTTCACCAAAACGCTACCAAAAAACTGTTAGCGATCGCAGGGATCAGGCCTGACTCTGCGAACGCTGCAGTTATGCTTTTAGTGTTTTGTAAGTGACAGTGATCGATCGATACTGCACTTGGGTGGGCTGGGCCGGGCCGGGCGGAGGGGCAAAACGCAGGTGCTAGCAGGTATCTGGGCTGATCCCGCTAACACTGCGTTTTTGGGAACCCTAAACTGCTGGTGACGCTAGTATAGATCTGATCGGATCAGATATTGATGCGATCAGATACTATACCACTAAGGGAGGTGTACGGTGCGTGCGTGGGTGTTAGCGGTACTGGCGCTAATCTGACGCTGCCTGGGGCTGGTGCTTGCCAGTTCACCAAAATACTACCAAAAAAACTGTTAGCGATCGCAGGGATCAGGCCTGACTCTGCGAACGCTGCAGTTATGCGTTTAGTGTTTTGTAAGTGTCAGTGATCGATCGATACTGCACTTGGGTGGGCTGGGCCGGGCGGAGGCGCAAAACGCAGGTGCTAGCAGGTATCTGGGCTGATTCCGCTAACACTGCGTTTTTGGGAACCCTAAACTGCTGGGGACACTAGTATAGATCTGATCGGATCAGATATTGATCCGTTCAGATACTATACCACTAAGGGAGGCGTATGCTGCGTGCGTGGGTGTTAGCGGTACTGGCGCTAACCTGACGCCTGGGGCTGGTGCTTGCCAGTTCACCAAAATGCTACCAAAAAAACTGTTAGCGATCGCAGGGATCAGGCCTGACTCTGCGAACGCTGCAGTTATGCGTTTAGTGTTTTGTAAGTGACAGTGATCGATCGATACTGCACTTGGGTGGGCTGGGCGGAGGCGCAAAACGCAGGTGCTAGCAGGTATCTGGGCTGATCCCGCTAACACTGCGTTTTTGGGAACCCTAAACTGCTGGGGACGCTAGTATAGATCTGATCGGATCAGATATTGATCCGATCAGATACTATACCACTAAGGGAGGCGCATGCTGCGTGCGTGGGTGTTAGCGGTACTGGCGCTAATCTGACGCTGCCTGGGGCGACGCATATCACCGCCGGGCGATCGGGGGGCTAAACCTTTATTCGGTAATAAACGGCGGGTGCCCTGACACTATAAAAAATAAACAAACTAACCAGCGTCAACCGTAACGGTTATACGGTGATCAGTGGTGAAAGGGTTAACTAGGGGGCAATCAAGGGGTTAAAACATTTATCAGATAGTATAGGGGGGTCCCTGACGCTATAAAACGCTGACGGCGAACCTAAATATTTACCTCACTAACTAGCGTCACCAGCGACACTAATACAGCGATCAGAAAAATGATCGCTTAGTGACACTGGTGACAGGGGGTGATCAAGGGGTTAAAACTTTATTAGGGGGGGTTAGGGGGGTACCCTAGACCTAAAGGGGGGTAACAGTATCTGTCCCAACACTAACTGTCACAAACTGACACTATGCAGTAATCAGAAAAAAAAAAAAAAAAAAATAAAAAAAAACTGCTAGTGTCAGTTTGTGACAGGGGGGGGGGGGTGATTGGGGGGGGATCGGGGGGCGATCGGGGGGGGGATCGGGGTGTTTTGTGTGCCTGGCATGTTCTACTGTGTGTGTGTGTGTTGGTGCACTCACATTGATGTCTTCTCTCCTCGGGCCGGAACGGAAAATACCGACCCGAGGGGAGATGACATCATTTCCTTTGCTGCTGTTTAGCATACAGCAGCAAAGGAAGATTCTCATTGGCCGGCGGCGATCGCGAGGGGGGGGCCACGAACGGATGGTCTCCCCCTCATCACCGATCGCCGCTGGACAAAAGACGACCGCCTCGGGCACCGGGGGGGGGTCCGATCGGACCCCCCACCCGCGGAAGGCAAATCACGTACACTGTACGTGATTTTGCCTGTCCGTGCCACTTTGCCGACGTACATCGGCGTGAGGCGGTCGTCAAGTGGTTAAGATGGGCTAAAAATGCTAATTAGTGTGTGTGAATGCACTACTCCCTTAAATCAACCACCACTTACAATGTTCATTTTCTATTAATCCAAATAATCACTTATAAATATTCTCATGTGCATATACTTAAGACCTTAAATCAAAAAAATATATAGCCATGTATTATTCAATGCATGAAAAAAGTCCTTCAAACGTGCTGCAAAATCTTGTAACAATTAATGTGACTGGCGTGCTCCTATGTTCCTTCAGTAATCATATGTGACTGAGTGAGACACCTCCACCATTCAGATTGGCCACTGCAAAGGTGACCGGACGTGAACGGGAACGAGGCTTGGAGCGCAAGCCGAGCGTGGAGGCCGCACATTACTACCAGGCGGACCATGCAAACAGCCAAATACCCGTCCATAACTGCTGGATAAGCTTCGTGCCGGCTTGAGGGCACTTTTAAATGTGAGTGGATATTCTTACTTTGGATTTTAAAATAAATAGTTCAAACATATTGCGCTATGATCGGTTTTTGTCCCTATGCTTTCCTATGAGGAATACTAGAGTCCAAGTTTTAGCCGGTGAGGAGTGTTGCCTAGGTGGAGTGGTTATCCCTTGAATGAACCAAAGGCGCATCTTTAATTTGGCATCTGGTGAGTGGCCAATCTGAATGGTGGAGGTGTCGCACTCAGTCACATATGATTACTGAAGGAACATAGGAGCACGCCAGTCACATTAATTGTTACAAGATTTTGCAGCACGTTTGAAGGATTTTTTTCATGCATTGAATAATACATGGCTATATATTTTTTTGATTTAAGGTCTTAAGTATATGCACATGAGAATATTTATAAGTGATTATTTGGATTAATAGAAAAAGAACATTGTAAGTGGTGGTTGATTTAAGGGAGTAGCGCATTCACACACACTAATTAGCATTGTTAAAAGTGGTAGTAAATTCAAAAGTTTTACATTACCCTACAGGTTAGCTTACAAAAAATGTTATCTGTCGGTGCCTTTTAAATGGCTTGAACTTGCGCCGTTTAGTAGATATGGTCATCAGATATAGCTGATGACATCACTGGCGCATGCGTGATTCTCTCTGCATTTACGAAACACTTAGTGTGCCATGAATGCAGGACACACTGTGATCATGACTCCGGTGCACATGCGTAGAAGTGACGTCATCATGGCCCAGCCATTCAAATAGCCAGTGAATGAAAAATCGGAAGGAATACCAAGTGGAGACAGAAGCACCAGGAGTATGCGTGCAGGAGAAAAATCTGGACAGCCGCACTCCGGAATAGGCAAGTAAAATAAAATCTTCTTTATTTAATGACGTGGCATAAAATCAGTACATAGCACTGTTGGAATAATACAGCATAACCGCTAACGCGTTTCACGCTCTTACAGAGTGCTTACTCATAGAAGCACCAGGAGTGATGACAATTCAGAGTTGGAGGGCTCTGCTTGAAAAGTAAGTTTGTCATGATGTGCTAATATGCAGTATTAACTTGCAGAGGACCATTTTACTTTTTTTTGTAAAATTTACACTACTGTGTTAAGGGAACTACCACCAGAAATTTGTAGTTAGGACCATTTTGAATTATGAGTGTTTTTTCCAAATATTTTTAGGGTTATTAATGTTTTCACCCAAGATTTCCTTATTTTTTTTAACAGAATTGAATTTGAAAGAGTGAATCTTGTATGAAAGCTAGGTGAATCTTGGGTGAAAACATTGTTAAAACATTGACATCTTGCCGCCTTAACCTCCGCAACATTTCCAGAATTCGCCCCTTCTTGACTAACAACACCACAAAACAAATTATTCACTCCTTGGTTATTTGACTCCTCGACTACTGCAACTCCTCCTCACTGGCCTACACAGGCTGCCCCCCCTTCAGTCCAATATAAATACTGCTGACTGACCAATACACCTTACTAACCGATCTGTGACTGCTGCCCCTCTCTGCCAAACTCGTCTACCTATCCCACCATATAAAATTCAAAATACCACAACATACGAGGCCATCCACAACTTTGCCCCCAGCTACCTCACCAACCTCATCTACAGATATCGCCCAAATCGTCCTCTCTGCTTCTCCCAAGACCTCTTGCTCTCTAGCTCCCTTGTTACCTCCTCCCATGCTCACCTCCAGGACTTCTCCAGAGCCTTTCCCATCCTCTGGAACTCCCTGCCCTAGTATATCCGGTCAGCCCGTACCCTGTCTGCCTTTAGACGATTCCTGAAAACTCACTTATTCAGGGAAGCTTACCCCACCTCCACCTAAGAACTGTACCCGAGCCACCTCCATCAGTTCATCCCCTGCAGCTATTACCTTTTGTACAACCTCCCCCTCCCTTTAGATTGTAAGCTCCATGAGCTGGGCCCTCCCGTCCCTTCTGTATTGAACTGTATTGTAATTGTACTGTCCCCCTCTACATTGTAAAGCATTGTGCAAACTGTTTGCGCTTTATAAATCCTGTATAATATATTAATAATAAATTGATCCTTTTGTTCCCTGTATTTTTAAATTGCCTTCATCTGTGCAGAAATTGTAAGATCCCAGGGTAATAATACCTATGATTGTCAGATGGCTCCTGCTGCTGTGTCTCAGCCAATGAGGAGGCAGAGAGCTTCTGTCCCAGTGCATGTCACTGGATCAGACATATGATGAAAAAAATGCATTAGGGGTTACTCTCAGTAAAAACCTCACTTAAAAAGGATAGATAATAGACAGCTTTTTTGCATTCTTTATTTAAAAGTAGAACTATCCAATGAGCCACTGTAATTCATCTGGTTCCTTCCCAAACTTAGTGCAAGGGCAGCCAGGCACACAACATTTCCTCTCTTTCTGGCTCAGTAGTGTAGGGGATGTCTTTTATACTTTTTATTGCTCTGGAAACTTTGATGGGGTGACGGGAAGCATGGGATATCCAAGGAACACTGAATTAAAAGGGGACACTTCTCCTGCTCTTAAACAATCTCTGTAAACAAGGGCAGGAGAGGTAGCTGCACACAGTCACTGGAGCTCTGCGTTCAGGTCAGTACTCTCAATGCCACGGGATCACTGGCTGCACCCCTCTGATTTCCACCAGACACTGATTAGAGAGCTCTCCAGACCAAGATCCAAACTTAAACCTTCAAATAGGCCTCCCAGCTATGCTACAGCTGGGACCTCATTGCACATACGGCAGTGTTCCAGTGATCTGCCCTTGGGGGCAAAGCCCCCTCAAGCTAGAGAGTCCTCCTGCAGGACTGGACCCAGGACCTACTAACTTCTGATTCAGGCCTCAGACTGTTTATGGGCTCTACAGCCAACTACTGGGCACACCTCCCCAGGGATCGTCTAGGTCTCCATAAATAGTCAGACTGCCCTTCTGCCTTTGCTCCCACTGCAATTCCAGAACCCTGTAGAATGCAGGGGAAATAATCAGACCAACAGCCTGTGAAACACTGAGCAGGCTAAAGCAACCAACAACTGCTGCACTGGCTACAAAGGAGCTAGACTAAATTTACCTAGCATTCTATACTCTAATTAGGAAGTTGCTACATATATGAAGTATTGTACAGTAGAACACATCCAGGCAGTTGAATTTGTATTCCTCCCTAGACCCTCAGCTATGTGACTTTGCAAAGATATTTGCCTCGCCACATAAGTGAATGCTGGTGAAAATGTTGGGAGAATTTCCAGTCTAGTTGCCGTATACAGAATAGCCTGCAGTACATTTAATGCCGACACTGAACATCCTTCTATTATGTGTGTGCTAATTTAATTCTACTGCTGACAGCTACCGAAAAACCTGAAAACCATCCTTTAATTCTGGCGTATTTGAGAAGTTTGCCAGCTCTTTCATTCAGATAAAATTGAGGTTAGTTTAATTTTCATTTTATCAGAGTCGGTAACAAGTCCATTGTCAAAGCTCCCCTGTTGATCAGCCTCTTACCTGCACAGTGGGCACGGGCCATGCTGTTCTAAAGTGGAGGAATGATAAAAGACTTCCTGATTCCTGCAGAGTCTCATGAATAGCTCAGTCGTGTCAAGGGAAATACTGTATATTTCATCATAAACTAAATATTCTTTTTCCAAATATGCCACTGTCTTTGGATTTTTGAATAAAAAAATAACTAAAGATAGAATAGCATGCAGTAAATACGCCATCATAGATTAATTGGCCCAATAATCAGTTGTTAGACATTTTTCTGAGAGTACACCATTATGCTGGTCAATTGCAATTTATGATTGTAGATCATATCCCTAAATATTGGAGGGGTGGGGATCGGGAGTTGCTAAAAAACGTGAAGTGCATTGCTTGGATAGGCTCCAGCCCCG
Source organism: Lithobates septentrionalis (assembly GCA_037952835.1). Taxonomy (NCBI): domain Eukaryota; kingdom Metazoa; phylum Chordata; class Amphibia; order Anura; family Ranidae; genus Lithobates; species Lithobates septentrionalis. The sequence continues at coordinate 1,605,226 of JBBDGP010000231.1, read as the reverse complement.
GAGTCTGAATTCAGTAATTGAACTGCATTTGTTTTTGTTTTGTTTTATATTATTGTGTTTTATTCTGGTTATTTTTTTTTGTTTCTTTTACTGTAGGTTCTCTGTGGGTTAAATACTTAGGTCTATTTATAAAAACAAAAAGGTTCTATAGAAATGTCACTATATTTCTATAGGAATGTAAAGGCATGGGCCGTAAAGAATTTTCTCTGTATTTTTTCTAATAGGTTTATTTCCTAGGATCGTCAGCTCCATCCTGTGGCCATAATGTGTTATTTTACTGACCTGAGGTATTTTTAGGAAAATGCCTCATTATAGCCCCATGGATGGAGCTGACAATCAAAGGTAATAAACCTTTGAGACAAAAGACTGGGAAATTTTGTTATGGATGGACAAATGCTTGTGTCATTTACGCTGTTCATTTTTCAAGATATAGACCCCTGATTGTTTAAATAAAAAACATTTGTTTATTCATGTATCTCTCTTTTATACGAGTAATAGCAAGTTGTCTCGTCTCTCTATTGTGTACACCTATTTTTTTACGTATAGTTAGCGATTGTGTTGGATACAATGAGGGAGCCAATTTCTTTATGGCTGTTTAATTGGCACTTTCTTTATTATTAAAAGTGAAGAAAGCCAGTTCATTACTTGGTTGCATGATAGTAGTGCGCCAGATTCGAGCGTGCTTACTCCACGTGCGCCTCAAGTCAGTCGGAAAGATTTGAAGCATGTTCCAAATCTAAAGTCCGTCAGATTTTCGACTGAAAAAGTCCACTACAGGTCCGATGAAGCCTACACACGGTTGAATTGTCCGCCGGACTCGGTCCGTCAGACCAGTCCGGTCGAAAAGTCCGCTCGTGTGTACACGGCTTTAGTGATGCAACCTGTGGACAATATATAAAATTAAAGTCTATTAGGGCAAAATACATGCACAATATCCCATGTTTTATTTATTTACAAATGCTATAGATATAAAAATTCCCTAGTGATCTGCCAGAAATCCAGTGTGTACCTAGCTTCCTGTTTGAGCTGACAAAACAGTAACTTTGATGTTTTAAAATCCCAGCTTGGGGTGGTCAGCCTTACCTGTTGGGCTACAGAACTTCTCCTATCTCCCCCTCTCCCACCCTTATTATTTCCCAGCAAAACAATGCTATATATATATATATATTTTTTTTAGCAGAGACCCTAGAGAATAAAGTAGCGTTCATTGCAATATTTTATGTCACACAGTATTTGCGCAGTGGTCTTTCAAATCATTTTTAAAAAAAAATACACTTTAATGAATAAAAAAAACAAAAAAAACAGTAAAGATGATGTTACGCCGAGTAAATGGATACCTAACATGTCATGCTTTAAAATTGCACATGCTTGTGGAATGGCAACAAACTACGGTACTTAAATCTCTATAAATCTCCAAAATCTCCATAGGCAATGCTTTAAATTTTTTTACAGGTTATCTGTTTGGAGTTACAGAGGAGGCCTTTCACTAGAATTACGGCTTTCGCTGTAAGGATCTCGGCCATACCTCACATGTGTGGTTTGAACACCGTTTACCTATGCGGGCGTGACTTACGTATGCGTTCGCTTCTGCGCACAAGCTCAGAGGGATGGGGCGCTTTACTTTTTTTTTCTTATTTATTTTATTTTTTATTTTTACACTGTCCCTTTAATTTTTTTTGATCAATTTTGTTCCTATTTCAAGGAATGTAAACATCCCTTGTAATAAAAATAAGCATGATAGGTCCTATTTATTGAGAGATCTGGGGTCACTGGGGTCAAAAAGACCCCAAATCTCTCATTTACCTTTAAAAGCAAAAAAAATGGGGGGGAGGTTGGGGTTCATCTCTGCTGCCACCTATAAAAGCGATCTTGCAGCGAATCGACCGCTGGGATCACTTTTATCAGAAAGGCGATTGCCTGAGGAAAAAAAGAAAATGGCATCTAGCTGCAGCCATAACCACGGTATTTAACTGTAAAGTAATGATGTACATTTTACAGTTAGGTGGTCGGAAAGTGGTTATTTCAGGAGAGAAGAGCCCAGGGATGACCTATTCAGTGTCCTGCTCCTCCTTCTGTGTCCAATCAACAGACCAGAGATGGGGAAGTGACTAGTGATGAGTAAGTCCAGTTAGACACTCTGCACAACTACTTTACAGGTGAGTAATGGTGAGATTATAAAAGTTGTTAGTAGAGTATTTATTTTTATTAATGGGACTTCAGTTGTTTTAGGTAGAGGTACACCATTGGTGCTCTGGCAATATCCCAAGTCTGGCTGTTCTTCCCCACTTTTATGTATTTTTTATGTCTTGTTTTGAACTGCATGTTGTTGTTTTATAGTATGCTGACATCTAGTGGAATCTGGGTCAGGGTTATTAGAGGTTAGGGCTGGGTGACTCCTCCAGGCAGCTCTCTCGTGCCTCTCCCTGGCTCTAGAATGCTGGAGAATATTCTAGAAATTAGTAGGCGGAAGCTAGGAGGGTTGTCTTTCATATTTAGGAACCCTTAACCAATCCCCAGGAAGTGGGTCTGACAGGGAACTAAGGAGCCCTTAAATAGAAATGAGTCATGCCAGCAAGGGAGTCGTGTGGAGGATGAAGAGTGGAGTGCTGGAAGAAACTGTTGGTGGCCCTTGAGGGCTCTACCTCGGGCCAGGGCTCAGGTGGCTGGCCTGGAAGGATCCTACTACAGTACAATGTGGAGCCTCGGAGGAGGCTTTCCTGAGAGCCAGCAGGAGCCTAGGAGAGACAGAGTGAATAGATCAGCACGGTGCAAGGACAGACAAGGGGAGATACTGCCACATGCAGCAGGTTTTTCTTGAAGACAGCAGATAGTTTGAAGACTGGGAGAAGAAGTAGCCAGATGGGCTGGTGAAGCAGTATCCAGGTGGGTTAGCATTTCTGCGAGGAGTAGAGCTGGGACCAGTACCCAGTTACAAATGCAGTTTGGCTAGGAACACCTACTTCTCCAGACTGACATCTACCCATCAAGGCATTTTAATGTTTGTATAACCCTTATCAGGGGCCAGCCAACTGTTTGCATTATGGCTGAGGGCTATTGGGAGGAGTACTGAGGCAGGATGCTGGGATGTTTTCATGGAGTTTTGTACAGCACTCTGCCACCCCCTTCCACTAGCCATGCAATGTTGACACTGGGTCTAGAATGAGGTATGTAATGTAGCAAGGTCCCAGGCCTCCCTTAGTCCAATGAGAACCTCCAGAACCAGGAACAGCTGACATCCTTCTGTATAGAGTGGGTTGCAAGGGATAGTGGGTGTGATGTAAGGTAGATTCATGGGCGCCAGACACTTCTTGAATGCAAAGCGATTTTTTTTTTCTCTTACACAGAACTGTGGAAGAGAGGGTTTAGGGCCAGGACACCCTTAGGTAGTTGCAATGTCAATTGGCAGACTCCGAGACTTCTACAGGTAGACAGCCATGCAGGGAAAGGCATCACATCTGCATGTGTAGGAGCGCTGTCTCCTATGGCAACAGTCTTAAAACAGTTCCTAACACAAATTGTAACAAACTCCTTTACTTTTATACAATCATTTCTTGTAGATTCTCAGGCCATTGAGCTCCCAATCTCTCTCACTAGACTTGCTGATTCCCTGCCACTGAATCCCGTGAGCTCTTCTAATCTTCTTATTTTAGTATCTTCCTAAAGCGTCACCCCTGCTTCCCTACTGGGTCCCTGGCTTGGCACTCCAGATACTCCTCAAGAATCACCCAACTGGCTGGGTTCCTGGCTTGGCACCTGCTGGAGTTTCCTGATTCTTCACGGTCCCCGGTTGGTGAGAATACTGCTCTGGTACTTGCTTCAGCTACTCACTGTGGTCCCTGGTAACAAGGTGGATGGTCCCTTAGTGGCGACAGTTTCCCCTTCTACCTCCGACCACGACAGGTTCTCTGGCCGGCAGAACCGTCACTTCTGGTTGGACTGCAAGCCGCAATCCCAACCCTACGCTGCTCTCTTGCTTCTGGATAGGCCCTCAGACAGCCTAGCAGCCAGATGTGCCCAGGATAGGCCCAAACTCCAGCCTAGCAGCCCGGGCAATACAACACACGTCCACCCAGACAGCCGTTCAGGTGACACAGAACCCCCCAATCACCTGACTCCACCCAAACATATAGGTTTTCCCAGCAGGCCAAGGGGCCAAGAAATCCCCTGCCCATTGGCTGACACACCCTATATACTGCTAATCTATCCTTGCATCACCCTTATCTTATCCAATGTCATCAGGTACCCGGCCACCCAGTGACAGAAGAGAGAAGTGCACCAATTCCAGGCTTAGGGTGAAATCAATTGATCCCTAACAATTGGTCAAGGCAACTATACCTGGAAGGTAAATTTAGGAGCAACCCTGCCTAGACATCAGGGTGCTACAGTAATAAAGAATGTTTTTTTACTTTTCTTTTAAAACATGTTATTAGCATGTTAGCAGGGAATGGAGGAACCATGGATGGAAAAATATAAACTGAATAAACTTCAGCTTTAATAATTTTTCAGGTTGAAGGGTTGTCATGGAAACAAATATTACCTAAAGGTAGTCAAGACAAGACAGGTAGTGACTGTAATTGACAATCCACTATGCTTGATGCACATGTCACCATCAAATCCCCATTAGTCTTTCTGTCATAATATAAAATGTCAGTGGATATAACGTATTAGATAGAAACATTCACTACCATGAAAACCAAGGAGAGCAGCAGTAATGTACACACAAATTTATTAGTCTATATTGTTACTTTTATAGAGAATCCTTGTATTTCTATGAAGGGGCATCTGGGCTTTGTGGAATCTTCATCATACAGAAGCATATACTGTAGCTGAAGCTGTAGAGATAACATTGTGGAAAAATTAAGAAGGTGCCAGAAATTTGCTCAGCTCCATACCTGTGGGCTTTAGAGCTGCAGAGATGATGGTGAGTTCTTTCCAACCTAACCCTAACTAGTCTTAATCCTCCTGCTACCTAACTTGGTTAAAAAAAGGTTTGTATGCTTATCTGTTATTAGTCCTCTCTGGTTTGGTCATGTGATTCCCCTGTGTTAGTGAACGGCTGCTGCAGGGGAGAGGAGGGGGCGCTAAAAATGGTTGGAAATTCCAGGAGCGGTGAGGTCACCCATGGGCTCCCATTTCTAATCTGCTTTCAGTGCTTCCTCCTCTCCTTTGCAGCAGCTGCTCACTGACACAGGGGAGATGGATCACATGACCAAACTGGTCATAAAGTAGGTAAGAATAATTATCTTTTTTTTAGGCAGGTTGGGTAGCAGGGGTAGGGGAGGGAATATTTTCAAGACTAGTTAGTGTTAGGCTAGAATTCTACTTTAAGTAAATGTAAATCTAATTAATAAAATATAATGTATGCTTTAACGTGTTAATGTAATTTCAAAAGTAATTTATAAATATTTTAAATCAGTATCTACTTAATTAAAATAGTACCTGGTGATACTCCCTTGCTTAGAACTTCATGCCATAGGGTGACACTACTCTTTTCCTGTTATACTTGTATTTTGGAACACTTATGCTGCGTACATACGATCTGAATTTCCGACAACAAATGTGCGATGTGAGCTTGTTGTCGGAAATTCCGACCGTGTGTAGGCGCCATTGGACATTTGGCGTTGGAATTTCCGACAACAGATGTTTGAGAGCTGGATCTCAAATTTTCCGACAACAACATCCATTGTCGGAAATTCCGAGTGTGTGTAGACAATTCCGACGCACAAAATTCCACACATGCTCGGAATCAAGCAGAAGAGCCACACTGGCTATTGAACTTCATTTTTCTCGGCTCGTTGTACGTGTTGTACGTCACCGCGTTCTTGACCTTCGGAATTTCCGACAACATTTGTGTGACTGTGTGTATGCAAGACAAGTTTGAGCCAACATCCGTCTGAAAAAAATCCACGGTTTTTGTTGTCGGAAAATTATGCGGCATTATTGTGTATCCATCTCTTTACATTGCACTTCATTATGTAATGTATAATGACATTTGCACATCTAGTGGCATCCAGTGTAACTACAATTGTTTATTATTGTATTTCTGAAGTAGTACAATCCAGTTTACCTTTGCGGTTTAGGTTACTTGGTATAGTCCATCCATTATAGTGGAGACAAGGCGTAGAAGGTCGTTGTCAGGGCCGTCTTTAAGGCAGGGCAAAAGGGGCAGCTGCCCTGGGCCCTGTCATTGTTGTGGGGCCCAAAGCAGATGCCTCATACTTGCCAACTATCCCAGTTTAAATTCCCTTGTCCTTTGAAGTTTTAGTCCTGTGCTGTGCCCCAATATCTCAGTGTACTAATGCTGCCCAACTCTGCCTTATTGTGTACAGATGACTTACCTGCAGACCCTGTGTTTACATGTAAATAACTGTCATTCATATATAAATAGCAGCGGCACTGCGGCCGGGGGCATTAATATGTAAATAAAGGTGGCATTCATATGTATATCATGCCCCCCTGCAGTGAGGACATGATGTGCTGTAACCTCTAGCAACCAATCAGTGAGCAGTAATACTGTACAGTAATCTCTAGCAACCACTTAACAAGCAGAAATCATTTGCTGTAACCTCTAGCAACTAATCAGTGAGCCGTAATGTGTGCTGTAACCTCTAGCAACCAGTCAGTAAGCAGTAATGATATGCTGTAACCACTGGCAACCAATCGCAATTGCTGCCTGATCTGATACAGTAAACTGATTTTAAGTCTAGCTGCTATTTATCGTATGTCTCAGAGCAGGTGGAGAGTGAAATTGCATGGGGGGGGGGCCCAAGAAATTTTTTGCCCAGGGTCCTATCAATATTAAAGATGGCCCTGGTCGTTGTCCAGGCTTGGTTCACACTGCCGCGACTTTGAACTCTCAAGTTGCACCCCATTAACGGCAATGGAACTGTTCTAATTGGTGCGACTCAAGTCACAGCAACTTAGAAAAACGTTCCTGCACTACTTTGGGGTGACTTCATCATCAGGGGGCAAGCAGATTTTGCAGGACATATCTGTGTTAGGGATGCACAAACTGGAAGCAGGGCACATGTGCTCTTTTTTCCCCAAAGTGGCCAACGAATACAGCCACAGCACAGCCAGAAGAATGTTAGGTCGCTTTCAGATAGGCGGCAGTGCTTTTTTGCGCCATGAGAAGTGACCAACTATGGGTAGTTTTTCAGAGAGTGGTGGAACAGCAGCTGACAGGTGTTCACTGCTGCCTCCTGATGCTTGTGGTTTTTTTTTTTTTTTTTGCTTTTTTTGTTGCTATTTTTTATTGCTGAGCGGCAATTTTACATTGCAGAATTTAAAACATTTACTGTGCATTAGTGGTCATCATCACTGAGTAATGTTTTCTCATATAGAACATTTTGTCACTGTTTCTCAAAGGTGATTACAAAGACAACCTTGAAAAAACATCCAAGAGTTCAGGTTAAATTCTTCAAGTGCAAATGGGCCATAAGAAGATGCATCAAATGTAATTATTCACACTAATGCACCTCAAAGGTCAATGGTCACTTCATTTCACTGACGGAGAAGAGACATCTTTTGAAGTTGGCTGGATTGTGGTGGAAGTGTTATATCTGCACCAACACCCTTTAGCTGATACATGGATGCATTTAGAAAATGTACTGGATGAAGGATGACGCTATATTAGGAGGTTTAAGCACATAACACATCTTTTTACTAGCCTACATATGAAGATATACTGTGCATTGCAAAAACAGATCAAATTAATTCATCATATTCTTCTTGACTTTCTGGATGTTTTATTTTTTTTTCAATAAAGCAGTTACAGCGGTGTTTTTCGTTTTGGGATAAAGGTTGTACATAAATGAAGAAAAGCTGATCATTGTAAGCACTCGTGTTAGTATTAAATGATTTGTTTCTACCTACTACTTTTGCTGAACAGCTTGATCTGTTAAGGAAGTTGAAAAATACCCGGCCTGGATTACCAGGTGAAAATAAAGGAAAAAAAAACTGAAAAAGAAAACAAATGCAGCCACCACATCTAAGAACTGTTAAGCTGCAAAATATTACATTTTTGTTCTTAGTATTAATAATGCTTTAAGTGTAATTTCCACATAATTCTAAATTAATTCCTTGTTGTTAAAGCAAATTCCAGTTCAAACTTTTCTAATGTTGGACAGAAGGGAGAGGGTTAAAACCACTGTTATTGTTGCTTCTTTGGGGAACATTTTCCTCTCATTAGGGTGAGAGGAAACCACTCAATGGAAAGCCGGCACTTCGGTAAATATCTGCAAGCAGTTATTCTTTATTAATCAAAGTGAAATACAGCCCTAAAAAAGCGCAACGCGTTTCGTCCAATAAGGCCTTAATCATGGCTGGTGCAACCACTGCAGCAAAAAATAAGCATTTAATGCTGAACTCCAGGCAAGCTAAAAACTCTTCCTTGCAGTGGCACTGTGCCTGCCAGGGTTTAGCTGCTGGTTTATGTCTATGGGATTTGATAAAGCAGCTTTTCTTACCCGATCCCCTCTGCTCCTGCAGGTTCCTCCGTGTTTTTAGACTGGTCCCTGCAGCCTCTCCCCCCACCCCCAAGCTCCAGTGGTCTAAAGTCCTCTGACGTCATCAAGACCAATGCAAAGACCATAGTCCTTCAATGGATGTGAAGACACTGAGGGGAGGGAAGTGCCGTCTGCTGGTAAGTAAAAGTGCTCCTCACTGGCCCTAAAGAGAAGCAAGCAGCTAACCCTTGCAGTGTGGGTGCAGCCCAATTGTAGAAAGAATTTTTTTTCGTTTTCCTGGAGTTAGGCCCCTTGCAGATGGGGTGGACTCCGACAAGTGTATCTACCTGCTCTGTGAGTGATCTGCCCGCTGATCCCTGCTGAGCAAAGCGGATGACTGGTCCATGTCCGCTCTGCTATGAAGAGTGGACACAGACACAGCCCACTCTTCTCTATAAGGCGGTCGTTTGGAAATGTACCGCCTGTCTGTTTCCATCTGACTATCATCCAACCTGATCCGCCGGATGGATGGAGAATGGATCCACATCTATCTGTTCATAGCAGACCGGATCGGATGCCAGCAGGTGTCAGCAGACACATATCCGCTAACATTTGCCGCTCCATAGAGAGCTATGGATGGTCTTATCGGGTCCACCTGAAAAACTGACCGGTGGACCCGATCGGTCCGTCAGTGTAAAGGGCCCTAAAAGCAGAACTTCACCCTTCTTGACAAGTTCCCCCTTATTTTTTTAAATTTATTTTTTTACTTTTTTTAAAATTGTCATTTAAAATGTGACAGTGCTGAAAGGTGAAAATAAGATAAGCAAGGGCAGGAAGTGCTCAGTAGGCAGGTGGTTACCTGTGTGTCTATACCAAGGCCAAACATTACAGGGTATGTAAACTTTTGAGCAGATAATTGGGTAATTTCTGTTATCAATATAATTTAAAAAGGATAAAAAATGGCTCATATGATCACTATCCTTAAAGTGCATTGTATGCATGGTAAAAAAAACCTTCTGTGTCCAGCAGCTGCCCTCAGCCCACCTAATACTTTCCTGATCCCCATCTTGATCTAGCGATGTGCACGAGAGCCTCGGCTCTCCGGGGACTCTTCCTCCTCATTGGCTCCCGCTGCAGTCAATCACAGCCAGTGAGCCAATGGGAAGAGAGAGGGGGCGGGGGCCACGACATGGCTTTGTGTGTGAATGGACACCAGGGGCGTTGCTAGGTGGGAAAAAGACCAGGGGCTTCAAGAACCGGGGGGGGGGGGGGGGGGTTGGTTGTATGAGCTGCGGCTTTTTTTTTTTTTTTTTTGGGCTGGGCAGTGGGGTTTTGTGACTTTCCAGTGCCTATCGATGCTGACCACTAAACACACCTGCCTGACACTGACCATTACACTGACCTGCCTGACCTACATACACTGACCTGCCTGACCTACATACACTGACCTACCTACACTGACTTTTTGGCATGATCAGCCATATATTCAATATCAATGCCAAACTTACACAATTTCTGCCAGGGTATGCAAACCTTTGTATATACACTGATCAGCCATAATTTTTTTGATTACTGATGGGTTAAGGGAATAACACTGATTATCTTGCTACAATGGCATCTGAAAGTCAGTGTGGTATATTAGGTAGCAATGTGCAACACATTGCAGGAAACAAGACATGCCTTTCTCAATCTATCGTCATCACCCCTTAGAGAACTTAAAAATATCTTCGTTTGAGAGCATTGGAGGTCTGCACAGCTGGTTCCAAATGAGCACAGGAGTGGCTCCAAGGCTTTGTTTGACATAGTTTAATCGCTGTGTCACACACAGGAAGGTGAGCATATACACCTGTGGGGGTGGCTGGAAGACACTACAGCATGTTTCTTGGTGATACACTTTTGGAAGGAAGGATATGTGAATTTCACTAAATCTTCGGACTATGTTTCGTCTGGGCACTCTTATATTTTTGGATATATACTGTTTTGGACTTTATTTCATTCACCAGGAGTTATATCCCTTTACATTTCATTTGATTCATTATTTATGTGATATGTTTTTTGATTGATCACTCACATTGTGTGTTTTATATAGCACTGTGCACTTTATACTCTAGTACTTACATTGTGTGTTTTATATAGCACTGTGCACTTTATACTCTAGTACTTAGGGGTATTTTCACTCAAGTGTATTATTTGTTAAACACCTATGTTGCTTATGTTTATTATTGCTGCACTTTATATTCCTGGTAGCCCTGTGCACTACAGTAAAGCATGATTGGCTTATGATGCTTGCCTTCTTCTCCTATATGCATTTCATGATCTTCTGATGAATACATTACTGAATTCATTGTTTTATTAATATGCCAGGAGTTCAACTTTAGTTTGATCAAATAATACACTATTTGGAGCATTTATAGGGAGATGGCATCGTTTAAAGGGTGGAAAGGTCGTTGTGTATTCTGCACGTCTAATTCTGATTTACAGCTAAAAACAGTTTATCAGGGGAAGACATTAATTAGGTTAGAGCTTTAGGCTTAACTGAACTTTTCTCTTGTCAAAATGAGCTTTTCTGCCATGAGAACGGCTTCTCACACCAACGGAAGAATTTTACTCACTGAGCCAGAAAGGTGTAAATGGTCAGTCCATCCAAAAGTGCTAAAAGCCAGTATTAATAACATTCTGCTAAAGTTTACAGAAATCAATCAAGTGTGTAAAATCATTTAATGCTTTGCCTGGTGATACAGGACAGGACACAAGAGTCATGACAGCAGTATATCAAAGCTCCACCATGGTTCAGCACAATGGGAACATCAGGGCCATTTTAATAGCATCATGGGCCCCTGGGCAAAGTAATGCACTGGGGCCCACTACCAGCATGTCCCAATTTACACACCTACTTTCAAGATATAAAGTATAAATAGTTGTTAGAATTAAACATACTGTATATTGGTTAGTACTTTCAACAAAATCGATGTAAAAAAATAAGAAAACATGCCATAAATCAAAGACTAATAAATACCAAGAGCACAGTACAAGGGAGACAGAAGGGCACAGTACAGAAGGAGTCAGGAGGGTGCAATACTGGGATCAGGAGGGCACAGTGCAGGTTCCAGGGTGCTGCCTGGGACATGGCCACCCTGGGACAATTTAGTATAAAGCATGACTGTCCTGTCAAATCCGGGACAGTTGGATTTGATTTGCACCTGGGGGCCCTGGGCACTGCCCAGAGGTGCCCATGCATTAAGATATCCCTTTTTATATTTATTCCCAATAACATAATTGCTTATGCATATTAGCTTACAAATGTAGTGTCTGTTGAGATTCAACTATAGCCAATTTTTTGTGTTTAAGTTTTGGCCAGATTATTCTATTCATTTGAATGGGGTCCTGAAGCCAGAGCGCAATGCTCATTTGTAAAGCAACTGTGCTTTATATATAAGTGAGTGTGATTCCCCTTCACTTTATATTCCAGTAATATGAGGACAGCTTTTCTTTATTTGGTAAAGCTGTACTTTTGGAATTGGACAATATCTACCCTTGCCGTGGTTAAATGCTTCTCTAGTCTAGGGGTGCAGGGATAAGGTGTAAAACATTTTATGTAAGTGAATCAGTCCCTGCAACTTAGCTATACAGGTGCCACATCCCGGAACAGAGTATAACACAAAAATATAAATAATGGAAGGGATCTTTTCAGGCACCACAAGAAATCGTAAGCTAAAATGTATACATTTTATTGTACAATGGCTAAAAAAAAAGACAAAAAGGCTCATTACATCAAACGTGCAATAAAATATCACGTGATTGTTATTATTAACTTATCAATCCACATAAAAGGACATGCAAAATCCCCAATTCTTAAATTCTACCCCAACATGTTTCAACTTTATTCGTCTTCCTCGGGGAATTGGGGGTAGCATTCACAAATTGGGGATTTTACATGTCCCCTTATATGGATTGATGAGTTTAATAACAATCATGTGATCTTTTATTGTGTGTTCGATGTAATTGGGACTTTTTGTCTTTTTTAGCCAATGTACAATAAAGCGTATACTTTTTAGCTTACAATTTTTTGTGGTGCCTGAAAAAATCTCTTCCATTATTTAGTATTCATTACCCATTGGCTAACCCTCCTTCTTTATTTCTGAAAGCTTCTTCCAGAGGCAGGCAGGAGTAATCAACCTCCAGGCTTAGTGACCAGACCTGAAAAATACATTGTTGCAGGGCTGGGTACAAAAACTAAATTTAGCCAGCCTAGGGCAGGGGTTCTACGTCAGTAACAAGTCCCATTTTTATCTCTTAGGCCAGTAAACCACCAAATAGGAGGGCAACACTGTACTCATCTATAATTTCCCGCCATTGCTGTATATTAAGACAGAGGAGCACACCTCAGACATTCCCAGACTATAATAAAATATAAGGATCCTTCGGAAACTATTGTTTTATGTTTATTGTCGAAGAAGGTGAGGATCCACACATCAGGTATGTATGGTGTTATCCCATGTACTTGTATCCTATGTACCATGTTCTACCCAGTGACGTCTCTTAATCTGCAGTGCTAATATGTTGTTTACTAGCAAAACCTTTTAATCTATTAGAGTTCCGTATTAAGTATTTATGATTTGCTGTGGTGGTCCTGCAATGTACAATACAGACTGTAAACGGGATCTGCATTAGTAGTGGAAAAACAAGAGCAGTGTGTTTATCTGTGTCTAAATTTCACCATTCATAATGCGGAGGCCCAGTCTAACATAATTTACTTGTAATGTGTAGATAATTTGTAGGATACACGGGAGCAGTCATTGTAAAATTATAATAGAGAAAAAAAATGATAGGCTTCATGTATCAAAGTGTCAATAAAAGAATCACCATTAAGCCAATAAGCTACGATAAAGGCCAAATGAACTTTCAGTTTAAATCAGCTGAAAACATTCTTGATGCATAAAAACAAAAGCTGCGCAAATTGTTATATTTCGTTTTCTTTATAAAGCAGCCAGTCTGAGTAGAAAAGCCTATCCCTTGCCAGCATGCTGCAGAGTGGGACCATTGCTTGCTGTGTGGAAGCTATGGTCTCTCTGCAATGGTCCAACACACCCCCTGCTAAGTCAGAAGCAGAGCTCTCCAATCAGGGAGGAGAATTAGCTTTTCTGATTGGAAACCTCAGCAGAGAAACCACTGCTTCAACACACAAAGCAAAGGTCCTTAGCTATAGAATGCTAGTAGGGGACAGGCTTTCAAAATCGGGCTGTGTTTGAAAACGTGGAAAACGAAAAAGGAAAACGTGTCAGACTTTTACATCTTCCTTTCTAAGCAATAATCTAATCAGGGCTTTTTTTCAGAGAATAGGTGCAGGTACTACCCCCTTTCAAGTCATCCATTATCTCCACCCCCTACCCACCTCCCAGTATACAGAATACAGAACCAAGCATCATTTTTGGCCATTTGTCTGGAATTTGTTAATGAAAGGCAGTAAAATAGGCCCCCTGCAGCCAGCAACAAAAGACTCCCCACTCCCCAGCAAAAACAGATCCCTCCCAGCAACAATTGACCCCCTTAGCAGCAACAGATCTTCCTATAAACAATAGTCCCTCCCAGCAACTATAGATCCCCCAGAAACAATAAAACTCCCCGGTAACAATGGACCCCTGACAACAAAATACCCTCCTAGTAAAAATAGACCCCCTGCCAGGAACAATAGATGTCCTGGTAGCCAGCATCAATAGACTCTTCAGCAGCCAGCAACAATAGAACCCTCCCCCAACAGTAGAAACCTTCCCAACAACAATGGATCCCCCAGCAACAATAGATACCCCCCACCAGCAGCAATAGACCTCCCCAGCATTAATAGAACCCCCAGCAACAATAGATCCCCCAGCAGCCAGCATCAATAGACTCTCCAGCACACCCCAGCACCCCTTGGCATTATATACATTCAGTGCTGGAGGTGCCGTACTGCGTTCCCTGCGTTCTCACTGAAAAACCCCCTGAATCTAATGATCACAAAATGTAAGTGTTGCTAAATAAAGAGCTATGGATCTGTCGTAGCAAGAGGCATGTTGGACCTCTGCAGAGAGAAAGTGGCAAACAGCTGGAGTGATCTCTGGGTTGGCACCACAGGTCTCACAGGTCCCAAGTCTGGCACCACAGGAAGATAGCTGGAGATGCAGGGCCAGCCCATCTGAAGTGCAGTACCCTGGTAGCAATTGGAGCAGTGCTTTCTGCAGTGACTTAGTATTCTGTGGAAGCGGGATGATAAACTGCTTCTGGCTCCCTGAAAATTGGGGTTAATGGCGGAGGGCCAAACACCTGGCTGAAAATCATATGCCCAGCTTCCTCTGCCTCATTAGGTTTCGTCTCTCTGAGTTGCAGAGGCCTGGAAATGTATATTGCCTTGGCATGTCCAGAAGCCCAGGGGATTATGGGAAACCAAAGGAATGTGGTAAAATGAGTTAGAGGAGCCCACACTTGCATCTGAATATGGCTAGTCAGGGGACAGTTCACCACACTAATATACCTTTAAAAGAATTCTGGAGAAAAAAAAATAAGCCCCAGTAAATAGCTTTCTCTCATAAGCAGATACAATGCACTGAGAAAGCCAATAACACATGACAGAGCTATCAGATGATGTTGCTTCAGAATGATGGTCTTAAGAAGACAATATTTCAGTGTCAGCATTCCAACCCTGAATTCCTAATAAATTGCCTTCATTCACATCTTATGCATAATGGCATTATTTATTGAGGTTTTTTTTCTAATGCAGGGTCAGAGTGAATAGATCCAGCTAATCCAGTGATGAGACTGTAGAGGGTCCACTTCATTTAAGTTTTGGTTAATTTCACTTCCATCTTGTTTGTTAAGCATTACAGCTATTATAACCATACCTGAAATTTAGCTTTAACTTAAGAAAGAAGCATGACCAAAGCTTGTTAGCGTCATGATGTGGAATTTGCGTAATAATTCTTCTGGCGACTCGATCATGCAGCCCATCTTTCTTCAAGTACCTCCTTATTGTGCATCTTGAAACAGCCACACCACATGTTTTCAGAGAGTCCTGTATTTCACCTGAAGTTATTTGTGGGTTTTTCTTTGCATCTCGTACAATTTTCTTGGCAGTTGTGGCTGAAATTTTAGTTGGTCTACCTGACCGTGGTTTGGTTTCAACAGAACCCCTCATTTTCCACTTCTTGATTAAAGTTTGAACACTGCTGATGGACATTCTCAATTCCTTGGATATCTTTTTATATCACTTTCCTGTTTTACCTTTTCCTTTGACAATTCGTTTGCCCATGACTCAGAATCCAGAAACGTCAGTGCAGCACTGGATGAAAGATGCAAGGGACTGTCAGGAGTCCAGAAACTCATTGACCTTTTATACATACACACTAATTACAAGCAAACAGATCACAGGTGAGGATGGTTACCTTTAATAGCCATTCAAACCCCTTTGTGTCAACTTGTGTGCATGTTATCAGGCCAAAATCACCAGGGTATGTAAACTTTTGATCAGGGTCATTTTGGTAGTTTCTGTTGCCAATATGATTTTAAAAGAGTAAACACAGTTGATCGATAATAAATGGCTTTAGCTAACCATGAGTGAAAGAAATGTTTTTGTGTTATGATTCATATTCTCTGAAAAATGGCCAATAAATCATAAATTCTGCCAGGGTATGTAAACTTATGAGCAAAACTGTATCTATATGCAGTGGTAAATATAAATAACCAACTATATGGTTAGGGAGCAAAATCTCTAATCCACTCTGAGAAGAACAGACAGAAGAGATATACTGTATATACTATTAGAGGTTGAATCTGGTCAATTTTATTAAATTTCCTATTTAAAAGAGAAAAAAAATGAAAAAATCTGTTTTGCAGATTTTCAGACAGAACTGTAAAATGTTATGTATGACAGACTCCCTTGTCATAGGCAGGTGGCTTGATAAAAGCTCCCTGCGCCTGCTGTGACTTATGCTGGCCATACAAAAACAATGGGGTTGATTTACTAAAACTGGAGAGTGCAAAATTTGGTGCAGCTCTACATAGAAACCAATCAGCTTCCAGGTTCTCTTGTCAAAGCATAACGGTGCTGCCCATTGTTTTCAATGGGCAGGGGCGCTTTGGGAGAGGTGAATACACCGCTCCTACAGCGCTGCAAAGATGCGGCTTGCAGGACTTTTTTGACCGTCCTGCAAGCGCATCGCTCCAGTGTGAAAGCCCTCGGATAACCCGGGTTTCTTTGCATGCGGTAGGTGTATATCATGCAGACAAGTCCATACCAGACTGAGGCGTAACGGAATTTCAATCTACAGCTAACTCAAAAGTGTTCATAATCAAAGATTTTATTTCATGCATGACCACACATGTGGTATATGCACTTCAATGTCCGTGCAATCTGATGTAAATCGAACGAACTTTAGGTAAACGGGTGTCCGAACACATCAACAACATTAAAATAGGGTATAAGGACCACAGTGTCTCAATGCATTTTAAGATTAAAAACAAAGGAGACCCCTCAGGACTAAAGTTCTGGGGCATAGAGAAATTTCACCCAGATTGGCGGGGTTGTAATAAAGTCAGAGAATTGTCCAAATGTGAGACGAAATGGATATATTTAACTGACACACTAAGTCTGAACGTGGAGTTAGATCTAAATTTTTTTATTAGCGATTTTTGATTGTTTTTTAATAGAGTTTTCAATTTTAGTATCAATTTTAATATATCTTAGAATATAAAATGATACTATTGTAATGCCTGACTATTATTAGAGTGTTTTTAAATTTTAATCAATTATATGTTTGGGTGTTTTTATCAGTCGCATGACCGATCAATATCAGGTAGCGACTGTATCTTCTTATAAATTCGCACAATAATTATTATAAACACTATACATTGAAGGTTAAGTTATATATGTGATTTATTTTATCACCGTTGGAATAAATTTCCGATTTTTTTTAGGTCAAGCCCTCACGATAATATTTTAAAAGTTTTTGGACAGATAAAAGATGGAGATAGTATAGTACTAATGTTGTACTCATTAGGTTATGTAAAGGTAGATTTATCCTGATACCACTATGCAGACATCCTGAGTTTGTTGATTATAGTGTTTCTATAGTATAGGCACCATACACTGAGCAATCTAGATTGAGTGATCATAATCTAGTTGCAGAGCATTTGAGATGACTTGATTTGCTTGTGTAATATGTTAATATACTCCTGATGTTATAAACAAAAATAAGTTTAAGTGGTGTATAGCAAAAAAAGTTTATTTTATTTTGCATTTGTAAAAAACTGTTTTGCGTTGAAAAAAGTCCCTGACCCTTTCCAAATGCGCAGCGACTGGAAAAAGCATAGACGCGAACATGTCCCATAGGGAACCATGTTAGATGAACTGTAGTCCGTTTCTGCAAAAAGTACCAAAAAACGCATAGGTGTGAACCAGGCCTAAGACGTTTAGTAGCAGCAGCATGCTTTTTTTTTGTATCACCTGTCATAAAAAAATAAAATTAGCCCTTTATAGTACAAAATGAAATTGTGAAAGTAATAATATATATTACTTATATCATATATATGAAATAAATACACCCAGAAGTTGGATATATGGGCATTTTACATTTTAACTAGGAGTCAGACATGAATCTATATGAAGGGCGGAAGAGAGATAGAAATCTTTTATATTAAAGTAGTACTAAAGACTGAGACTTTTTTCATGGGTATGGTAATTCTGGAAAATGCTGGTAAAAGTTTACTTTAAATGTAATTGTAATGCCCTCTATTACCTCCAGTCTAATCAGCCTCCACCTTCTCTGGGTTCAGATGCTGATCTTTCCTGAGTCTTTAAAGTGATAAAAAAAAGACAAACATGTTATACTTACCTGCTCTGTGCAATGCTTTTGCACAGAGCAGCCCTGATTCTCCTCTTCTGGGGTCCCTCACCGACGCTTCTGGCTCCTCCTGCCTTCAGAATGCCCCAATAGCAAGCTGCAAATTACAGAATAGAGTGCCCCTATAGCAAGGTAAAAAAAACTTCTGCCTTTAGAACCACTTACTTCCTGCCCAGGACTACATGTCCCATGAGGCATTACTCCTCACACATTCACAAGTTCTCAGGCACTTACTAACATGTATGGAGGGTGTACTGAGCTGTATGTGTGCTGCACTGTATTTCCTGATATGTAAACAAATAATGCATTCTGTATGCAGGCCAACTAAGCGGCTGGCCGATTAATCGATTATGACTCCCAAAGTGGATGCAATGAAAAAATATTTATTGAGGAGTATGAAAACAAATACAAAGGAGCAATGACATAGGCAATGGCACGGGAAAAGGTGACGCGTTTCACACGACTGGCGTGCTTTGTCAAAACCATTTAGAACACAATCACCAACATGTTAATATACAAAAAAAATCACATGATCACATATCATAGTAAATTCAAAACAGATGTGGCTGCTTCAATGATTGGATCCATATGTTCTGTTCTTTGCTTCCAAATTATTATTATTATTATAATACAGGATTTATATAGCGCCAACAGTTTGCGCAGCGCTTTACAACATGGGGGGCAGACAGTACAGTTACAATACAATTCAATACAGGAGGAATCAGAGGGCCCTGCTCGTTAGAGCTTACAATCTAGAAGGGAGGGTCAAGTGGAACAAAAGGTAATAACTGTGGGGGATGAGCTGATGGAGAAAATTAAAATACAGTTGTTAGGTGTGAGTAGGATAGGCTTCTCTGAAGAGAAGGTTTTTCAGGGATTGTCTAAAAGCTAATAGAGTAGGAGATAAGTGGGCAGATTGGGGTAGGGCATTCCATAGGATTGGAGAGGCTCTAGAAAAGATCTGGATGCGAGCATGGAGGAGGTGATGAGGGAACTAAAGAGCAGGAGGTCTTGAGAAGAACGAAGAGAACGATTAGGTCGGTATTTTGTGACTAGGTCAGTGATGTAGCTGGGGGCAGAATTGTGGATGGCTTTGTAAGTAGTTGTTAGTATTTTGAATTTAATTTGTTGGGTGAGCGGAAGCCAGTGGGAGGGATTGACAGAGAGGAGTGGCAGACACAGAGCGATTGGTAAGGTGGATGAGTCTGGCAGCAGCATTCATGATGAATTGAAGGGGGGGTAGAATATGTAGAGGTACGCCAATGAGAAGGGAGTTGCAGTAGTCAAGGTGTGAGATGACCAGCGAGTGAATTCAGAGCTTTGTTGTGTCATCAGTTAGAAAGGGGTGTATTTTGGAGATGTTGAAGAGGTTGAGGTGGTAAGATTTCGACAGTGATTGGATGTGGGGCTTAAAATGATAAGTTTGGTTTTGGATAGATTAAGTTTGAGGAAGTGGTATGACATCCAGACTGATATATCTGATAGTAAATTAGTGATGTGTGAGGAGACTGAAGGAGTGAGCTGAGGGGTAGAGAAATAGATTTGAGTGTCGTCAGCGTAGAGGTGGTATTAGAAGCCATGGGAGGCTGACCCAGGGAGGAGGTGTAGATTGAAAATAGGAGAGGTCCAAGAACAGAACCTTGGGGGACCCCAATAGAGAAAGGAAGAAGTAGAATTGTAAGTAATGCCGGCCATACACGGTTCAAATTTTGAAAGAATTTTCTTTCGAAAATCGTATCTAAGATTTTTTTGTACGAATTTCGTACCATTAGTGGGCTGCAGTAACGGCCGATTTTCGTGCGACAATCAAATTTGAGGAATCTGACATGTTGGAAATTTTTAGAAAAACGAACGATTTTCTAATCAATGATAGGAGAATCGTGCGATAAATGTAATAAGAAAAGAAA